>CM021110.1:371932039-371971618 GCA_007115665.2 Sequoiadendron giganteum | reverse complement strand
CAGGTCACCATGAGTAGGATAGGGCCATGGATGAGGAGTATTCTTCTTTCATGAAGAATAACACTTGGGATCTTTGTTCTCTTCCGAAAGGGAGAAAGTTGGTTCAGTGCAAGTGGGTGTACCATACCAAGTATGTTGCAGATGGTTTGATTGATAAGTACAAGGCTCGTCTTGTTGCGAAAGGGTTTTCTCAGGTAGAGGGTATTGATTACTCCAAGACCTTTGCTCTCGTCACCAAGATGAATTTTATTCTCCTTGTACTCTCCCTTGCAGCTTCTCAGGGATGGACAATGTTTCAGATGTATGTGAAGAGTGTCTTCTTGCATGGGGACCTACATGAGGAGATCTATATGGAGCAGCCTCAGGGTTTTGTGCAAGACTCTTCTTTGGTTTGTAGACTTCGACGATCATTGTATGGTCTCAAACAAGCTCCCAAGGCTTGGTATGAGAAGATGGACTCCTTTTTGCTTGCTTCTCACTTCACACATTGTCATTCCGATCACATAGTGTACATTCTACATCATGAGGGTAATATTTTGATACTTGTGCTATATGTTGATGATCTCATTATTACAGGTAGCTCATCCTCCATGATTCAGAGTGTTCAGAGAGCTTTGATGGAGCAATTTGAGATGACAGATCTTGGTCTTCTACACTATTTTTTGGGCCTACAGGTTATTCAGTCTTCAGATGGGATTCCCATACTTCAGCAGAAGTATGCTCTTGATATGCTCCAGCGATTTGGCATGCTTGATTGCAAGTCTGCCCCCACTCCTTTTCAATCAGGTGTTGTTTTTTCTACCACTTGCTCTACTCCTTCAATAGATCCCACTTTATATAGGCAGTTGGTTGGTATTTTGTTGTATCTGATACATACTCATCTTGATCTTTCCTTTGCAGTTGGACTTGTCTCTCGATTCTCACATGATCCTCATGAGAGTCATTGGCAAGCTGCCAAACATATTTTGAGGTACATTCAGGGCACCACATTTTATGGCATTCACTATACATCAAGAGCTCCTCACATTGTTGGCTTCATCGACTTAGATTGAGCTGGTGATGTCAATGATCGAAAGTCTACTTTTGGCTTTGTTTTTTGTCTTGGTTCTGGTCCTATCACATGGTCTTGCAAGAAGCAATCTACTATTGCATTATCATCTACAAAGGCTGAGTACCGAGTAGTTTTACTAGCTAGTCAAGAGATTTTATGGCTTCGGCAGTTGATGACTGAGTTTTTTTTTCCTCCTAATCGTCCCACTACTCTTTGGTGTGACAATCAGAGTGCTATTCACATTTCCTGCAGCCCAGTGGAGCATCATCGGACTAAACACATTGAGATCCGCATGCACTTCATTAGACAGTTCATTCATGATGGTTCTCTCATCTTGGAGTACATTCCTACTGAGGAGCAGGTTGCAGACATCTTCACTAAACCTTTGGCATCTTCGTGCTATCTTCATTTGCACTCTATGATCAAGGTGAAGGAAGTTGTCCTTGGGGGGTCTCAGTGAGGCCTTCCTTCCTTCATGTTTTTTTGAGTATTATTTTTTCATCTCTTTTTGGAGAAGATTTTTTCCCACGTGGTTTTCTCTTTTACTCCACTTTATAGAGATTTGGTTGTATTCGGGTACCTGATCGGGCCTAGTTGTCGGGACCCTTGTTTACTTTCATGCATTGTAGTTACCTTTGCTTTCTTGCACATGTTTGTAGCTGCACTCTTTCTCATCTTAAGGGGGGGTGTTAGAGTAAAGGTTTTAACTTAATTATGTTAATTAAGTTACCTTTATTCCTCTCTTAATATTCCACTTTAGTTTGCATAATGTGACATTTAATAATTATATTAATTATTAAATATTTACCTATTAGGGTTACTTTTAGGTTTTGCACGATCTCCTTTCTTAAGGATTGATCCATTGTATATTTTATTCATTCTCTTGATCTGATAATATAATCTCTCCATATTTCAGAGCTTCAAACCCTTGTTTGCTTTTTCGTCCATTCTCTTCCCTGTGACAGGTATCCATTTGCATGTAGGTGTTCTTGGACTTTGAAGTTGGTTTTGACAACTTCTATAGGAAGTGGCTACGAGTATGATGGGAGTGAATTGAATGTAAGTGCTACAAGTAGTTGAAAAACAAGTTGTGTTTTATTGATGTTCCTCAAGGTTGTTGTTACAGGTCCTATGAACTTTTGTTGCACATCTAAAAAAAATGCTAGCAATCACAACTTGTGCATGTGTGTGTATGTTATATGTTTATATTAGGAATGAGACCTAATGAGCATCATTAGATGAGTTGGTTAGCTCTTCTACTGATATATCACTTGATGTACATCGTCCTTGTTTGTAGGTTTGGCATGTAATTCTAAATTGAATTGTTATTGAAAATTATGTAAGAAATCTTCCTTTTGCAATGGTTTCTTACAAATATTGATTTTATGGCCATTGACTAATAGTGAGAATTTGATTGAATCTATGGCAGTCAATTGAACCGCTCCATTTTGAAAAACATACTTAATTTCATATGGGTCAATCCATCGTGTCTGCAGTTTTCGTTTGTGGTCTTTCTACCCGAAATCATATAGTAATTCCCAATCACCTATATTGAACTCCCTAATTTTAATGAACTGGTCATTCCATTTAACCCTTTATTTCTACATAATTTATATGCGGTGAATGGCTTCCATTCTAATTTCATCTAAAGCATTCAGGTTGTGTAGTATTTCCTTTTGAGCTTTAGATATGTCCATGCCAAGTTCTATTATTTTGTGAAGTGTTTTGCATTCAAACTCAATTAGAAGGACAAATTTCTTCCCATACACCAATACATATGGTGTAAACCCTATTGTGGTCTTCCAAATTGTCCTATATGCCTAGATTGCTTTAGGGAGTCTTGTTGCCCAATCTTTTCTATGTAGTTGAGCTATATTGGTAAGAATACCTTCTGGTTTTTTGTTTGTAACTTCTACTTGTCCACTAGCCTATGGATGGGAGGGTGTGGATTTTTTATGCCTAATCTCATACTCCTTGACTAAATTGTTAATAAAATCAAAAGTAAATTGAGATCCTTGGTCTATGACTATCTCTCTGGGAACACCATACTTGGTGGAGATATCTTCATAAATTAATTTGCAATATTACCATCTCATGAAAATTGTAGTGTTTTCACCTCCACCCACTTTGTGAGATAGTTTGTGCATACTAGAATTTACTCATTATTGTTAGATGTTGGAGCTATTGGACCAATTAAGTCCAATCCCCATTTATCAATTGGTGAAATTACCAACTATGGTTCGAGAGGCATTTCATCACTCTGAGTAGGTCTTCCCATCCTTTGGAATTTATCACAACTCTTCATATACTTTACATATTTTTGAAGTGTAGACTAGTAGTAACCATTATAAAAAATTTAGAGTTTTCCTTTTAGATACAAAGTTCCCTCCATAAGGCTCATTATGACATGCCTTAAGAATATCATAAACTTCATCTTCCTTGATGCATCTTCTTATTATGTTATCAAACCCTATATAAAAGAGAACCAACTACCCATGAATAATGGAAATTATGTTCTACTAGATGACACCTTTCTTTGGGTGAGAGATATGTTGGTGTCTTCCCTACAACCAAACAATTAGTTATATCTACATACCAAGGTGTCTGCATTGAGAGGGAAAACAAACATTCATCTAGAAAGGAGTCATCCATTATGTCTTTTGGTGATTTTATTTGCAACCTTATGAGGAAATCAACTACTACATTTTTTTTCCTTGGTTTATCCATAATGGTTATATCAAATTTTTACATTAGCAATAACCATCTGATAATCCTTCCCCCAACCACTGGTTTGTTCATCGGATATATTATGGTTGTATGGTCTGTATGAATAAAAAAAGTATCAAGTGATGTAATGTCTGAAATTTTTAATGGAATATACCACTACCAACATTTATTATTTAGTAACTATGTAGGTAAGTTCACCAGCCTAAATATTCTTACTGATATAGTAAATTGCATATTCCAAATTCCCCTCTTTTTTTCTAAAACAACACATATAAAAAAATTAGAAGCATTTGTATGTATGTGAAAATGAATTTTCTAGTTAAGTCCTCTTAAGACATGGGTCTTTGTAAGGTTGTTTTGAGGGCTTCAAAATCTTCTTGGCATGCAAGAATCCAATCAAATTCAACATCCTTAGAGAGGAGGAAAATAATGGGGGTGCTATCTTACTGAAATCCTTGATAAACCTCTTATAGTAATATGCATGGCCAAGAAAAATTCTTACATCCTTTTCCTTTTGAGGAATGGATAGAGTGGAGATCACTTTTATTTTATCAACACCTTTGAAGTAATTCATCTAGATTAGTCAATGCTTCCTCATAAGAATTCCCATAAGTGGTGAAATCATCTAAGTAAATATCTATAGAATCATGTGCAAAATCTAAGAACATGCTTAAGATTGCTCTCTGAAATTTTGCAAGGGTATTACACAATCTAAATGGTAAAATGGAATAGGAATATGTACCCCATGGGTAGGTAGAATTTGTCTTGTCCTAATCCTTTGGAGCTATCTTTATCTGATTATACCCACTAAACCCATCTAGGAAGGAGAAATATATTGTACCTGTTAATGAATCCAACACCTAATCAATAAAAGGAAGGGGAAAGTGATCCTTCCTGTTTTGTTGCATTTAATTCCCTATAATTTACACATACCCTCCATTTACCTCCCTTATTTGGAACAATCACCAATGGGGAAACCCATTGGCTATCAGATATGGGATAAATAAACACTACATCCAATTTCTTTTGTAATTTGTCTTAACTATGTCACACACAGTTGGGTTCATTCTCCTTTGTGGTTATGCAAGTGGGTAAAGAACTAGTTTTTTAGTCATATTCCCATTGAAAATGATCATGTTTCCATACCTACAACTAATGAATGCATCTACAATGTCTAACCATAGCCTTCCTAAGATTAAAGGGTATCCTGCAAGGTTTTATTTAGGTTGTAAAGCCATAAAATCTATAAGGTATTCCCATGAATCTAGTGTTCTTCTATAATACCCTATGGTTTAACACTTGACCTATCTGCTAGTTGCAAAATAGTAGGTGTGGGTCAAAGTTCCATTGACCTGAAGTTGTTTCATAGTTTCTTTTTTCATAACATTTATGATTTATCCTAGGTCAATTAAAGTGTTTTTAATGAGAGTACAATTAATTTAGACATCTACTACAAGGATTCTAGGGTTTTCATATTTTGAAACAACAATATTACTTAGCATGATGTCAACAAGTTGTCCTAAGACATGAACAATCTAGGGATCCTTCCTTTTTTCTGCCTATCTTTTTAAGGCACAACTCTCTCACATTTTTTTGGTATATTGGTACTTCCTTAACTACTTGAATTAGAGGTATTTTTATACAAACATTTCTAAGTTTTCCCAATATATTAGATTTAGGTTCAAAATAGGATTTTGGTGTTGTTATTTGCTCAAAAAATGGTGGTTCCAAACTTGTGATTGTTTGTTGTGCCTTACCTTATTCAGGTTCCTTTATTTGATTGTCAATATTTTCAACTATGGGCTCCTCATCAGTTAGTTATGTAATTTGAGGAGATGATGGCTCAACAAGCATCCTTCTTGAACAAAGGTGGACATTACTCACCTCAACCCCATAAGTTGGATATTGAATGGTTTCATTAGTATAAGCCTATTGATCAGGCTTGTTAGGGTTTGGTGCAAGTTGGGCTAGTAGTTGAGGTGCTCTATAGGCTATGATGGTGCTCCTATGGATTGGTTTGGCATTACGGCGAGTTGTTGTGGTTATAAAGGTTGTTGTGGGTTGTGGGTAGTTTATATTTTGGTTTTCCCATTGTTGATTCCCACACCACTGTGGTGGCCATTGGGAATTGTAATTTGGGGCTTCTAAGGTTGTGGTGACCGTATCCCTTTTTGTGTAACCCAATTAGGTGATTAGGTCATTGGACACAATAAATTTTATGTATTATTCCAACACTGATTGTTTCAATGAGAGAAGTCTGAATTACCCCTAAGAAAGGAAATATTGTAAGATAAGGGATCTTGAGGCATACCTGGTCTTTCTTGCCATGGATTTCATTAAGCAATGTAAAATACTTGGCCTTCCTCATCCTCTAAGACTTAAAATTCAGACTTCCCTTGCTTCTCTTCGGAAATGATATCCGGCTTCTTGCATTTACAATTTATCCTCTTCTGGCAGTAAAGTGGAAAGTATTCAATGAGAGATTCCTCCACTTCCTCTTGCTTCCTTTTAATACACAAGGTGTCCAATTAGGTAGGTAGGTGGCTGATTATGTCCTCCTTCATGTTGGATAGGAGGTTACTGAGTTCCACCCTAGAGACCCCAGTGGATTTTTTATTGGAAGAATAGGTTCTATCAACCCTAGTCTTCTTTATGGATGACTTCAAATAGATTCTACATGTACCTTAAAAATTTCCTCAAAAATTAGTTGAGAGATATCTCCTACCCCTATGAGGTTTAAAGCAGTATTCCTCATGCACTTATAAAAATATCAACTTTAATGACTCAAGAGAGAGCCTATTCTAATGTGATTTATTCAAACAAAAATTAAATCTTCCCACATAATCCTTCAGTAGTTCATCTTTCTTTTGTGACATCCTGAAGATTTTGTCTCTCTTCTTGTTTGTTTCTCTACTATAATCTTGATATTTATACAATAATTTAGCTTTCATTGTCTCCTAGTTGGGTAGTGTATTTATTCCCAATCCCATAAACCATAGTAGAACAAAAATTTTAATGTGTCTGGAAAGAGTTTGAGTCTGTGAGCATTCGTAGTATAATCATAACTTCAACGTAGAACATCAAGTTTAAACAAAAACGTGTCTGGGTCTAACTAATCCATATAAAATTGGAAAGGACAGAGGGGGTATATTCTTAAGAGCAACAACCCTTTCTTTGTTTGTTATTGGAAATTCAAATGTCGCATGTTCTGCTAGATTTTCTATTGCTTCCTCAACAATGGTGTTAATATGCCTTATGAAAGTCTTTAAGTTTGGAGTAGCTACTAGTGTGAGGGTTGCTTCTCCTTTGTTTATTCCCTTGATAGGTTCTTCATTTATACCAATACCTTAAATTTCTTCATGAATTGAGGGGAGAAATCTTCCCAGAGCATCTCTCTTCCTCCACATAAAATATTTCTTTGATCTTTAAATGGAGGTTCTTGCACAGTGTTAATGAATATTTATTTGTTGATTCTTGAGTATCTATTGGTCCTAATGCTAGAAAAAAAATATTATTGATCTATGAAATAATTGAAAGGAGATTTGAAATTAGCACCATCCAGACAGTGGCACAAAAAATGTAGAGCTCCTCTAATGTCTAACTAATTGATGTAGATGATCATACACACAACTCGACAAACCTATAGATCCTAAATTAAATAGTTCATCATTCAAGAGAGGGATTCATTAAATTATAAACTAGAGATTCATGGAATTTAGATGATGCTAGCACCATATATGCATTCAAGAATCCTAGATGTGCTATATCAAGTGAGTATAGGTGATTGAACAAAGATAAATGAATCAAAAGCTTTTAACTAACATCAAATTCTATCTACAAAATATAGTAAGAAAATATTAATAAATATTAGTTGTTACAAATACATATTGCTTATGACTGTAACTAATAACTATTATGTTGCAACATGTCCTAATTCAACTAACATTCAAGAGTAATTGAAAAACATATAAACTCGAGACTTACAATTTTGAAGCTATGATACAACATTCATTATAGTATGAACTAGAAACTATAAATTGGAACCTACAATACATAATCGAATAAATTATCTAAACTAACATGGATTTGCAGCACCTCAAGTGGTTGTTTCTTGAGTTGCTAAATCCACTGGATCTCCTTCAATTATTTAACTCAAAGAAACATGTTGAAGTATCTTCTCTACTATATTCCAATCATATAAAGAGTTTTGAGTAGAATGTAACAAAATCTAGAATTCAATCTAACACATACAAAGATCTAGCTCATGGCCTTCTCGATAAGGTACCTTGCTATATAGGGTTTGTGAGAGTCTATTTTTTTATAAATTATAAACAAACTAAAAACATATGTCAACCATCCTATAAAAATAGGAACAGTACTAGATCTTTAAACAAACAAAAAACTAGAAATATCAAGAGTGTAGAAGTTGAATAAGAACTTTGAACTATTTAAGATAATCGTTATAAACTGAAAAAAGTGCCCTAACAGAGCAATACTTATTATAACTTATATTCCTTATTGGAACAAACTCCTTTATCCTCCATAACTTATTAAAAATATGGAGTGGAACTTGGACATATATGATCTTGTCCTTAAATAATCACCTTCATATTATTTTGAAAGTATGCTCATGTTGTAGCAAATTAACTCCTCTATTTGCATTGAACTGTCATCCTTTTGCTACGGGTTGAAAAATTCTTTATTGCAAGGGTTAGTCCTTTTTTTAAGGCATTTTTATTGTTAGCAACTATTATTAAAAATGAAATTCTACTAAACTCACAAACATTCAAAGTTCACACACACATTCAAAGTTCATAAACATTCAAAGTTCACACACACATTCATTATTATATCACATATATCACCTTAAAATACTTTGAAATGCTTAAAGTATATAAAAAGGTTTGATAATTTCTTTTGGAGTTTAGTAGAAATAAGATAAAAACATGAAACTACAACAAGGAAATTAGAAATTATTATGGCTCATCACATGCAAGTGAAAATAGCTCATCAATAGACTATGGAAGGGTAATCTAGCCAACTCTACAAGAGTGGGTTAGATATCCTACACTTTGAGCTCAACTTAGACTCAACGGGATTTTCCTAGGGGTATACGTCAACAAGTATTAAACTCACATAAAATATAATATAATCAATAATTTGTAACCAAACCCAACTTGATGTATTAGTCCCAAAGATTGCCACTAAACCAAGGACAAATAGCTACATATATTCCCTATATAGATTGTGTAGTTTGCACACATAACCCACATAGAATGAATTAATTTCAGGGTCCATCTTCCACATGATCTTTCAAAGTTAAAAATAGGCTAATTCAAATTTTATAGGTTGATGGGGCCCAACTTCCTACATCTGTACATGATGACATCATTTGATTTAAAGGTCCCATGTCCACTTTGTGACATCATGTTTATGTCATCGATAGATTTTTCCATTTGAATAAGATGGGTTATTTTTCTTGTAGAGTTTCAAGTTCAAAAGAGGTTAGTTTTTTATAGTGAGAAAATGGTGAGCCTTTTCTTGCGGTGCACTTGGAAGCAATTTTCTCATGTATTCGACTAGGAGGAAAATTTCCACAAGCACTGGCCTTGTAATATTTTGGGGTGCATCAGGATGTTGTGAGTTTTTCATGGCCCTATAGACGCATTTCAATGTTGGTTGAATCCCCACAATGGTGGATGGGGATCAAAACTCTATAGTGGCACTTCAAGTTTAGTTTCCCACCAAGTGATGGTTGCAAATTATTCCTTGTGCTTGTTTTTCACTACACATCCTGATTCAAGTTGAATTTCTACATCGAAATGAGGCACATTTTTTGCATGTGGTTAAGGGGTGAATTTTCATAATAGTCAAAGGTCGCTAAAAATCTATTTCGACTACCTCCATCAAGGCTCAACCACTTCTGAAGCTATTTGAACTTAGTTGAGGAACTTTTCCTAACAAAATTAAAGATAATCTGGTGTAGATATGATAGAGTATATGGTCTCCATACTCCAATTTAATATTTTACAAAAAAAATCATGTTTCACGATATCTTCCTAGGTGTGATTTGGGCAATATTTATGGGTGATTTCTTCAAAAAATTCACACTCACATGCAAAAATTATCAATGTAACAGAAATGTTTATTCCAGAGGATGTTTTATCATGCCTCTTTGTGGTCAGGTCATGTTTGAAAAGGACATATGTTTCTCGAGTACAAGAGGAAGTTGTAGCTAGGATTCCCCTTATCCTTGTGCAAAATCTTGATGATTTGCAAACATCCTAGCTGTGGTAAATCTACCTTGGCTTAATTTTTTTTTAAAGAGAGATCAAGGGATAGAAGATAACACTTTCAAGAGAGGATCATAGTATAAAAAATAAAAATCACACAACAAAACTAGAAGGTTCATAGTTTCCAACTTTGGGTATAGACATTTTTGGGCTATAATGATCTAGTTTTGTCCCAAAGCTTGTAATAACACTTGTAACCATTGTAGATCAATTTATTAATAGAAAAATCAACCTTCATTGAGTGTCTCCACTTGTATTTTTTGTATTTATCCATGTGTGAACATATTTAGTTGGCCAACTAGATGACTGTAAAATCCTTGCAAAGCATTTGTAAGGTATCTTCTAGCATAATAAAAGAAATGTATGTGCATGCTTATGGATTAATAAGTAGACTCTCTTAATATTCTACAACTATTTGTAGATTTTTTGAATGTATGTGTAGATCCCAACTTGCTTGTGCATTCTTGAAAAAACTGGTCTTTTGTGGTGTATTTATCAATGCATCACCTTGTTTTTAGTTGTTACATGTTTTGTGTCACATGGAGACTTTGTTGCCCAAATATATTAAGTTGTTGATCTGCATTTTATTTTCTCTCCTCATCTTCCTCAATACACTCAAAATCAACCAATTCAAATATTCCATTTTTTGTTAGTGTGTATGTTCTACTACCATGTTTGAATGTTTGTAACATCTAAGGGGTTATCATAAAACACATTCATTGAAACTCATATGGAATATTATTTTGTAAGTAGGTACTCAACCTTACATCTCCAAACTAGCACATAGTCATATTGTAAGACCACTATTAGAATACATTGTGAAGTGGGTATAGTTTTTTGTAAGGCAATTTCTTAGTTTATCAATCAGTCATCCAACACCTCAAGGAAACCCACTTAGTCTTGAAGATCCAAAAGTGAAGGTGGTCTTACCCACCTCAATCATTGATCCTTAGCTACCCAACCTTAAGACAAGTTTGTGGTGATATTCCCAAGTTTGACACCCTTGGCACCTAGAAAATCATCAGATCATAGGGATTTTGGGTGTACAACTCAAATCACCAACAAAGATATCACATTAATGACATCTAACTTGGCAAAGAAGTAGGTGATATACAATCATAAATCAAAACCATGAAAGTTTTTAAACTTGGATTCCCTCGGGACCATTTGCACATTCAACTAAAGCTTTATGATCTTTTAGGGTTCATCTGGAATAATTATAGAACATCCTATGTCATTGATCACAAGTTTGGTTCACTTAAATACTCTCTCATCTTCTCCTTCTCTCTTTTTTGGATTTTGTGAAAATTTAACCCATTATTAGATGCAAAAATCTAGTCTTGATTTGGGTTTGGTGAAACTTTGGACCCTTGGTGGACATATCTAGATACCATCACAAGCTCTTGTTGATCTCTGGGTCTCTATAAAGCTTTACCTCATGGGAAATTTATTACCTTTATGATGAAGTAGATTTGTGGCCTCCATCAGGCACTAGCAAGAATTTGACTCCCATCGAGTTCGTGGGAAAACTCTAATAGCAAGTGAACTTCATAATTTGATAAACATCTAATTCACATGGGGTTTTCTTACAAACCCCATCTTTAACCATATTTTCCTTCAATAGGTTCATACAAGTCAGGAAGCTCTATTGGGTTAATGCAGGTCAAAGATCTACTAAATTGCTCATATTGGACCTTTTTGTTCACTTACCCTCTATAAAAATTTGAATTTCAACTGCACCATGTGGACCAACCCGTCTAAAATAGATGAAAGAACTTTGTAGAAGAATTTTAAAAGAATGGAAAAAGTTTGCAAAGGAAAATGATGCCATCAAGGGTGGATGTGGGAACTTGGACTCCATCGGCTTGCAAAAATTTGCTTAGCCAATTATTGAAACTAATTGCATATGTGGTAAAACCATCAATAAGTTCACATGTAAAAATCTCATTAGGAACTAGATCAAGATGATTCGCATCGAAAATCTTGCAAAATTGGATTGACATAATTTTTCCCACAAAGAGGAAAAAACTATATGAATCAGACTAAAGTGAATGAACAGAGAAGTTTGGATAACTGACAAATTCCTACAAAACCAACACTTAGTCACTTTTAAACTTTTAAACCTTTTGTGGGGATTTCTAGAAGGATTGAGTATTTGTGGAAAATACCAACCAAACAGAACATTGTGTGAATATGGATTGAATTGAATGGAAGGAGAAAACCAACAAAGGCATAAATTTCAATCCTTAAGAAATTTTGAAAATTTTCAAAAAGAAAGCCTAATTTTTCATGCTCTACCCAATTATTCTAAGAAATTTGGTAAAACACCACCTATATTAGATATCTCATATCAGTTATATCCTTGAGAAAATAATGGTTAAGGCACAAAAGGGGAAGGGATTCAAACCAAAAAAAAGGCAATTGTAGATTTGAGTCCCAACACCACTTGTATAAAGGAAATGTCCAACATTGATCTACTTTTAAAACTTAAATCACTAGAAAGTGACATATGTTTTGAATTTTATTAATGTAAAATAATACAATGTAGATTTTTAGTGTGCTTTATGTTTTTATATTTTAAAAGAAATTTTTTTTAAACATAATTTAATTATAAAATTGACACTATAATTTAGTCGAGCTAATAAAATGATGAAAAACAAAGTTAAATGAGATGTCACTTTTTATATATTTTTTTTTGTACTTATGACTTGAAACTTTAGTGCATGGATTAATTAATTTTTCATTTTGATAATTATATTTTTGAATAAATCTTGAAAGTTGCATGTATTAAAAACATAATTGTTTCAGTGGGATATGTCAATGATATGAGTTGTAGACCTCAAAACCCTAAGGTTTGATAATATCTCGTGTCAGGGGTGTTAATCCTAGGTAGATTACCACAAACCTTTGTTTAAGTTGGGCAACTCAAGGCCAATTTTTGAGGTGGGTAAGACCTCCTTCACTTCTATCTTTGTAAGACCAAGGAGGGTTTCCCTAAGGTGTTATAATATATATTCATAGGAACACAAAACTTACCTTGTCACAAACCACACCCATTGCATAGTGCACCCCTATTTCGATTGTGACTTTGTGCCTATGTGCTAGTTTGGGAGACTCGAAGTTAAGAAACCTTATTAAAATAGGTGATTTTCCATATAACCATCAATGAATGTGTTTTGTGATAACCCCTTTTATTTTATCGACATTCAAACATGGCATTTAGAACACACTAAAATAAATAAAACTAAAAATATTTTTAAATTTATGTATTTTGAGTGCATGAGACAATGGGGAGAAAATAAAGTACCAGACATATGCCTTTATCTAGTTGGAAAACAAAGTCTTTGAATTAATTCAAACATGCAATAATTGGAACCAATATGACACCTTAATCAAGATATCCTAAAAACCACGCCTTTCCAAATGCACATGAAAGCTATGATCTACACATACATTCAAAAATAATCGATAGTTATAAACTATTAAATGAGTATAATTAGTAATACATGAACATACCCATACATTTCCTTTCTTGTTCTAAGAGGATACCTTGCAAAAAAATTATAGGGATTTACAGTCGTATGGTTGGACAACTAATCATAAAAACATGTAAAAATATACACCATACATAGGGAGAGACTCAATCAATGTTGAATATGCCTTTAATAAATTGATCTACAATGGTTACATGTATTATTACATACTCGAGATAAATCAAGACTATTACAAAAACAAAATTTAGTACCTAGATTTGGTAATATGAAACCTCTAATTCTATTGCACGATTCTTCTTTCCGCTACACCCCTCTCTAGTCTAGAAATATCCTTATTAAAATGAAACTCAATTTATATATATCTTTCAAGAAGTCACCTAGAATGGGAGATGTGTAGACTTGCATGAGCCCCCTAAAAAATCCATGATTTTTGCAACTGTAGGCAATGACCATGCCTTCCTATCAGATTCTTAATCATTTATGCACTTCAAACATACCTTGACCACATCCTTATTTTACTAGTAGAGTATGGGATTCCATGTCCCATATGCAAGCATTGTATTTGACCACTAATGACATCCTAGGTCATGTAGGAAGGTAGGTAGGGCCTTTTTGTTCAAACATCATAGTTTCGAGACTTCACATGTCAAAGGGGGGTGAAGGAAGCAAATACCTTGAAAGTTCAATAAGCATGTCAATATAATAAAATTTAAAATCTCAAAAATTAGACTTGGAGGGAAAGGCATGTCGACGATTATAGGTGTGAGGGATAAACGGGTGAGGAAATTAGAAATTTTGAAATACAAATTTTAGGGAATTGAAGAGGGAAGGGATGGTAGGAAGGTAAGAGAAAACCCAAAACTCTAGAAGGATGAAAATAAGGAATTTAATAGAGTTTTAAACCATTAGGGATGCATGGAAAGAGTTGCCAAAAAAGGGGATGGCCAAAATTCAAACTCTGATAAGATACATAGAGCAATTGAAAGAGTATCAGACCTCCAAGGATTGATGGAAAGAAATGCCAATATAGGGAAAGGCTAAAAGTTCGATAGACTTAGAAGAATTAAGAGTGGATTGAGGGAAATTTCAAGATGTCAATTTTTTGGGGAATGTAAGGTTGTGATGACAAGTATGGCAAGGGTAAAGGGATGGATGTAGAACTCTAACAAGTCAAGGACTGGAGTATTGTAGAATTGGATAGTCGAGAAATCAGGAAGATAAGGACCAAGGGATGGATGGAGGAGAAATTTTGAAAGTATAAGTAACACAATGGACTTAGGATCATTAAAATTATTTCAAAATTTTGGGAACATAGATGCCAAGAAAAGGCACTAGGGGAAGCAAAATTAAAAAAACTCTAATGAAACAACACGTGCAAATTCTAACCTTCGAACTTTGATGTTTGGGGCTACTTAAAAGTGGTATGAATGTATGGAAAACCTTCACATCCTAAAAGATTGAAAACTTTGAAACTTGGCCATTTTCATAAGGCTTAAGGGTCTTTGGGAGTAATAGGAAAGGCATGCAAGTATGAGCAAATTAGAAACTCTGTCAAGGTGATAAATAACACAACTATTTTTTGATGAATTGGAGCAAGGAGTTGGTATCGATATGAAAGGCATGAAGGCATGAATAACCCTAAAACTCTAAAAATCTCCATATTTGGAAATTAACTTGGGTTTTTGACTAAGACATTAAAAGGGGCTTAGTACACATCTTGAGGTGCAATTTAGAAATATGATCCATTTAAAATCTCTCATATCAAGTATAAACTTGAGCCAGTAAAAAGAATCATGTAGACCATAAAAGAAAAAAAAGGAAAATTTGAGATGCAACATAATGAGGTGCCAAAAGGATGTAATTTTTTGTCTTAATTATTTACAAGAAATACAAATCCTTTAGTGCACAATTTTTATTTTTATTTATATTTTTACTAAAATTTAGTATTTTTTAGAAGACAATCAACCTTATATTTTGATGTTGATGGCCTAATTTTAGTATGTATATAGACACAAATTAAAATACTTAAAATTTTATATTTTAAAAAAATATATTTAAAGATCTACAAAAGGTACTTTTATATTTTTCAATCTTATTTACATGAGTAGTTGTGAGAACATGATTTTTTTATGAAATTGATAAATTATCCCTAAAGTGATGCTATGTATGTGTAGACATCTAAATTTGACCACTTACATTTACTCAAATTTATCATTTTCATCTAAAAATCTTTTTAACCACATTAATTAAATATTATTGTCATTATTGGATTAATACCCCTAAAGTCTTCTAAATTCTTAAGGTATTTAAATCAAGTACATAATTTCTATTTATTTAATTTACTCCCTTAAATGTCACATCCTCCATCACTTTTTCTTAATCCTAATTCATCTCCTAATCCCATCGTTAGAGATGTGAACATTCCTAATCCATGATTAGGAGGTGTCACATCCTCCAACATTTCCCACTTGCTTCTAATCCCTCATTAACTTGCTTAATAATGTACTTGCACAACCTTAATCTAATCCCCTTGCTACATTTAGCATGCCCTTTTTGGTCAACCTTCACATCTTCCATATTTAGCATAGGTTCTCTTCCCTATGTGAATTTAAAATTCACTTTTTATTCCTCCAAGAATATCCCTCTTCCCCATGTGAATTTAAAATTCACTTTTGATTACTCCAAAGAATCTCCTCTTCCTCATGTGATCATTGAAAGGTCACATCAAGTCACATGGAGGCCAGTAACTTTCCATTATAAGGGCCTTGTTTTATCCACAAGGCACTTTTTAGCCTTTTCCATAAGAACCTTGTCTTATCAACAAGGTACTTATCATATGAATTTATAATTCATATTTATTCTCCCAACCACCTTATTCATTTCAATCATGTGAATTTAAAATTCACATTTATTCCTCCAACAACTTCTCTCTTCTCTATGGAGATTTTTTGAGGAATACTAAAATTCCTCATATGTCACTTTCACCTTATATGGGGACAAGAGGTTCCTTTTTGAAGAAATCCTCTCATCCCCCAAGGTACTTGCAAATTACTTGTCCTTCCTCCACATAATTTTTACTTTGTCCATCTCACCTTGCCCCTTGGAAAAATCCCTCCACATGTCAAGATGTGAGGGCTTGTGAGTCCTCAACTCACCACAACCCTTCATCATTCTTCTATTAATACCCCCCTCTTACATGCATTAAAGGACCTCATGCATTGTGATTATCCTTATGCTCTTAAATTCTCTAGCCACATTCAAACCTTATTTTTACATTCTAATACTTGCAATTCTAGCACTTGCATTCTTAGCTCATCCATTCACACATCCATTTTAGTTTATCTTGATATTCATCCATCATTTCCATCTTTGCATCCATCTTTTAGTAGCATTTTCCATCAAGGAGTACACAACTCCAACTCCAATTATGGGCCAACCAAGGGAGCACAAGTAAAAGGTATAACAGTCCTTTTTTATCTTTTAACCATCATTTTATTTGTGCTAACTTAGGCTAATCATTGAGGTGGTTTTGTGTTCTTTACACTGCATTCTTAATTAGTTTTGCATATTTAAAAGTAAAAAAAAATACTTGCACACATTTCTGGCATGCCCGGTGGGACCCACAAATGGGTTTGTTTCTTTTAAAGTTTGTTGTTGTTTGCATTTTTGCAGATTCAAGTGATTTAGAAGGGTGACCACGCCCTAGCAGGGGCAGCCACACCCGGGCACACGCGCCTCTCTATAGTAAAATCAACATTTTTGGCTCTTTATTTGCATTTTTTGTAGGTTCAGGTGACCCCGAGGGGCGACCACACCCTAGGAGGGGCAGCCATGCCTGGGCATACACGCCCCTCAGTAGCAACACCATCATTTTTAGCCCTCTTTCTAACTAGAGGGGCGACCAGGTCCTGCAGGTATGCCTATCTATAGAAAACTAGCACCTGAAGTTATTTGTTTTCACCAGAGGGGTGACCTTTCCCTAGTAGGGGTGGCCACACCTGAGCACACACACCTCTCTGCAACATAACCGGTGTTTCAGTTCTATGTTTTCACCAAAGAGGCGGTCAAGTCTAAACAAAAGGTTTTTATACTAACATTTGTGTAGGAAGTTTATGATTGAAGAAGAATGGTGAAAAAACTACTAACTTGTTTTTTGCAAGATGAGAGAACCAAGACCCTTAGTTAGCTATTTGTTTTCATTTATTTTACACTAATTAGGCACATAGACTAATTACGGGATCAAATAATTTGTTTGTCTTGTCTGAAAAGTAAGCTATTGACATACCTAATCCCTTTGTGCCATTCGATGATCTTGGGTGAAGAGAAATTGTAGCTTACTTAGTTCTTTATGTTACCCAAGGGGGTGGGAATCATTCAAGATTTCCCCTTGCAATTCATGTGAGCCTAGGGAGTAGATGAAAATGATTTAACATATTTTTTTAGTGTGACCTGCTTGGGATTTCATCACCCCAAGGGACGATCTCGGCCATGTGTACCCCAAGGGTATATAAACGAGGGAGGTTAAAGTTGCACCCCTATCCAGTCGCGTCATAATTGGCGGAGCGTCGAAGTTAGGGTGATACCTAGATAGATGTAAAGAGTTGGTCTGAGCCTTTAAGGATCTCGTTGGGGTTCCCGACTCACACTTGTGATGGACTGGTGTTCATGGTTTGGGCCTCACGTATCGAGCGTATATCGAGAACTCCCTAGATCGCCTTGTTTAAGCCTAGTTAGAGGACCATGTTGTTCATACCCTTCTTACTAATCTTATTATTGTATTGCTTGAACTATCTTTTTCATGTAAAACTAGTGCATATCTTACAAATCAAGTCAGTCTTGCCATTTTTCTTATTGTTTAAAGTGTTTGCAATCCTTTCCCATAGTCGTTTTTACCTGAGTCAAGTTCAGGTTTATCAACAGGGGTGACCACGCCCTAGCAAGGGTGGGAACGTGCTGGAACCCATGCCCCTCTGCACCAAAATAATCCATTTTTTATCCCTATTTTCACCAAAGGAGTGACCATGCCCTAGAAGGGGCGGCCTTGCCCTCAAACAGGGGTGAAACAACTTTTGTTTTGCTTCATTCGGGACCCTGTTCGAGTCCGTTTTAGTGTCTCTTTGGCCGTTTTTTGTTCCATTCTTCATATGTGCCCTCATTTTGATCACTTTAGGTATATCCATTTGTACATTGGTTTTCCTATCCTCCCTCCAAGTCTCCATCCAGATTCGTCCCTTCATCCGTCTTGTCATCTCGTTCCCCGTTCTGGACCCCGTTTGGGTCTGTTTTGGTGTCCATTCAGCCATTTTTAAAACCCATTTTTCATCCTCCTTGATTTGGGTGACATTTCCCTTGTCTTGAAAATCATTTCCCTCCAAAGGGGTGGCCTTGCCCTAGCAAGGGCGGCCCTACCCTCAAAAAGAGTTGAAACAACCTTTTTATTTCTTCATCTAAGACCCCGTTCGACCATTTTTCAGACCCATTCCTCATCCTCCTTGATTTGGGTGACCTTTCTCTTTTCTTGGGCATCCTTTCCCTCCAAAGGGGCAGCCTTGACCTATCAGGGGCGGCCCTTCCCTCAAACAGAGGTGAAACAACCTTTTTCTTCTTCATCTGAGACCTCATTTGACCATTTTTCGAAGTCGTTCCTCATCCTCCTTGATTTGGGTGACCTTGCCCTTGTCTTGGGCATCCTTTCCCTAGTAAGGGTGGACTTACCCTCAAACAGTGGTGAAATAGTCTTTTTCTTCTTCATCTGGGACCTCGTTTGGCCATTTTCGGACCCGTTCTTCATCCTCTTTCATTTGGATGGCCTTTACCTTGTCTTGGGCATCATTTCCGTCAAAGGGGTGACTATTCCCTCAAAGGGGTGGCCTTTCCCTCCAAAAAATCATTCTCATCTTTTGTTTGCTATTCGTTTTCCCTTTTCGGGTACCCATTTTCCCGTTCCTAGTGTCGTTCTCCTATTCCGGGTATCCATTCACCCATTTTGAGTATTTGTCTACCTATTTCAAGCATCATTCCCTCATTTCAACCATTCATTCATTCATTCTAGGTATCTATTTCATTCGTTTTGATAGTCCATTTGCCCATCTTGATAGTCTATTGACATCGTTCAATTGTTTAGACAAGTTTGGAGGTTGTTTAGGCATCCCTATCCTAAGACAGGTGACTGAAAGCCTCCTCATCTTCTTGGTCATTCACCGTAAACACCCTTCTCATCCATCTAATTTTCTCATCATTTCATCAATCAAACCACTTAGAAGTATCTTAGATCCCCCTTAGATCGTATGTTCATCATCGTTTCATCAATCTAAATCCTCTAGACTTTGTTTCTGAGGTTGATATCAAAGTTGGCCTAAGTTTTAGATCTCAATCGTTATCCATCCTAAATCCATAAATCATCATTACAACCCAAATCAAATCTATTTCTATCTTGAGGTAGATTTGGTGTTGTAATCATCTTGTGCATGATCCAATCTAATCGTCAGTGCCTTACGATAATACCCCTTAAGTCTTCTAAATCCATAAGGTATTTAAATTAAATAAATAATTTCTATTTATTTAATTTACTCCCTCAAATGTCACATCCTCCATCACTTTTTCTTAATCGTAATTCATCTCCTAATCCCATCATTAGAGATGTGCACATTCCTAATCCATGATTAGAGATGTGCACATTCCTAATCCATGATTAGGAGGTGTCACATCCTCTAACATTTCCCACTTGCTTATAATCTCTCATGTACTTGCTTAATCATGTACTTGCACAACCTTGATCTAATCCCCTTGCTACATTTAGCATGCCCTTTTTGGTCAACTTTCACATCTTCCATATTTGGCATAGGTTCTCTTCCCCATGCAAATTTAAAATTCACTCTTTATTCCTCCAAGAATCTCCCTCTTCCTCATGTGAATTTAAAATTCATTTTTGATTCCTCCAAGGAATCTCCTCTTCCCCATGTGATCATTGAAAGGTCACATCAAGTCACATGGAGGCCAGGAACCTTCCATTATAAGGGCCTTGTTTTATCCACAAGGCACTTTTCAGCCTTTCCACAAGAACCTTGTCTTATCCACAAGGTACTTATCATATAAATTTATAATTCATATTTACTCTCCCAACCACCTTATCCATTTCAATCATGTGAATTCAAAATTTACATTTATTCCCCCAACAACTTCTCTCTTCTCCATGAGGATTTTTTGAGGAATACTAAAATTCCTCATATGTCACTTTCACCTTCATATGGGGAGAAGAGGTTTTTTTTGAATAAATCCTCTCATCCCCCAAGGTACTTGCAAATTACTTGTCCTTCCTCCACATAATTTTTACTTTGTCCATCTCACCTTGCCCCTTGGACAAGTCACTCTCCACATGTCAAGATGTGAGGGCTTGTGAGTCCTCAACTCACCACAACCCTTCATCTTGGCCATGGTGGCTCAATACTAACCCTTGAATTCTCTAGAGAATTCAAATTCCTCTATAAATACCCCCCTCTCACATGCATTAAAATACCTCATGCATTGTGATTATCCTTATGCTCTTAAATTCTCCAGCCACATTCAAGCCTTATTTTTGCTTTCTAATACTTGCAATTCTAGCACTTGAATTCTTACTTCATCCATTCACACATCCATTTTAGTTTATCTTGATATTCATCGATCATTTCCATCTTTTAGCAGCACTTTCCATCAAGGAGCACACAACTCCAACTCCAATCAAGGGCCAACCAAGGGAGCACAAGTAAAAGGTATAACAGTCCTTTTTTATCTTTTAACTATCATTTTATTTGTGCTAACTTAGGCTAATCATTGAGGTGGTCTTGTGTTCTTTAATTGCATTCTTAGTTAGTTTTGCATATTTAGAAGTAAAAAAAACACTTGCACATAGTATGTATTTGGTGCACACCTTTAGTTGTAAAAATTATGGTTCAAATCTAATTTACCTAAAATGAATCCATCTAGAACATATGTTTGTCTAAAACTAATTCTATATTGGGAACAATTAATTTTTATTTATGTTGATAAATTAGTTTCAAGTGGAACACAACTTTGAACTTCCCTTCTAAGACAACCAAAAGAGAATATCCTTATGTAAATATAATAACTTCCATGTCTCCCTTATGTTGGAAAGTTCGATGAGTTCAACACTCTTAGAGGGGAAATGAAATTTGTATGCCCATAAACTTTTAAATCAAAGCATGCTTTAACAAATATAACACATCAATAGCTATAGAGTGTAGATTGAATATAAGAACGATCCAAACCCCACTCTTCTATAAAAATCCATTAGATTAAGGGTGATTTTCAATATTTTGGTTACATTTGAAGTCTATGTGGCCTATAACAAGAAGTTAACAATATTTTAATCTTTAGAGGTAGTGGGATTATTAGATCAAATAATCTTTTTGAAAGAAAATGGTAGAGGGTCCTTTGTGTTAGTGTAGGTTTTTAATTTTTCTTATGTCAGGGAATATTTATTTTTCCTACACACATTATTAATCTTGCTTAGGTTATATTGAATGGTTAGGATGATGACATGTGGCATAATCCTTCAAGCACATGTGTCATTCACACCCACATTTGGGTAGTTGAATTTCACACCCTCTTTTGGACTTATTTGCCACTTCTCCATAACCATTTTTTGTCTTTATCTGAGTAGGCATAACCATGTATTTGTCATTTAACCTCCCACCTATTATGGGTGAACAAGAGTTATTATTCCTCTTGGTTTTATTTGCCTCTATTTTTCTATATAATCATCCCCCACCTCTCCCTATGTTGAGTTCACTAGTTCACTTATTCATAAGTGTTAGTTCAGTGCTAGGAGAGTGTTGAGTTTATTCATCTCTAGGTTCTTGTCTTGCTTTCCTTCAATCACTTTGATCTTGGGTGGTTTCACAACCAAATATAACATGGTATCAGAGTTGGTTGTGAGTTGTGGGTTATCAGATATCTCAATCCATTCTTGAAAGAAAAGTATGATCTTCTCTTGCATCCGATGATGACCTCGAGAATCATAAATGCTTGATAGATATCTCAATTTCTAGGGGGGTTCCTTTCTATTGCATCTTGTTGCAAGTATTTTAGATATTCTTGGAGACATTCTGAGCTCACCATTGAGTTCAAGCAGTTGGAAAAGTCAAAATTGGCTTTTATTTCATCCAAATGGGACATCGAGTGTGAGATCTATGAAGGGTTGAAAACAAAGACTTTTGAAGTGGTTCTAGAAGGTAGTCATCAATTCAGTGCATTTTTTACCCAAACAAACCTTACCATTGTGCTCAGAAGGCATCAAAACCTAAAGATTGACTGTCAATTCATCAATTTTGAAGAAAGTCATTTTTCGGGGCAAAATTTTTTTGGCTGATGAGTCGTACGACCCACCTACATGAAGTACAATAAACAAATTTTTTTAATTATTTTTCCTCATCATCAAAAATTATTATTATTCAAAAAATATATATATTTTACAATTTTCTATTGTAAACCTTGAAAAAGCAAAAAAATAAAATGAAAAAAAGCAAAAAGTCGAAAAAATATTATTTTAAGGTATAGAGGTACCTGGTAGGTATCCCTACGAAGGCCCCATATTACAATAAAAGCCATGATTTTTGTTTTTCTAAGTTAGAGGGTTGTGTGGGGTGTGGTATGATCCACCCACACATTTCTTTTATAAACTTTTTTATTAAAACAAAATAATAATTATTTTTTTTAAAGATTTTTTTTTCTAAAAAAATTCAATCTATTCAACAATTTATGCGGTCATATGTACCGGTTGTACTTTTGCACCCAATACCTGTGCCCTGCCTCAACCTTCGTGTCTATGACTTGACAAGTTGCTAACTCTAGCAGGAATTTTTGCAATTCTCCAATTTTGGTAGTATTCTAAATTTAGCTGGGGACTCCACATTTGGTGGTTACATTCAAGTTGGCGGCATTCAAATTTTTTTGGTGAAGCACCAAATTTAGCAAAAGTTTTAAAAATTTGGCAGAGGTGCATTTTTTTCAACTTTTCGACCCCCCTCACAATTGAAGTTTTTCGTTTGCACCTGAACATCAGAGGGCCCATTCTCAATCATACAGAGGTGTTTTTCAATGCAATTATTTTTTGATTTGAGGTAAAATTTTGCGCTCCTCGCAATGGTGTGATCATTTTTTTCTCAAGCGATTCCAATTTTTTAGAAAATCAAGTTTTTCAGCAGATCTAAAGCCAATTCTCACTTTTTGAACTTCAAATGGATGTAACTTTCACATACGACCTTAGATTGAGGTGATTTTTTTTTGAAAGTGAATATTTTTTCGAGCACTATATATTGGTGCTATTTTGAGGTTCTCATTCTGAGATTTTATTGTACTTTCAATATTTGGGTCCATTTTTTGGACATAGTAAAACTCTGGAAAACAACTCCAACATTGTAAATGCATTGATTTATAAAGTGCAAAATCATTTTTTGTTGGGTGGATTCTTGATTGAGCGAAAAAGGGGGGTGACTCTATGTGTTTTCCTTCTTGCATTTCCTTACATTGCAACAATAATCTAAAATGGATAAAACGGTTCCTCTACTCACACCATACAATTACTTTGAGTGGAAAAATAAAATGGAAATTCACTTTAGAAAGTTAAAATTATATAGAATAACAATGGGTATTGATAATAAACCTACAAAGGATGAAGAAACACTTAAATGGTTCAACAAATGTGATGAAGCTTTTGGCACCTTATGCATGGTTATGTCTCCTGATTTACACTTTCATATTATGTCTGCAAAATCACCAAATGAAGTGTGGAATACTTTGAATACTCTCTTTGGTAAACATGATGATTTGAGAGCACATTCATTGGAGACTGAGCTTATAGAATTGAGCCCATGCAATTTTTACACCATTTAGGATTTCTTTACTAATTTGAATTCCATACTATTGTAGTTGGAGCAATGTGGAGTTAGAAAGGATGACTCGCAGATGATTTTGAGTATTCTTTCAAAACTTGGTCCCGATTATGTAGTGTTTGTTTCTACATTTCATTCAATCAAAAGAGCCTTAGGAAAAGGATTTTCTATGCCTTCTCTAGGTGAGTTCGCAGTTGATCTCACAAAGGAGCAAGATAAATTGATTCAAATGGGAATTATTAAATCTTCCAAGTCTCATCCCTTGGCTGCAAAACAAGGCACTAATAACCAAAATAAGAAACAAAGGAACCAAGGAGATAGAATGCAAGATTCAGATCAATCTTCATCTACTTATAAAGTAGACTCTAAATTCTCTTCAAAAGAGGATTCGTCTAAGAAGGAGAAGCTCACTTGTGCATATTGCAAGAGGAGTGGACATGAAGAACATTCTTGCTATAAGAAGGATATTGATGAACTAAAACATCTTCTTAAGAAGAACAACATTGATCTACCTTCTAGAATGTCGGATTCTACTTCTTCTTCTTCACATTCTAAATAGTCAAGATCTAGTAAGGATAAAGGTCATGCAGGTTGCTACTAAGTCAAAGAAAAAAAAAGGTAAATCTCTTTATGCTTCTATAAGTCATGAATCAAGGAAATGGCTCCTAGATTCTGGAGCTTCTCACCATATGGCTTCTACACAATCTACATTCTCTTCTTTTGAGCCTTGCGTTATGCCACCTATTCTAATGGTAAACAATATATACATAGATGTAATTGGGAAAGGATATGTTGATATTGGGGATGACACCTTCAATGATTTTTTTTTGTGTACCTCATATTTCAAACAATCTTCTTTCCATCTATTAGATCGCTCATGGTGGAACAGGGAAGGTTGTGGAATTCACACTTGATTCAATTATCACTAGAGACTTGGAGAGTACAGAGATAATTGCTACTAGGATAGTTGATCATGCATATCGGTTATACACCTTTTCAAACTTTCCACCTGATGATGGTTTTGATCCTTTGGTTGTTGATCACACTCCTAGTGTGAGATTTGATTTTGAGGAGAACTTTGGCTACTTGAACTTGGGTATTCTCACATGTGATCCAGTTCTCGAGCCTTGTATTCCTTCTCCTCCATCTACTATTGCTTTTAGGATACTAGTGGTGCTACATCCATGACTACTTGTGAGTTAGTGCAGCAAGATACACATCATCTTCTAGATATAGCTACTTCGGATGATTACTTGACAGACATTGTAGGTTTGTTTATGTAGTCTCATATTTTAGACTTGGGAGAAACTATTCATGTCATCCATCTTCTCTTTGATGAATTTGATTCTTCTTTAGTTATTATGGAGGAACCTTTGGATCCTCTTGTTCATTCTCCACATGATCATTCATCACAGTTTGACATGATTGTGCACACTTTTGAGCAACATTTGGAGGAGGTACCTTTGTCTTCAGGGGAGGTAGTTGAGTCCTTAAATCTTGTTCTACATATATCTCCACTAGGTTTTGGATTGTCATATTCATTAGTGTGGCCTAGAACACCTGATTTGATGGTGGCATCTTTCAGCATTAACATGGAGATAGATGAACATTTTTCAGAGGATTCTTACAGTTTGAGCTTTCTTCCCTTGTATTCATTTTATGAATGGGAAGACATTCTTCATGCACCTTTGGTTTTGTTTCTTCTTAAGGGGAGGAACATTGTTCGGCGATCATGGACCATCTTTTGCATCCAGTTTCAAGCATCAACCATTGGTACAGTTGAGTACTTGAGGGAAGGCTATTTTGGATCCTTTCTATTTTGGAGAGGACTTCTTCCTTGCATGGGATTCTTCTTGTGTTGGGAAACTTGTTTACTTTTCTCTCTTTTTGGGAGGAGTTTTGTCCCACTAGGTTTTCTCCTTTTCTCAGTTTGTGAGAGATTTTGTTTGTACATGGGTACCTAACATGGCTTAGTAGTCGGGACCCATCTTTGTGTCTTTTCACCCACCTAAGCTACGCTTAAGGGGGGTGTTAGTGTAGGTTTTTTATTTTCCTTATGCTAGAGAATATTTATTTCCTACACACATTATTAAGTTTGCTTAGGTTATATTGAATGGTTAGGATGAGGACACGTGGCATAATTCTTCAAGCACATGTGTCATTCACACCCACATTTGGGTAGTTGAATGTCACACCCTCTTTTGGACTTATTTTCCACCTCCCCATAACCATTTTTTGTCTTCACTTGAGTAGGCATAACCATTTATTTGGCATTTACCAATATGGGTAAAGGGGAGTTATTATTCATCTCGGTTCTATTTGCCTCTATTTTTCTATATAATCAGTCCCCACCTCTCCCTATGCTGATTTCGCTAGTTAACTTATTCAGAAGTGCTAGTTCAGTGCTAGGAGAGTGTTGAGTTTATTCATCTCTAGGTTCTTGTCTTGCTTTCCTTCAGTCACTTTGATCTTGGGTGGTTTCACAACCAAATCTAACACTTTGGTCTGCCTCCAAATTTAGCATGGGAACCAAAGCACAAATTTGGTTTTATATGAAATTAAAACTAAAGCTATGAACAACCCTTGTTGACCATTATTTACACCTATATTGACTCCAAAAATTTAATTTAAAATATGTAAAGAGTTCACAAATTCAAAGCTAGTGAGGTAGGATATTTTCCCCAAAGAGGGCAATACCAACAACAATGATGGCTACCTAAAACATTGGCTCCTCTAATTATTTTTATATATTATTTATTTATTAATGTCATTTAATTATAAATATTTGATATTTATAATTATTAAATATCATAAATATTTAATGAAATAGAAATTAAATTATGCTTAATACTTATATATATATTTTATGAAATATATAATAAATATTTTCATAAAATAAAAAATTTATTTTACTAGTAAGCCTAGGCTAGATTCCTAGGTATTGAAAAAAATGAGTGTTCAACTCATATTGCTAGTATCAAAAGTTGTTCACTAGATCCATCCACATAAATTTTATCCAACTAGATATGAATATTAAAAATATTCCTTTGTTAGTGCATGAATGGTCAATCAACTATTTGATCAAAATTGTGACTAAAATTACCATCTAATCATCCTATTCACCACTTAAAACTTGATTGATGTTTATATGAATGTAAAAATGTAGGATTCATACAACATATAGCAAAACAAGACCAGTTTAAGATAAAATTGACTTAAAATAAAAGAAAAATCCCTTAAAAACCACTAACCTACAAAGAGTGATTATTGTCGAGCCAAAAAGTATACCAGTCTAGTATAGTTCAAACTAGGACATGTGCACAAGGCATATTATATAGTCCTTGCCTTACCCCTACAATAATTATTAAATTTATTAGATACATCAACCTTATTTGGAAAAGAAACCTCAACTATATCATCAAAATCTTCATTATCACAACATTCTAAAAATATTGATTTAGCATTAGAGGGTAGGTTCATCAATGCCACATTGCATGCATTCATGGTATATTTGATGGAATAAAGGTGGTCTAAGGAGCGGTGCAATAAAATTTTGATTGATGCTCTACATATTTGATGTCATTACATGGTAGTTAGGAACTAGTTACATTTGACACTATTACACAACTTAAGAATAATTTGTATCAAAGACATTTATCCTTCCCCTTGACTACCATGGATCTAATAAAAGGTTTGCATGGATGTTTTAAACCCACTATAGGGCACACCATCCATTTATTTGAATAGCTCCCATATCCTTTACACCTATAACCTCGAATTAGGATTCCATATTTCTTGCTCTACGTAGACTATGAATTCCTCAATCATCACTCTCAACTTGTCACACTTTTTTCTATAACCTTGTTTTATTATTATCCTCATGAAGCATTTTTTTCTTTTCATGATTGACTCTTAATCGTGCCATTTACCGATCCTATCTTCCAAGGAGGGCACCATTAAAACTAAGAGGGACAAAGCTATCAAAATTCACAAAAGAAAGATAATTCTCCTTGTCATCTCACACCTAAGAATGTAAATGAAAATAATTATCTACCACCGGCCGTGCTTAACCGGCACACTCTAAGGGTACAGTGATTAGGTGGCCGGGCCCACAACTCCTTTAACCCGATGGTGCACTTTCTCATTTCCGTTTTTAATTTTTTCTTTGCCGTTTTCGTTTCCGTTTGTTTCCACGATTTTATTTGCCGTTATCTCTAATTCTTTTTCCATCGTCGAGGAATTTAGCTATTGAAACCAGTGAGCGTCCCCAACTATGCATATTTGACTGGCTGCCTGAGACAGCTGAGTTCCACCAAGCTGGTGCTTATGATTCAGATGCTTCCAATAAATAATTCAAGAATGAGTGAGAAAGTGTTCGGGATAAGAAAGCAGGACTTAGCCTTCGAACGAAGTGTTTGGTTTTTAATCCCACGTGTTGGGTGACAAATCATAGGGAAGAAGGCGATTATAATATGTGTAAAGCATGATGTATATGTACGCTTTTTCAAGTATGAATCAACGAATTGAAACATATCAAAATTGATTTTTGAGAGATTTTTTTTATTTTTATTTTTTAAGATAACAAATTGATTTTTGAGAGATATATATATATATTTTTTAATTTTTAAGATAATAATTTGATTTTTGAGAGAAAGTATTTTTACTTTTTAATTCTTAAGATAACGATAAATTATTAATAATTTGTATTATTAAAAATAATTTTAAAATTTTAATTTTTAAAATTTTAGTTTTTAATTTTAAGATAACGATAAATTATTAATATTGTATTATTAGAAAATATTGAAAATAACTTTTAAATTTTAATTTTTAAAAATGAATTTATTAATAATAAATTATTTATAATTGATATTGAATAAGGATTTTTTTTAAACTCATCTTTTAATAGTCAACAATCAATAATTATTAAAAATAAATAAAATTATTTATTAAAAAATAATTTTAATTAAAATTATTAAATAATTATCAATAATAAATGATTGATTGTTTATTATTTCATATTAAAAGTGATCAATAAATTATAATACTTTAGATTTATTTATTTTTTTGATTGGTAATAGAGTATGTTTTATTAATTATAAAAAGATAAGGATATAATGCTTTAGATTTTGATAACGTGATTTATGGTTTTATTAAAAGTTGTTGGATTTTCACAAACTTTTAACACAAAAAATGATAATTTGATGATATTAATGTATCACAATTAAGTTTGCATGTACATATAAATCTCTAAGACGTCATCAACATAAAGTTAATATGTACATATCCAATGAATTTTGTACTCCATGAAACCACATCATATTAAGGCATTTTATCAACAAACACATAATTACAATATTTGATACCAAAAAAATGTTGCTATTATTTCTTAATAGATCCCTATACCCAACCTTAAAGCTTCAATTTCAATAAACATGAGGACATTGATAAATGTCACGCCTTGCAATTTCATTTGCCTAAATATTGTGATAGCTTCTTACACTAGTTTGTATTTTAATCTACAAGGTATCACATTTCATAAAATGTCATTTCAATAGAAGCATTTTGTCAAATAGTTTGTGTGCCTTGTTAAGGCTTCAACATTTTGCATATGTGAGTTTACATTTCATTGAGGGATTTGGCTCCATGTTAACCAATTGCCTATGATTGAATTTTTTTCTATTTCATGTTTAATTTGTGATCATTGCAATTGCATTTATTGGAGGCGCTCTACCAAGCAGTTCACTATTATTGAAGCATTAATTTGGATCACACACAAATTACTATGTACAACTCTTTGAACATTTTATTTGGCAACTCCTTCGAGCATCAAGTTAGTGAGTGTTAGAGACTAGTATTGAAGCATATATACTAGATCTTACACCCATTAGCATTCATCCACATTATTAAAAATATCTCTTAGGTATTCTCCTCTATCTTCCCTTACCTTTCATAGTTCCCAATGTCTACACATTCAACCCATTGACTAGCTTGGTTGATGAAACTTGACAAAAGTGGTGAAATGATTGCTACATTTGGCATCATGTATGTAGAATGAAGAGTGATAAAAATAACCTTCCTATAGTTGAATCAAACACTATATTTAAAATTTTAGAAAGATTGTTATTAGAAAGAAATGTGCCATTTTAAAAAATTATACATGGCTTGCCCAAGTCCATCCATTTTTTATGTTTTGCCTATACTACTAAAATTCCACACTTATGAAGCATGCGATGAAGATCATACTTCATAAATGAAGAGTGCATCTTCTTAAAAGTACTCATTTGTAAAATAGACACAAAATCATGAATTATAGTAAAAACTCTCATGACCTAAGCAAGGGCTCAACCATATCTTTATATCCTTACCTACCACCTAGATACTTTGAGCCATCCACTCTTATTAACTTGAAATATAGTTTAGCTATCTTATATTTAAGTGGTGAAGAGATTTATTTGTGAAAATTGAAGAGAGGGTTAGTAGTCATATCATAATATATGGTACAACATATAGAGAACAAAGATGAAATATATATATATATATATAATTCATGATTAGTTATTTCAACTATATATTGATTTTCATAGAGTTGTATATTAATTAAAATTCAAAATGATCAATTTCTAATAAAATCATTGATCATGTTGAGGATAAATTAAATATCTATGATTTTATTAGAGATTGAACATTTTGAATTTTGACAAACTTGATGCATACAAATGACAATTTGATATGAAATTAATGTATCATAATTGAGTTTCAAATTGGATACGACATAATAGACACTGACAAATTGAGAGATTGTTATGAGGATAGTGATGCAACATGTGTAATTACAGTGCATCCATTAAAGATCACAACTCTTTGAGGAATTGTGTCAAATAGTTCACATGCTTTATCTATCCTCACATTTTTGCATATATTTCGAAAGGGCGTCTACAACCACAACATTTGAGAAAAAATTTCTTCATATTATACTTTGATGGATGTCCATACCTTGTTTGAAATCTCCTATATTAGGACAACCAACAAGGATTTTGGTGAAGGTTGTGGAATTTTTCTTTGCATCTACCAATTGCATTTTCTTGAGAGTTTCTAAAACCTTAAACATTATGTATATATCCTAAAATCATTATGGTCCATGATTTCACATTTATTTGTCTTTGCATCTACCAATTGCATTTTCTTGAATTTTATTGCAATATTTTCAATGTAGATTGATTTTGTGTATATTTTGCATTCCTTGTAGTCCACATGACATTCAATCTTTTTCTAGAGAAACAGTTGCAATATATCCCTTATTTATGCTATTTTGCATACATGTGTATAAAATTTTGATATTATTAATAATGTTAATTTTGGTAAGACATTAAAAGAGTTTTCTCATTATAAGAATATATGCATTCTAATGTAAAAAATGCTAAGAATGGAAATAATTCTTGCAACAAACAAACTATTATATAGTAGCCAATTTGAAGAATCATGTTACCCTCTACCCTATATTTGTTATTATACAAAGCTAAGAAAATGGTATAACTAAGATAATAAGTTGACAATTAGCATACATCAATTTCCATAGAGTTGTAGATCTCTTCCATTTTAAAACACACAAAACAGTATTGGGTAGATAGTCAATTGCCTTTGATTTGTATAGTGAATGATTTCTCTCGATAGGAACTAGGTATCTAAAGTAAACCAATGAGCCCACAACTACTCCTATTTTGAAGTGGTTTGTTTAATGCTCCTTCCTCTCCCTCAGACCAAGGGTCATAACTAAACTATAGTTCATCCAACCCATTAACTAGCCTAGTTGATAAAACTTGACAAAAGTGGTGAATTGATTGTTACATTAGGCATCATGTGTGTGGAATGAAGTGTAGCGGCAATAACCTACCTACAATTGAATCAAACACTAATTTTTTAGAATTTTAAGAAGGCTTGATATTAGAAAGACATACTATTTTTAAAAAAATTGCATGGGCTACCCAAGGCCATCCATTTGTTATAAATTTCCTATACTACTAAAATTCCCCACTTGTGAACCATGTAACCTACCTACAATTGAATCAAACACTAATTTTTTAGAATTTTAAGAAGGCTTGATATTAGAAAGACATACTATTTTTAAAAAAATTGCATGGGCTACCCAAGGCCATCCATTTGTTATAAATTTCCTATACTACTAAAATTCCCCACTTGTGAACCATGCAATGAAGTTCATAAATCATAAATGAAGAGCATGTCTTGTTGAAAGTATCCGCTTGTAAGATAGACCCAAAAAAATGAATTACTAAAAACATAAAAACATTCATGGTCTAAGTAAGGACTCTATCATATCCTTATATCCTTATGTACCACCTAGATACTTTGAGTCGTCTACTCATATTGACTTTGCATAGTTTTATATTTGTAGCTATCTTATATTTAAGTGGTGAAGAGATTTATTTGTGAAAATTGAAGAGAGGGTTAGTAGTCATAGTATACTATATGGTATGGTCTGTAGAGAACAAAGATGAAAATACAAGAAAAAATATAGTTCACAATTAGCTATTTCAGTCATATATTGATTTCCATAGAGTAGTAGATTTGTGCCTAAGCAATAAATGATAACTCAATTTGAATGTAAACCTTGTTCAATTGATCAATTATATATCAATTGATATAACTTTTATAGTATCACCTAATTTTATTGTTGTGGGCATGTTTAACATGATGATTGAAGGAGTTGCCAAGTAAAATGTTCAAAGAGTTGTACGTAGTAGTAATTTGTGTGTGAACCAAATTAATGCTTCAATACTAGTGAACCACTTGGTAGAATGCCTCCAAGAAATGCAATTGCAATGATCACAAATTAAACATGAAATAAATAAAAAAATCAATCACAAACAATTGGTTAAAGTGGAGCCAAATCTCTCAATAAAATGTAAACTCACATATGCAAAATGTTGAAGCCTGTTAATGCAATTGCGATGATCACAAATTAAACATGAAATTAAAAAAAAATCAATCACAAACAATTGGTTAAAGTGGAGCCAAATCTCTCAATAAAATGCAAACTCACATATGCAAAATGTTGAAGCCTTAACAAGCAAGAGAACTATTTGACAAAATGTCTCGATTGAAATGACATTTCATGAAATGTGTTGCCTTGTTGATTTAAAATGAAAACTAGGTATGTAACAAGCTATTGCAATATTTAGGCAAATAAAATTACAAGGAATAAAGCTAACGTCAGTTACATTTTCCAATGTCCTCATGTTTATTGAAATGGAAGCTTTGAAGTTGGGTATGAAGATCCATCGAGAGATAATAGAAATATTTTTTTTTGGGTCAAATATTGTAATTATGCATTTGTTGATAAACATATGTGTACTAAAATGTAGATGAATACCAATGACATAAGAATTGCTAGATAAAATGCCTCAATATGATGTGGTTTAATAGAATAAAAAATTCATAAAATATCTACAAAATGGTTATGTTGACTTCTTAGAGATTTTATATACATGTAAACTCAACAATGATATATTAATTTTATTTCAAATTATTATTTATGTGTCATTTTTATCAAAATCTAACAATTATTAATAAACCAAAAATCATATCAAAATTTAGAATGTTAAATTGCAAATTGTTAATAATTTATTGATTACTTTTAATTTTAAATAATTAATAACTAATAATTTATCATTGATTATTATTTAGTAATTTTAATTAAAATTGTTATTTGAAATAAATTATTAATAATTAACATATTATTAAACTTTTATTTGTAATAATTATTTAAAAATATTTTTTAAAAATAATACTTATTAAATATCAATTATAAATAATTATTACCAATTTTTTTATTATTGTAATAATTATTTTTTAAAAATAATACTTATTAAATATCAATTAGAAATAATTATTACCAATTTTTTAATTATTGTAATAATTATTTATTCTGATTATTTAAAAATATTTTTAAAAATTAATACTTATTAAATATCAATTATAAATAATTATTACTAATAAATTTATCTTTAAAAATTTAAATTGAATTTTTTTTAATTATTTTTAATAATATTAATCTATGTTAAAAACGAATATACTGCTTTCAATATTAGTTTTCGGATATGTTTTAATTCGCTGTATGAAGTTGTCGCTTGCATCATTACGAATGCTCTATACTATTTATAACTACAATTTTATGTTTCTCTTGTCGCCAAACTCATGTGGGATTAAAAATGGAAACGACAAAGATAAATGCAAAACGGAAAAAGACACTAAAGGAGCTGTGGGCCCGGCCGGCCACCTAAGTAGTGTACCCTTAGAGTGTGCCCGTTAAACCGGCCCTCTACCACCACCTTGATGCATGTTCTCAAGTAATAATGAAATGATCACTTTAGAATTGAAATTTTTCCTATCAAAAGAGGCATGTCTAAATATGCAAAAGCTATGTTTCAAAGTTAGAATATTGAATTCAAAGTATGGAGCACACACTCGATAACGGTAAAATATATTTCCATATTCAAAGCTAAATTTTAAATTGATAGATGTGTGCTTGTGTGAAGGAATGTATTGAAGTTAAAATCCAAACTTAGAAACTACATACATGGAGCACATATCTTGTACGAAAAATATGACTCTCAAGTCAATGACATATAACACACATTTTATAAGGTAGAACAAATATTTTAAATAAATTATGTATGAAGGTTGATGCCTATTTTATACCTAGCTAACTCAATTTTTTCTTTTAAAATGAGCTATATAAGGTGATACATGCTTGCGATAGAGGTATGCTTTTTCAAATCATGGAATATAAAAATTATTTATGGTGTGGATTTGGTAATATCAATTTATAAAATAGCCAACAAATTTGTCAAGGATATAATAAAATTTACACATAAATATGTGAGATGAGCTACATTGTTTTGCAAATAAAATTCACTCTAAATAGAAACTAACAACAAGGTTTGGTAGTTTTTCAAAAATAACAACAATAGTGAACAATAATTTTACATAAATATTTTATTACAAGAACAACATCAAGTTCATTATACAACATAATTTTGCCATGTCAAGCTATCATATCCATAGTGATTTACATCCTTCAAGAGAGATGGTCATTCATAATGTTGTCTAAGTCATGCATTATACATTTATTTTTGGTATATTTCATAACAAGGTGCAAGAAATTGATAATAATATTTATTCAAATTGAATGGTAGGAATCTAGATTTGTAGTAGGGTGGGATGAGTATCCTTGCAATTTTTTTATAAAGGTAGTCTTTTTTGGTTGAAAACAACCATTAGATTTAATAAGTGGTAGAGTTTTATATGATAATTCCTCATAATTGATGGGGTTTATAATGGTGGAAGTTGTAAGATAGGATTTTAGAGTATCTAGGGGCTTGTATTTTGAGTTATAATTTGATGTAAGGATCAATGTAGATGAAAGAATATTTAGATTCAAATCAACATATTACTAAATTTTCAAGATTTCATTGAAAGAAAATATCATGTTTTGAACCAAGAAGCTTCATTAAAAGCATCATGCAATATCACCTATTAAAAGGTTATCCAAAACATGCAACATTTTTATTCATCACTATTTTCAAGTAAATATGTTTTTTTAGGAGTCTTTATTTTTAGATTTATATTTATGCACCTCTTATCATAGTTGGAAAACTCGAAATTTTCAAGTACTCGGCAAGCCCAAAAAACTCGGCAAAAACTCGAAAAAAACTCGGCAAAAAACTAAGGAACTTAAAAATTTGCTTAAACTTCACTAAAAACACATTTTTTTGCAAAATTCAAAGATAAGATGCATCCAATGAGTCAATAAATGAGTACATATAAGAAACAAGCTATATTTGATTGATTTGAAAGAAATTGGATACAAAATGGCATCCTCATGTGGAATGCTCAATGTGCTGATATGATAATAGTCTGAAACAAAATGAAATAGCAAATTGTTTTTGTAAAACTGAAAGTAAATACTACATATGTCATAAACATTAATATATTTCAGTTTTTACAAATTCACATGAATCACATCTTCCTCTTCCCATGTCTAGATCTTAGTATGGGACCGGAAGAGGGTGTCCGTGTAATCATAGGACTCCGCTCCTGCTATGCCTGTGGCTCCTCAACCTCCATCCTAGATGTAGATCCTCCTGCAACTGCTGGTGGTGGCACTGGCAATGACTCCTCCTCAGGATCATCCTCAAGGTCATCCAATGAGAATGTAAATCCACCCTCCTCCATTGCCTGTCGCTCAAATCATAAATCTCATCCTCGGTAAACAATGGAGGTTTCTCCCCTCGCCCTGTCCAATCACTGTATGGATCTATCTCCTCCAAATCAATTGGATCATCAAATGATATCTCCTCTACCTTTTTTATGCACAATCAAAGATTATATTGCACATAGACAAGGTCATTGAGGCGTTTTTGAGCGAGTTTGTTCCTCTTCTTTGTGTGGATGGCCTCAAACAAACTCCAATTGCGCTCACAATTGGATGAACTACAAGGCTGGCTCAAAACACGGAGGGCAAAGTTTTGAAGATGTGGGGTTTTTCCACCCCAATGTGTCCACCAAACATCTACAAAAAAAAGAAGAAAGAAGTTAGAAAATTGTAACTTGTAACTTGTAACTATCAAATTTTCATTTTTGTAACTTGTAAATTTCAAATTTTATACCTGGTGGCAGCCTAGATACTGCTCTCTTTGCCAAGTCTGAAGAGAAGAGTACACCCCTTTTTTCCCTGTAACTTTGCAATTCATTAACAATGCAGTCTGCCTCATCAGGCGTGGATGTCATCCGCTGAATGCAAGTAGTGAGGCCCTCCATAACCTCTCCAGTAGGATCTGTATAGGTGCCTGAATGGATGAAACGGGGGTTCAAGAAGTACCCTGTTGCATGGATAGGTTGGTGGAGTTGATTGTTCCACCTCCTGTCAATAATCTCCCAAATGGGATCAAACTTGAGGCTGTCCCCCTTATAATAATTTCTAATAGCCTCCTTGGCCCTATCCATGGCCTCATAAAGATAACCCATTGGGGTTTGATCCCCATCCACCAAACGGAGCACTCTAACCAAGGGCTCTGACACCTACAATATAAATTTAAAAATGCAAAAAACTATTAGAGTTACAATTTAGTAATTTACAAATTTACAATGAAAGACATTAACTTTAAGAAAATGTTCAATTTGAATTTAGATTCAAACTCAAAGTTTTGAAGTTACCTTCACAATCTCTGTTGCTCTTTGTGCAAAGAGGGGCTCGAAGACAATGCTTGCAACTCTTTCTCCTTCGGCTTCTTTGAATAAGGTGAGTCTATCCATGCTTGACTCACAAACATTTGTTTCAAAGCCGTCAATGCGCCAAGAATGCTTTGCAACGTTAAGAAAACCGTTGCAAACCTTGTCACACCAGGTCTCACCAAGTCTCTCCCGTTGGTGTGCTCCCTCATCAAGCTAAGAACCCAAGGGTGATTGTAGATGTATTTAGTGATCCTTCTTCCATCCTCTACAATTGGTGTGACCCAATGTAATTTTCCTATGTCCTCCAAAAGAAGGTCAAGGACATGGGCAGCACATGGTGTCCAAAAAATTGTCTGGTGTCTATCTTGGAGGATTCTTCCTGCTGCCACATATGCCGCTGCATTGTCAGTTATGATTTGCACGACATTTTTAAGCCCAACCTCCATGCACACTTGCTCCAACATTCTAGCCAAATTTTCTGCATTTTTTACTATGTTGGAGGCATCTACGGATTTCAAGAACACCACCTCATTTTTGCAAGAAACCAAAAAATTTATGATGGTACGGTTTTTTCCATCCGTCCACCCATCAGAAAGAATAGTGCAGCCATATTGTTGCCATTCTTCTTTTTGTTCTTGTATCACTGCCTTTGCTCTTTCAATAGCATTAGAAAGCAACCTACAAGTACAAAGTGAAATTAAGTACACAATTTTAATTTGTAAACAAAAAAATAACTTAAATTAATCATAAATTAAACTTAAGAAACATAAAATTAAATTAAAGAACATAAACTAATTTCTAACCTTCCACTCAATTCTTTGCGCGAAGGCGCCTTGTAGCCTTTCCCTGCAACTGTCAATGCGGTCACCAAATTGTCCCAATAAGGTGAGCTTGCCACATTGAAAGGGATGTTGTTGAAGTACCAAAAATCGGCACAAGCAACATCTGCATGCTCACGCACCTCCTTATTCCACCCAGTTGCCTCTAAAGAAGGTTGTGCACCAGGTGTGTTTCTAGGCACAAAAAAATCACCAATGTGTGAACCTGTGGCTCTAGGTGTCTGTGTTGATCCTGCCCCTGGTACTCTAGTAGAGGAAGATGAAGGCATGGTGGTGGTGGTGGGTTGCCTTCGCACACGTGGACCACGAAGAGAGCCCACTATGTCGGCTACTACATCATCATCATCTGACAGTGAGTGAAGGTTGTCTGCACTTGCAACACCTTGAGAAGAAGCTATGGCAGCTTGCATTGCTGCTTTTGCCTTCGCTTTTTGCATCTTTTTTTCTTCTGCAGCGGAAAGTATTGCATTCATTTGTCTTTTGATTTCCTCATTGGTGTTTATGCAAGCCTTAGCATCACGTCTAGGGATGCCTGCAAGGTGGTATTTGAGGCAATTGATGCCTCCACGGTAAATTTCTTTACATCTAATGCAATACACTGATCCAGGTTCTGGTCCTTCATATGCATATCTCCAAGCGAGATCTCTAGCTCCTTTTGGACGAGTGCCTACATATTCCCCACTCCCAGGCACAGATGGGGCTGAGGTAGGGGTAGAAGCGGATTCAGAAGCCATGATCAATTAACCTGTTACCTACACAGTACACACACAAAGTGAAATCACAACTTGTTAGTTTTTTGATAGAAATTTTAAAAACAAGCTAAATTAGATTAAATCAAAATTGAAAATTTCAAAATAGATTCTAAACTAATCTAAGATTCTAAATAGTAAACTAATTTAAGATTCTAAACTCTAAACTCTAAACATTTTCAATTTTTCATCAAAAAAAATGGATTAAAAAAAGAAAATAATAAACTAGGGTTACAAAAAAATGTAAAAATCAGAAAACTACTTTAAATTAGTAACAAATTAA
>CM021110.1:371891087-371931939 GCA_007115665.2 Sequoiadendron giganteum | reverse complement strand
CATGACATTCAATCTTTTTCTAGAGAAACAGTTGCAATATATCCCTTATTTATGCTATTTTGCATACATGTGTATAAAATTTTGATATTATTAATAATGTTAATTTTGGTAAGACATTAAAAGAGTTTTCTCATTATAAGAATATATGCATTCTAATGTAAAAAATGCTAAGAATGGAAATAATTCTTGCAACAAACAAACTATTATATAGTAGCCAATTTGAAGAATCATGTTACCCTCTACCCTATATTTGTTATTATACAAAGCTAAGAAAATGGTATAACTAAGATAATAAGTTGACAATTAGCATACATCAATTTCCATAGAGTTGTAGATCTCTTCCATTTTAAAACACACAAAACAGTATTGGGTAGATAGTCAATTGCCTTTGATTTGTATAGTGAATGATTTCTCTCGATAGGAACTAGGTATCTAAAGTAAACCAATGAGCCCACAACTACTCCTATTTTGAAGTGGTTTGTTTAATGCTCCTTCCTCTCCCTCAGACCAAGGGTCATAACTAAACTATAGTTCATCCAACCCATTAACTAGCCTAGTTGATAAAACTTGACAAAAGTGGTGAATTGATTGTTACATTAGGCATCATGTGTGTGGAATGAAGTGTAGCGGCAATAACCTACCTACAATTGAATCAAACACTAATTTTTTAGAATTTTAAGAAGGCTTGATATTAGAAAGACATACTATTTTTAAAAAAATTGCATGGGCTACCCAAGGCCATCCATTTGTTATAAATTTCCTATACTACTAAAATTCCCCACTTGTGAACCATGTAACCTACCTACAATTGAATCAAACACTAATTTTTTAGAATTTTAAGAAGGCTTGATATTAGAAAGACATACTATTTTTAAAAAAATTGCATGGGCTACCCAAGGCCATCCATTTGTTATAAATTTCCTATACTACTAAAATTCCCCACTTGTGAACCATGCAATGAAGTTCATAAATCATAAATGAAGAGCATGTCTTGTTGAAAGTATCCGCTTGTAAGATAGACCCAAAAAAATGAATTACTAAAAACATAAAAACATTCATGGTCTAAGTAAGGACTCTATCATATCCTTATATCCTTATGTACCACCTAGATACTTTGAGTCGTCTACTCATATTGACTTTGCATAGTTTTATATTTGTAGCTATCTTATATTTAAGTGGTGAAGAGATTTATTTGTGAAAATTGAAGAGAGGGTTAGTAGTCATAGTATACTATATGGTATGGTCTGTAGAGAACAAAGATGAAAATACAAGAAAAAATATAGTTCACAATTAGCTATTTCAGTCATATATTGATTTCCATAGAGTAGTAGATTTGTGCCTAAGCAATAAATGATAACTCAATTTGAATGTAAACCTTGTTCAATTGATCAATTATATATCAATTGATATAACTTTTATAGTATCACCTAATTTTATTGTTGTGGGCATGTTTAACATGATGATTGAAGGAGTTGCCAAGTAAAATGTTCAAAGAGTTGTACGTAGTAGTAATTTGTGTGTGAACCAAATTAATGCTTCAATACTAGTGAACCACTTGGTAGAATGCCTCCAAGAAATGCAATTGCAATGATCACAAATTAAACATGAAATAAATAAAAAAATCAATCACAAACAATTGGTTAAAGTGGAGCCAAATCTCTCAATAAAATGTAAACTCACATATGCAAAATGTTGAAGCCTGTTAATGCAATTGCGATGATCACAAATTAAACATGAAATTAAAAAAAAATCAATCACAAACAATTGGTTAAAGTGGAGCCAAATCTCTCAATAAAATGCAAACTCACATATGCAAAATGTTGAAGCCTTAACAAGCAAGAGAACTATTTGACAAAATGTCTCGATTGAAATGACATTTCATGAAATGTGTTGCCTTGTTGATTTAAAATGAAAACTAGGTATGTAACAAGCTATTGCAATATTTAGGCAAATAAAATTACAAGGAATAAAGCTAACGTCAGTTACATTTTCCAATGTCCTCATGTTTATTGAAATGGAAGCTTTGAAGTTGGGTATGAAGATCCATCGAGAGATAATAGAAATATTTTTTTTTGGGTCAAATATTGTAATTATGCATTTGTTGATAAACATATGTGTACTAAAATGTAGATGAATACCAATGACATAAGAATTGCTAGATAAAATGCCTCAATATGATGTGGTTTAATAGAATAAAAAATTCATAAAATATCTACAAAATGGTTATGTTGACTTCTTAGAGATTTTATATACATGTAAACTCAACAATGATATATTAATTTTATTTCAAATTATTATTTATGTGTCATTTTTATCAAAATCTAACAATTATTAATAAACCAAAAATCATATCAAAATTTAGAATGTTAAATTGCAAATTGTTAATAATTTATTGATTACTTTTAATTTTAAATAATTAATAACTAATAATTTATCATTGATTATTATTTAGTAATTTTAATTAAAATTGTTATTTGAAATAAATTATTAATAATTAACATATTATTAAACTTTTATTTGTAATAATTATTTAAAAATATTTTTTAAAAATAATACTTATTAAATATCAATTATAAATAATTATTACCAATTTTTTTATTATTGTAATAATTATTTTTTAAAAATAATACTTATTAAATATCAATTAGAAATAATTATTACCAATTTTTTAATTATTGTAATAATTATTTATTCTGATTATTTAAAAATATTTTTAAAAATTAATACTTATTAAATATCAATTATAAATAATTATTACTAATAAATTTATCTTTAAAAATTTAAATTGAATTTTTTTTAATTATTTTTAATAATATTAATCTATGTTAAAAACGAATATACTGCTTTCAATATTAGTTTTCGGATATGTTTTAATTCGCTGTATGAAGTTGTCGCTTGCATCATTACGAATGCTCTATACTATTTATAACTACAATTTTATGTTTCTCTTGTCGCCAAACTCATGTGGGATTAAAAATGGAAACGACAAAGATAAATGCAAAACGGAAAAAGACACTAAAGGAGCTGTGGGCCCGGCCGGCCACCTAAGTAGTGTACCCTTAGAGTGTGCCCGTTAAACCGGCCCTCTACCACCACCTTGATGCATGTTCTCAAGTAATAATGAAATGATCACTTTAGAATTGAAATTTTTCCTATCAAAAGAGGCATGTCTAAATATGCAAAAGCTATGTTTCAAAGTTAGAATATTGAATTCAAAGTATGGAGCACACACTCGATAACGGTAAAATATATTTCCATATTCAAAGCTAAATTTTAAATTGATAGATGTGTGCTTGTGTGAAGGAATGTATTGAAGTTAAAATCCAAACTTAGAAACTACATACATGGAGCACATATCTTGTACGAAAAATATGACTCTCAAGTCAATGACATATAACACACATTTTATAAGGTAGAACAAATATTTTAAATAAATTATGTATGAAGGTTGATGCCTATTTTATACCTAGCTAACTCAATTTTTTCTTTTAAAATGAGCTATATAAGGTGATACATGCTTGCGATAGAGGTATGCTTTTTCAAATCATGGAATATAAAAATTATTTATGGTGTGGATTTGGTAATATCAATTTATAAAATAGCCAACAAATTTGTCAAGGATATAATAAAATTTACACATAAATATGTGAGATGAGCTACATTGTTTTGCAAATAAAATTCACTCTAAATAGAAACTAACAACAAGGTTTGGTAGTTTTTCAAAAATAACAACAATAGTGAACAATAATTTTACATAAATATTTTATTACAAGAACAACATCAAGTTCATTATACAACATAATTTTGCCATGTCAAGCTATCATATCCATAGTGATTTACATCCTTCAAGAGAGATGGTCATTCATAATGTTGTCTAAGTCATGCATTATACATTTATTTTTGGTATATTTCATAACAAGGTGCAAGAAATTGATAATAATATTTATTCAAATTGAATGGTAGGAATCTAGATTTGTAGTAGGGTGGGATGAGTATCCTTGCAATTTTTTTATAAAGGTAGTCTTTTTTGGTTGAAAACAACCATTAGATTTAATAAGTGGTAGAGTTTTATATGATAATTCCTCATAATTGATGGGGTTTATAATGGTGGAAGTTGTAAGATAGGATTTTAGAGTATCTAGGGGCTTGTATTTTGAGTTATAATTTGATGTAAGGATCAATGTAGATGAAAGAATATTTAGATTCAAATCAACATATTACTAAATTTTCAAGATTTCATTGAAAGAAAATATCATGTTTTGAACCAAGAAGCTTCATTAAAAGCATCATGCAATATCACCTATTAAAAGGTTATCCAAAACATGCAACATTTTTATTCATCACTATTTTCAAGTAAATATGTTTTTTTAGGAGTCTTTATTTTTAGATTTATATTTATGCACCTCTTATCATAGTTGGAAAACTCGAAATTTTCAAGTACTCGGCAAGCCCAAAAAACTCGGCAAAAACTCGAAAAAAACTCGGCAAAAAACTAAGGAACTTAAAAATTTGCTTAAACTTCACTAAAAACACATTTTTTTGCAAAATTCAAAGATAAGATGCATCCAATGAGTCAATAAATGAGTACATATAAGAAACAAGCTATATTTGATTGATTTGAAAGAAATTGGATACAAAATGGCATCCTCATGTGGAATGCTCAATGTGCTGATATGATAATAGTCTGAAACAAAATGAAATAGCAAATTGTTTTTGTAAAACTGAAAGTAAATACTACATATGTCATAAACATTAATATATTTCAGTTTTTACAAATTCACATGAATCACATCTTCCTCTTCCCATGTCTAGATCTTAGTATGGGACCGGAAGAGGGTGTCCGTGTAATCATAGGACTCCGCTCCTGCTATGCCTGTGGCTCCTCAACCTCCATCCTAGATGTAGATCCTCCTGCAACTGCTGGTGGTGGCACTGGCAATGACTCCTCCTCAGGATCATCCTCAAGGTCATCCAATGAGAATGTAAATCCACCCTCCTCCATTGCCTGTCGCTCAAATCATAAATCTCATCCTCGGTAAACAATGGAGGTTTCTCCCCTCGCCCTGTCCAATCACTGTATGGATCTATCTCCTCCAAATCAATTGGATCATCAAATGATATCTCCTCTACCTTTTTTATGCACAATCAAAGATTATATTGCACATAGACAAGGTCATTGAGGCGTTTTTGAGCGAGTTTGTTCCTCTTCTTTGTGTGGATGGCCTCAAACAAACTCCAATTGCGCTCACAATTGGATGAACTACAAGGCTGGCTCAAAACACGGAGGGCAAAGTTTTGAAGATGTGGGGTTTTTCCACCCCAATGTGTCCACCAAACATCTACAAAAAAAAGAAGAAAGAAGTTAGAAAATTTTAACTTGTAACTTGTAACTATCAAATTTTCATTTTTGTAACTTGTAAATTTCAAATTTTATACCTGGTGGCAGCCTAGATACTGCTCTCTTTGCCAAGTCTGAAGAGAAGAGTACACCCCTTTTTTCCCTGTAACTTTGCAATTCATTAACAATGCAGTCTGCCTCATCAGGCGTGGATGTCATCCGCTGAATGCAAGTAGTGAGGCCCTCCATAACCTCTCCAGTAGGATCTGTATAGGTGCCTGAATGGATGAAACGGGGGTTCAAGAAGTACCCTGTTGCATGGATAGGTTGGTGGAGTTGATTGTTCCACCTCCTGTCAATAATCTCCCAAATGGGATCAAACTTGAGGCTGTCCCCCTTATAATAATTTCTAATAGCCTCCTTGGCCCTATCCATGGCCTCATAAAGATAACCCATTGGGGTTTGATCCCCATCCACCAAACGGAGCACTCTAACCAAGGGCTCTGACACCTACAATATAAATTTAAAAATGCAAAAAACTATTAGAGTTACAATTTAGTAATTTACAAATTTACAATGAAAGACATTAACTTTAAGAAAATGTTCAATTTGAATTTAGATTCAAACTCAAAGTTTTGAAGTTACCTTCACAATCTCTGTTGCTCTTTGTGCAAAGAGGGGCTCAAAGACAATGCTTGCAACTATTTCTCCTTACGGCTTCTTTGAATAAGGTGAGTCTATCCATGCTTGACTCACAAACATTTGTTTCAAAGCCGTCAATGTGCCAAGAATGCTTTGCAACATTAAGAAAACCGTTGCAAACCTTGTCACACCAGGTCTCACCAAGTCTCTCTCGTTGGTGTGCTCCCTCATCAAGCTAAGAACCCAAGGGTGATTGTAGATGTATTTAGTGATCCTTCTTCCATCCTCTATAATTGGTGTGACCCAATGTAATTTTCCTATGTCCTCCAAAAGAAGGTCAAGGACATGGGCAGCACATGGTGTCCAAAAAATTGTTTGGTGTCTATCTTGGAGGATTCTCCCTGCTGCCACATATGCCGCTACATTGTCAGTTATGATTTGCACGACATTTTTAAGCCCAACCTCCATGCATACTTGCTCCAACATTCTAGCCAAATTTTATGCATTTTTTACTATGTTCGAGGCATCTACGGATTTCAAGAACACGACCTCATTTTTGCAAGAAACCAAAAAATTTATGATGGTACGGTTTTTTCCATCCGTCCACCCATCAGAAGGAATAGTGCAGCCATATTGTTGCCATTCTTCTTTTTGTTCTTGTATCACTGCCTTTGCTCTTTCAATAGCATTAGAAAGCAACCTACAAGTACAAAGTGAAATTAAGTACACAATTTTAATTTGTAAACAAAAAAATAACTTAAATTAATCATAAATTAAACTTAAGAAACATAAAATTAAATTAAAGAACATAAACTAATTTCTAACCTTCCACTCAATTCTTTGCGCGAAGGCGCCTTGTAGCCTTTCCCTGCAACTGTCAATGCGGTCACCAAATTGTCCCAATAAGGTGAGCTTGCCACATTGAAAGGGATGTTGTTGAAGTACCAAAAATCGGCACAAGCAACATCTGCATGCTCACGCACCTCCTTATTCCACCCAGTTGCCTCTAAAGAAGGTTGTGCACCAGGTGTGTTTCTAGGCACAAAAAAATCACCAATGTGTGAACCTGTGGCTCTAGGTGTCTGTGTTGATCCTGCCCCTGGTACTCTAGTAGAGGAAGATGAAGGCATGGTGGTGGTGGTGGGTTGCCTTCGCACACGTGGACCATGAAGAGAGCCCACTATGTCGGCTACTACATCATCATCATTTGACAGTGAGTGAAGGTTGTCTGCACTTGCAACACCTTGAGAAGAAGCTATGGCAGCTTGCATTGCTGCTTTTGCCTTCGCTTTTTGCATCTTTTTTTCTTCTGTAGCGGAAAGTATTGCATTCATTTGTCTTTTGATTTCCTCATTGGTGTTTATGCAAGCCTTAGCATCACGTCTAGGGATGCCTGCAAGGTGGTATTTGAGGCGATTGATGCCTCCACGGTAAATTTCTTTACATCTAATGCAATACACTGATCCAGGTTCTGGTCCTTCATATGCATATCTCCAAGCGGGATCTCTAGCTCCTTTTGGACGAGTGCCTACATATTCCCCACTCCCAGGCACGGATGGGGCTGAGGTAGGGGTAGAAGCGGATTCAAAAGCCATGATCAATTAACCTGTTACCTACACAGTACACACACAAAGTGAAATCACAACTTGTTAGTTTTTTGATAGAAATTTTAAAAACAAGCTAAATTAGATTAAATCAAAATTGAAAATTTCAAAATAGATTCTAAACTAATCTAAGATTCTAAATAGTAAACTAATTTAAGATTCTAAACTCTAAACTCTAAACATTTTCAATTTTTCATCAAAAAAAATGGATTAAAAAAAGAAAATAATAAACTAGGGTTACAAAAAAATGTGAAAAAAATGTAAAAATCAGAAAACTACTTTAAATTAGTAACAAATTAAGCTAATATATAAATTTAAACATGTTTTCAACAAACAAGAAGAAGCAAAATTACAAAAAATAACTAGAGTTTGAAGAAAATTTGAAAAAAATGAAAAAATCAGCAAAATATATTAAAAAATCATTAAAAAGTGTCACAAATTCTTGTTTTGTTGAATCTAAATATTCTTTTAAACATATAAATGTATTTGAATTTGTTTTATAGTTCATTCATGATGTTTTTTAAACATACAATCAACAAAAAAGAAGAAAAAATGAAAAAAAAAGAAAGAACAAGAAAAATTAGAAAACCTACCTGGAAATCCAATTTGCCTTCGAAATTTGATGAAAATCCCCTTCAAATCTCATCTCCTCGATGCAAAATCACAGATAAATAGTGCAAAATGCTTTGGATAAGGTTTTTTCTCTGCTAAGAGTGAAAACAAGTGACAAAATGAAATGACAATGACGTTTTGGCTGGCCGTGGACGTACGACACAGGCCGCGCAGGTTTTTTTTTTAAACTCACCGAGTTTTTGCAAAAACTCTTGAGTTTTTTCGGTGAGTTTTTCCAAAAAATACGGACTGTACCTTTTGCGAGTAAAACTCGTAAAAACTCGTTTCTGAAAAAAACTCGCGAGTTTTTGACAAGTGAGCCAACTATGCCTCTTATCATGCAAGGGCTGAGAGCTTTGGATCCTTCTATAAATTTTATTCATAGGTTGTAGTAACCTTTATTAGGAACCTAACTAAATAGTTCTTAAGTTCATATTCATTATTCATGGATTATATTTTTCAATAAAGTGTGTATTACATGCAAGCATTCTATTATTAGGGTATAAGTCATAGATAGTTTGTTTAATCATGAAAATTCATTTCAATTCTTATAAATAAGTGTTATGGGAACTTTGTTGGATGAGAATTATATATTATTCATCCAATATAGTTTAGTGGGCTTATTTTTTACTCAAATTATTATTGAAATGTTTTTTTGTGTGTGTGTTATTGTGATTTTATGGCTATTGTATTACTTGATAATTATTGAAGGCATTAAATGATGGTAGTCATAGATTTGAATATAATTATTGTGTTTTTATCATATCATTCTTTGTATGTCTGATGGTGTAAATTAAAGTGCTTTTATTGTTAATTGTAGGATTTGTATTGAAATTTTGTACTAAAGTGGGTTTGGTAGCTTTGTATGTTATTCCACTCTTCTAATTTACCAAGTCTTGCCTGTTGTTTAAGATTATTGAATCTATATGTGTACTTGTATTACTTATTGTCTAAATTAAGCCAAATAATGTAAGTGTGGTAGTTGTTTTAGGATTTTAATTTAGTAAAAAAGAATACAAACCTTTTTCTTTGAGTTAAAAATGTGTTATCATTTTACCTTAGGTGAATCTAAAACTTGATCCACCTTTAGTTTTATTCATTATGTTTAAATCACCATAGATAACATTATACTAATTTTAAATACCAATTATGTATTTTTAGATTGGTTTATTGTTCCATGGAGCTTCCCATTCCAATTCAAAGAGTGGTTCTACCACACATTTTTTTCAATTTGTATCACATTTAATGATGCAAGTTATAAAGCTAATGGGTTATTATGCTTTCAAGATTTAACCGCATACTAAGAGTCATTCTACCATATTGAGGGCATGAGGAATCATGCATTCCCTACCAAATAGTTTACTTGTATGACCTAACCATATTTTTAAAGTTACATTGGTGACACTCCAATTTCATGTGTTCTCAACTACATGTTATGAACCATGTATTGATATCTTAATTGTCATGAGTGACCAATAACTTTACTTATATTATCGTGTATTCATACATCACTATTAGGAGCATATGCCTTTCCAATGTCTTATGTAAATACATATGTGTTCCTATCCATTTAGGACCATCCTACCACTTTACTTGCCCATTTTGGGCGGCAATCTCCTTCACTAAGACCATCCTTAGAGTAGCCACAACTAGTTTCTTACACATTTAAATAAACATACCTCAAAACAAAAGTATATTATTCATAACAAGTCAACCTTATTCCATTAATCTATCCAATCCAATCCACAATCATAAGTCCATGTATATATAAAATCCTACATAAAAAAATTCATCAAAGGTGTCTACACATAAACATAAAATAAGGAACCTCAAGACCCTCAACATTGCAATATGATGAGAACATCCAATAAATAACATATATATGACCTAGAACTCCCACTACATGGTTAATGCTAGATCTGAAAGTGTTCAAGATATCCAAATATCCGCCAATAACACTCACACAAAAGGTGAAACTAATATCATAAATAAAACTTAGTACCAAGGCACATGAGCACAAACATATAGAAATAAACATGTAATACTAGGAGAGAGAGATATAAATCAAAACATGTAGCACGTCCTTCTACAAAAACCTCCAAGTGCTCAAGTTGTGACAAATATGATATCCTTTACAAAACGTTAAATAGAAAAGCATTAACATCCAACTGTAGGTCAACCAATATAAAAGTCGGTTGACTAATAGCCTTCCAAATAAAAGAAAGATCAACCCAAATAATCCATTCCTAAAACAAGGGAATAAACCCAAAACAATACTCTACACTCCTCAAATAAGATCTACAAAACTAACATCCATAGTTGCAGACTCAATCCCATGAGAAGATAAATAGAAAAAAATTATGCTACATAATCCTCAAATAAGCACTCTAGAACTAGCCATAACTCAAGAGTCATTCCCATGAGAAAATAAATCACACAAAAAATGCATTTGAAAAAACAAGGTGGAAAATATCTATCATATGATTCCTTTCTAGTAGGACCAAGAGTGGAGAATGGGATTCTCCAACAAGACACATCAATCCTCGATGAATCTCTTTAAGAATAATTTCAACAAGTTCATGTTGAACTAACATCCAACCCAAGTGTAGGCTCTTCTATCTTCCTATTCAAACTTCATCAAAGAGTAGCTATATCAACACATGATTCTCCAGGAAAAAGAGATATCCTAGCCTCATCCAAATCTAAAATACATGTACAATCAATCATCTCGTCCCAAATAAACTCCAATATTTGATACTACAATAACAAAAAGTTCAAAAGAAAAATGATCACACAACTCATCAATTAAATTATCCCAAATCATCTCTAAAGCTCCAATCTCAAGAATTATAAACACATTGTTGTCATGATCTACATCTCCTCAAAATATCAAATGTACCAAATGATCATATTTTCTCCCAAGAGCACTTGTATCATGATAACACTCTAACTAGTAATCAAGAGTACACCATGGCACGTTAACTCCATCTTATAAACAAGGATCATCTATCAAATAAAAAAATCATAATTGACACCTCAACCAAAGACTTCAAGATTCCTCGATGGTATTATAAAATCAACAACTCAAAATCATATGAAGACAATCATTTCTTATCAATAGAACTCAATATGTAAAATAACTATCAACACATACAAGAACATGGTCCAATAGCTTCTCCATGACACCAACAACCATTACAAAATATCATCCATTACCAAATAATGAACCCACGTCATTTCTAAATCTCCCATTGAACTATTATATCAAACCACACATGAAATTATGATAAACATCTTCTAACTAAATATTGGCGTTAGCCCCCACACGATTAAATAACTCAAATGCAATATCGAGAGATATTAAAGGTTAAAGTAAAACCATAATCTCTAAAATAAGAAGATAAACCTTCACCAAAGCGTCACTATCAAAATATCCCACTAAATCATGTAAGAAAGCTACCCATGACATCATGATAACCATCTTATAACTAAATATTATTTGTGGCCCCCACACAATCAAACAACTTAACTATGATATAAGGAGATCCCAAATAGAAAAATAAGCCATGATCTTAAAACTAAGAAGATACACCACCGCCTATAATAAGAATCACTCCAACACCACCAATAATGCACTTACATCAATCGACTATTAAGGAACCCAACTACAATATCGAGAGATCCTAAAGGTTAAAGTAAAACCAAAGTCTCTAAACTAAGAAGATAACCCATAATCCAAACATCACTATCAAAAGCTCCCACTAAATACCCATGACATCGTGATAACCATCTTCTAACTAAAGATTATTTTTGGCCCCCAAACAATCAAAGAACTTGAATATAATATCATTAGCTCTCAAAGAGAAAAGTAAAACCATGATCTTAAAACTAAGAAGATACACCACCACCTAAAACAAGAATCACTCCAACACCACCAACAATATATTCATATAACAACGATGCTTTTCTTAATTCCCAAGGGTTCAAGGAACCTCCATGACACTATAACCACCACCGACAATGTACTTGAATTATTCAAAACATTAAATCTCACACATCTACACCATATAGTTGATAAGTATAGGTTCCAAAAAACAATTATATTATGTAACACCATCTCTCAACCTCACAATGACAATCAAACCAATGAAACAAGTGATAAAATAAAGCCATTTAGAAATAATATATGTACACATTGAAATATATCTATATGTATAGATGACCCACATTCGATTTATTTATGTATCCAATAAGTATACACATATTACAAAATTTCACAACTCGTAGATCTAAAAATATGATATACAAATTCAACATCAATAACCATGTAAAATAAGAATAATCAGAGATAAACATGCAAGTTTCAATGATTCAAACACTAATTCATTGTTAGATTTAGTATGCCACAAAATCATAGTTAAAGTAACCAACAAACAACTCATAAATAAATATAAGTGAATAAATTATATATCAATATTTCTAAACCTAATCTATAATTCCCTGAGTTGACAAGCTCAAAACAAAACCTGACGAAACAATTCTTTTTTAAAACAACATCAATAATGCAACAATGACATATCGCACTTACATGACAACATGCACACATGTGTCACAATGAAATAATGCTAGAGAAAACAAGGTGCTTCACCATTGCATAAGCAATGTGACAATAGTGGAAGACTAACCAATCATGGAATAAATCCACCATGATTAACATAAGAGAGAGAGAGAGAGCACAACACCTATATTATGATTGATTGCCTAACCATGATCGCTTTGTCTCATAACAACACATTGAGATAGGATGATGGAATCATCAACCTCCAATCCACACCCAAACACACTGAAAAAATATAAACATAGATGAAAACCTCCATAAGATGTTTCCTAACCAAGAGGTACAAACCACCGTAAATAGGAATGATGACTAGTCACTCCTAGACAACCACACACTTCCCAAGACATCTCATCTCAATGCAACAACACAAAAGAGGAAGAACTAATACACGAAACCCCATGAACTATGAAGATTGTGGAGGATTCCAAAATGCCAACCATGGAGGATTACAACCTTCCCAAGACTCCACAAGACCAGGTGTACAATCTCCCTAACCCTAGGTACAATAATCAAGAAAATTCAAAAGAAGGCACATAAAACGAGGAAAGAGAACCCACAAGTTCTCAAATAAAACCCAAAGGAACATGAACATAATACCACTATACCCCTAGGACCACGAGGAACAACTTTTGTTTACGTGGTTTTCCATATGAAGCCTCAAAACAATGAAGAAAGATCAAGTCCTTAAACAAGGAAACTTGACTAGGTTTTTGAAGGGTTTCGATGACCAAATTATTAGAATGGAAAAAATACAAGCCATAAAAATTATTTGTCAGTGTCAAAAGGCTTATAAATCCTCTATGTATCGATGGTTAAGAGGTGTTACATTCTTATTTTTTTATGGGGATGAGGTTGCCCAAGCACAATAATAGGTCGCCCCAACACAGTTAGGCAAAAATCAAAGCTTTCTAACCTATAAAACCAAGTGTCCCCTAAATACCAAGCCACCTCAATATACTACCAGGCAACCCAACTAGACAGCCAAATTTTGATCAACCTGAGTTAATTTTGGGCAAAATAGGGTTGCCTAGATACAAAACCAAGCCACCGAACAATGAAGTATGACTCTTAAATTCATTTTAAGAATCAAATGAAATGTTCCTAAGTTTTATTTAGCCATTTTACATCATGATATATAAATTCATAGATAAATCATGCTTGACACCAACACCGAGACACATAAACAAGCCATTACACTCACTACAAAATCCAAAGCTTACAATTTACAATAATTAGGACTCAAACATCCTTTCAAATTAAATTTTACATTTGGATGAAGTAATATTAGCATAAAATAAACTTATTACAACATGATACCATAACCAAGCTTGATCCTTGATCCTTCGGTCCCAAATAGTGGTTGCCATATGACCCGACCTTGTGGAATTGAAAGGATCCACTCCCACCATTCTAAGAGATGGTCACATGGGCTAAAATCACATAAATCACACAAAACACATGGGGAGAGGGCTTACACACATGCCATACATGATATATAATCAAAATATACATCATATCAAAACACTTAACCAAAAACTCAAGATGGATCCAATACATGTAATCACGTGGTACAATCACAAATGGGATAACATAAACCACATTGGGAAACCTCACCAAAGTCATATCACAACCTACATTGGGCCAACTCACCAATTCCATACAAATATCATCCTTGGTAAAACTCACCAAAGGTAAAACAATACATGCACATGGAAGGGAACACCATCCTTCATTTTCTACTCAACTACACTAGGGTTAGACATTAGACAACAAGAGAGGGAATTCCATCACAGACACTCACGTGGGGCTTAGAGTGGAACTAATTAGCCTCTCATATAGATGAGGGTACTCGATCTTACAAGTCTTACACTCCCTAGACAACTTGTCTTCCTCAATCAACTTAGTCTAGCTTTATTTGGGATTTTTACAAAATTTGAAATAAATTTAAACCCTACTCTAAAACTTCAAACTATAATTTATAAAAAAAGTTCTATGCTCCCTCAAGGGTGAGCATGACATCCAAAACAAGAAAGAGTTCAAATAATGGAGATGAGAAGAAGATTACCTCAATTCTAAATGCACATAAAACACATGAGACCTTAAAAATTACCAATTTGGAGAAGGCATGATCACACACATGCAAGCAAGGTCCATTTCCTATCCTAATACATCCAACTCCCAATCCATTCCCTTCCAAATCGACCCAATTTCACCCCATTTCAAATTTTCCAAAAAGAGGTTTTTTGGAGCATTTTTCTTCACAAAGATGAATAATAAAAAATAACCCACTCTTTTCCTTTTTTGAACCCTTTTTCAAAATTTCTCTTTTCTAAATTTTCCATCTTAATTTTCAAATTTTACTTTCTTTGTTTTATCTAGTTTCCTAGTATAAATAAATCATTCACATTCAATATTTTGAATTCCTTTAAATCCTTACGATTAAATTGAACACAAATACACATTCCCATCCCAAGGTTTTTTCCAAAATTAATTTAGTCATATTTTTATTTTCTCGCATTTTTCCAAAATACATAAAATATTTTGATATCATTGTAGAAATCATTTAAATTCCTAATATTTCATTTATGATTAAAAAAATTTAACTGTCATTTAAATATTTACCTTAACCCGATTCCACGATTAAATCATGCAATATGCAACTTATTGAATATTTTACAAAAAACCATGAAATTAGAAAATTATTTAAATCAAGCATGCACTAACATTTCACAACACATAGGGATTATGGAATAAATCCTAACTTAGATCCAAGTTCATATAGGGACAAACATGACACATATTATCCTCTATTTAAGTATGACTGGGTAAAGATGGGGAGGGGCCCAATGTGACATCTCTGAATTAACTACTGTTGGGGAATAACTCAAACTTGTGTAGGTAGGTGGAGAAATAACCCTGTACCTATATCCATTCAATGCATGTCAAGGGTACTTTCTCAATGTATATATAGCCAAAGAACATCACAATCACCCAATGGAGCTCAATAGCATAAACATAAATAACATATATACATATATCATATAAATCATTTCTCAAATATCAATAATTGATATCAAATTTAACACAACATAAATAATGCATAACACTGAATTGAAGCAAACTGATATATTTAAGCATATAACTATCCAAAATTCAAGCAACCAACATGTTGAGGAACATCATCTCAAACATGCGGTGGTTCATACAAACCATTTAGAGTCATAAAAATAATCACTGTAGAATACACGAGGAAATAGTGAAGTTGAAACACCAATATGACATTAACAAGATGTAAATGGTAGGGGCACTACATAATCCGCCATTAATTTCTCAAAAATGCTCCTTGTTTCTTATAAGAAGTAAAAATTCAGATATTGTACGCACAAGATATGACCTATCAAAGTAAGGAAAGTTAAAGCAACTTCCAAATAGCCTTTTTGTCTAAAACAACAAATTTAAAAAAAAAAAACATTAATACCACAATGTAGTACTCAAAAAGGTCTTGATTGACTAATCTAACTCCATGGGCAAAACTTACGAATCTAAAAAAACCAGCCTCTTTAAGTGCATTTTAGAATAGTCCTAGTGGTTGGGTGGAGTTAAATTTGTATTCCTTTGGTTGTGTCATTATTGATGATGGCCCTCAAGGTCAACCCCTCACAACCCGGTTGTGACCAGGAACTATCCCTTACATGTGACCGAGGAATTCTCCCTAACTTCAAAACATCACCTTTATTTTTTTATACTACAAACCAATAATTGTTTAAACTTTTATCGACCATATGCCAAAAGTGACATAGTAGATATGTAGGAAACTAAATGAGTTGTTTTAAAAATAATGGTACCTAAAAATTTGTAGATGGATGGCGTAGAGTGTATGACCATATGATTTCTACAAACTATATAAATTTGTACATATTTTTCTAACCTGCAATTTTCTCCATGCCCCAAAAATGGCTCAATTTTTTCCTAGAAACTATGCAATATTTTATATGAAAGTGTAGGTTTTAGGCCTTTTGGAATCAATGGCGAGGTTTTTTTTGTTTATGAGGTCTCCAACAAAACATAACCCTCTTGAAATATTCACAAAAAGATCCAAAATAGAAAATGCACTCGCCAAATATTTATCAAACCCTAAATCTAGAACAATCCAAGTCTACAAATACATGTGTGACCTTGAAAATTTCTTGATTATTTTCCTACAAGCCATCTATTCAACTATGTACAAAATTCTACTCCTTCCAAGGCTTAAAAATATTAGGGATATCTTCACCCACAATCTGACAACCGTGATTTCATACCAAATGAAAGTAAATTTGAAACCATAATTAACTATTTCCGCCATGACCTCATTAGAGAAAAACATGCAAACAAGTATTGAAAGTTTATAATACAAAAATAGACAAATATACCATCAATATGACACTATATTTACCTTGGGAAAACCCCAACCTTCAAAAGCACTCACACTCAATGTATTATCTCATGAATAAAGATTACACTTATAGAGTCTCCATACAAGGCTTTTTAAATATCAAGTTCCCTAATTACAGTCTATGTGAACGAACAATAATCATGTAACCACATCCTAATCCATGCTTCCTCTCCTCACATATGCATCCTACAAGAGATGCTTAATCCAACTTTAGCCAACAATCAAAAGGTTATGATAGCAAACTTATCCAACCTCAACAATTGCTCATGTGATTGTCTTTATAGAAATAATCTTACACAAAACCACCAAGTGGTATAACATAAACCACATAAACCATGTGTCTAATACCATGAAATTACAAACCATGCCCCCCTCATTTATATTTTTGTGCTAATTTTCCCTCTTTTCTACTAGGTTTTCTCAATATTAATTTTTTTCCCAATGTGCAACCCACAGTAAATATTGATCCAATACCACATACAACATACAAAGTTACCCCAAGAATTTTTAACACATGTGATGCATACACCTTGGTGGTGCTTGTCCAAAATTTTAGCTCCCTTAATTATCTCTTTTTTTTTAAATTTAAAATTCCGCTTATTTGCAAAAGGTTTCTCTAAAAATTACTCGAGGGTTGTGAAAAAACCCCAAGTCCTTATTGAGCCCTTACACCTTTTATATTCTTATGTTGACTATTTTCCTCGATCACTTTGTCCCTTAAGTTATACTTCCAAGGCCTCCACTTTGTTTGTTAACCAGCCCTATTCACTTAAACACTGGTTAATCCCATTAATCTTATATGCTTGTAAGTATCACTTGAACCCTTGTGCCTTGTTGGGTCCCACTTTACACATGCTTTCATTTTGCGCATTTCCTTCAGTTCATGAGCACTTTTCATTTTATTATTGTCTCCTTGCGAACTTGAGAAATGACCATCAGTTTCCTTTTGTTGCTAACTTGTATGGGTCCTCCGCCTATCAAATCAAACATGTTGCTCTCTTTAATTCCTTATGGTTGGTAACTTGCCCTTTAGGTTCCCAATTTATTAGAGTGTCTCATGATGGCTTTAAAAAAATATGTTTATCAACCCCTTTTCCTTGTAACTTAAGTTATCCCTTCATGCACATGATTTTAAAGGTCTTTAAGTTACTTGAAGGCAAGCCCGTCAAATGGTCCCACATTAGTTTTGGTCAGTGCCAAGCATTAGAATCTAATTTAGTTGTGCGTTATAACCTTCACAAAAGCTTTTAGCCCTACCAAGTTCTTTTTGCGAGCCTGCGAAAATTATCTTTCATATGATCCTGAGATGAGCTGTCGCCATGTCATATTAGCCACAAGTGCTTTATTTTCATGCTAGATTAAGCCTTCATGGGATAATATTTAGTTAAGTCTTTGTTTCCTTGAACTTTTGAGATCATGCTACGTGTCTTCTCACTACCCATTATTATTCTTTTGTGGAAGAAAGCCTTGTTGGGGAAGCTCGTAAAGTTTCCATTTTATTCTCATGAGTACCCAAAATGTTGACATGTATCCCATTTCAATACAAAATAAAGCAAATATTTTCTCTTTGTAGAAAATATTTTAAATATCTACATGAATATTATTGATCTTCATCAAATCAACGATTCAAATTCAAAAATGGAGAACAACTACCATCGGTTACACCCTCAAGCATGCAAAGACATTAATGGTGGATTTGATGTGTATTTGTAACCAGTTTTTTTATTGTATTGGCTTAATTGCATTCATTTGTATCACTCAGCACAAAGCAAAGGGTGTAGAGCAAAATTGATGCAAATTTTTAGGTGAACAAGGTTTTTTTTATGTCATTTCTAGGGTTTACAACAAGCAAAAAGCAGTAAGTTAATTCACATCTTCTTTGTTATATTTTGGTGTAAAAAGATAAAATTATGGTTTGATAGAAATAGATAGTAAAGTATGGCTTTGGGAAGGTGGTGAGTTTTCTAAAATTTTAAAGAAATATTCTCATAAGTTTAAAATTTTAAGCCCTACTTTATATACATATAAACCCTAAAAATAAGGATTCATGGACACAATATCAAGGGGTGTAAAAATAGGTTTGGATGATGATATTATGGTTCAATTTCTTGGATCATCCAAGAGGACAAGAATGTCACAAGGCTCAATAATTTTGGTAAATCAAATTTTGGATATAAATGAGCATTTTAGAGACCCTATTATCTTAATTCATGGATATGCTCTTTTCAAACATGATTTCAAGAAATATTTGGCTAACATACCCATATGCAACTATAGACACCCAAAAATGTCCTAAGTATATCACACATCCTGATTTTTCTTATTAACACCATTTCTCTCGTTATCACATAATTCACCTATTTTGTCAATTTAATTAAATAATATCCAATTATTTACTTAAATTTATTGTATTCTCTTATTAATTAAATAATGTCAAATTATTCAAATAAATGCTAATGATCCGAGTTGATGAAATAATTTACAATTATTTGGGGTGGGGGCCCTAGCTCAATTGGCTAAATCTTTCCTGTTGCAAGAGGTTGGTCACAACGTCTAGTCTCCCCCACCCCCGTGGTACTGGAGGGCATGTCACACTAGCACCGCCAAATATGTTAAAAAGTTTACCAGGCACACTGCATTTTATAGGAGGTCATGCTACCCAATTCCTGCAGTCTAAAAATTTACAATTATTTAATTAAGACTCCTAATTCTTCCAACTTGCACAATTAAATAATTTTCTTAAATTGTTTAATTAACTAATTATTCCTCCAATCCTCCAACTTGCATAAAGAATATTCTCATGGAATATTCCATTTTCAAATTCAAATCCTTCCCTCCAACTTGAATAATATCTCCAACTTAATTCCATGAATTAAGGGGTATTGTTGAGTCTCTCATAGATTATGGACCCTTTATTAAATCCTTGATCCACACCTTCATAGATTATTGACCCTTAACCCATCCATTGATCCACACTCACATCCTTAATTAAATTTCATCCCTTGATTACCATTTTCAATCCTCACTATTGATCATAATTCCTATAATATATAAATACCAACCCTTTTAACATGAATTTCATTCACAATCTTCATAGCACTCTTACTCTCTTGATTTCTTCAGCAATTTGAGAGCATTTATGAATCAATCATATTCAAAACAAGCTTTTGCACAATGGATTAGGCAAATTTGAGCACTCCACATTACTACACTATTGGAAGTGGAACTACTTTGAGAGGGTGGGGGATGAATCAAAGTAATCAAAATTAAAAACCTTTTATGACTTGAAAGACAAATCAGACCTTTTAGAGATCTAGAACAAAATGTAACTCAATATATGCAATAAAAAGCTGAAACTTTAAATGATAAGACTAATTACGCAAACAACTACAAAATGAATGCCTAACAACTCTTGTTAAAGCAAGATGTAAATTTTTCATATAATGTTGAGTGAACAACCTATTTAATGCTTTCTTTTGCAAGGAAACTAGACTTTCAGATGATAGTAAATAACATTTAAACTTTGCATCTTAGCAATTGAATCAAGAGTATTAAGATGAAATTGAACAGTGATAAAGTATCCTAGCATTGCATGAACTAACTCAACATAAATGACAACAAGAAAGATTGTGCAAGATAGACACAAATCACACAAATGAGTGACACATAAAGATGTTGAGTGGAAAACCCTCTTGGGGTAGAAAAACCACTCCAAAATGCCTTGCAGGCTTGATCTCAAAAACTGATTACAATATTGTTCTGAGCGCCAACTCAATCTCTGAAACAATCTGAAGCACCCACTTCAATAGGAGTACCAACTCCTTTTCAATGCTTCTTACTACACAAAATTTGCAAAGGACCTTACAATTGCACTATGTTTGCAATTATAAAATCTCTACATAACAAAAAGATATTTCAATAGTTCCAATTACATAATGTACTGACTGCAACAATACAAGAAAATAATCTTTCTCATACAAATCTGGATATGGCTCTCTGTTTTAGAAACCAGAGACAATATACAATATAGCCCTCCTTTTTACTTTCTATCTTTCAACAAGTATTCACTATTTTTTCTTTCTCAAAATCTCAACACTATAATGGCTTACTGCCATACATTTATACAAAGAGTGCAAAACAGTTATACTTCTCAAAAAACCTGTATCTACATATAACCAGGGTTTTACAAATTTGTAAACCATGCTTTGTAAACCATGATACCCATAAAGAGTTTAAAGATAAGCAAAGAAGTTTTGATAACATCTGAAAAAGATAAAACCCTTGAGTAAAGCTCGGGTTTGCACAAACTGAAACTGAATTCCAAAGAAATATTAATCAACAAAATAGATAATATTTCAACCAGCACGAGTAACTTCCAAAAATATAAAAACCAAATACCTGTCATGGCGGCCAGAGTATTACCATCTGTTTGTGTAAAAGCTCCATAACGATCTTACTCGAACTCAACCAACTCATAGCTAGAAAGAAGTTCATCATAAAAAATTGCCAACTGATTCATCAGTCCAACATACCTTCAACTCAAGCAACAACGTAGCTCAAAATATACAAATGTTCTCATGATGGCAGGTAGGGTTAACCAAGCTTGTGAGACAAAATGAAACATTTGTTTTGCCCTATTTTTCACTTTACATTGAACCCCAAAATAAAACACATAACCATTTGAAATCTGAGCTTAAAAAATGAACTATCCGCTGTCCATATTGACTTTACTTAACATAACCAATATTTTTTGAAGTCCGCAACAACATTATTATAAACATCAGATAGTTGTCAAAGATTCAAAATACCGACACCATAATGAAGCCAATGAATCTGCCTACTCACAATCCACATGAGTAACTATTCATGCTAAGATAGAAAACTCATCTGACTTTAATCAAAGTCATTTTAAATGATGAGAAGTACCCGCTGCCAAAGAGTCATGTAAATACAAACCAAAAACCCAAGTCAATAACCACATGCAAAGTGAAGACCAAAGTCTTAAAGATTACCTTCACAAGAATAATGTCGACTCCCTTAAAGAGTAAACACATTGTTTCCAAGAGATAATGCCTTGTGGTTTTTCATTATTTCCACAAACCACCTGTCGACCGTTAACAAAAAAACATTGTTTCCACAAAATGATGTCTTGTAACTTTTCAAAGTAACTTTACATTATTTCACAAAACTCTTGTTGGTCTAAAAGCCAAATAATTCAACCATTATAAGATCTAAAAACATTACCACCTAAGTCTGCACATAAACTGTGTCAAAGACTTTTGCCAATGATATGCCATGAAGCCAAGAATGTATTCATATGTATTGATAGAATGAAAACATATAAACAAGATATACCTTTATAGTGCAGTGCCTTAACTTGTATAAGCCATGTCAAACACTAAAGTCACCATGAAATATTTGTGTACACATACAACTCCAAACATCAGTAACACAATCATAATAAAGTTGTAAATCTGATCTGAAACACAATTTTGACATCAAGGATAAATACCAAAAGAGAAGTGCAACATACACTACAAGTTTTCTTCAAATCCACAATGGTATTGGGAGGTTTGCATCATTAATTAGGTTCAATTACTTTGGATTGTGTTTAATTGTATCTTTCTATTATTTTTATTTGTATACATCTAAAAATGGTCATTGCAAAACTTGTTAATTAATTAAATATGAATTATATCAGTCATCTACATAGAAATAAATTTAATTATTTATTTATATTGTTCATTTTTCTAATTCTTCTAGCTTAATTATTTTTATCTTCCTCTTAATTAAATTAAATAAATTTCATAATTTATTTATATTAATTATCATATTATTCTAAGTTTGAATTTTTATATTCAAATAATGGAATATTCTTCTAACTCATCCTTCACTTCATTTTAAATTAAATATTATAAATATTTAATTTAACAACTTTTTCCTTCACCTCTCACATAATTAAATATTGTAAATATTTAATTACACATACCTTTTTCATCCGTCACATAATTAAATATTAATTGTTTAATTATGGAAGCTTCTAAAATCCATGTCACATGTAATTAAATAAATTTATTTATTTATTTATTTAATTAGGAATTTATCCTCAAATTTATACCAACTTTCATAAATGAAAAGACAAATGGCATGTTGTCTCCATTTTTGAATGAGGTTTTTTTTGTGGGTTGAAAACATTCTCCATTATTCTCTCAACCTCCAAAATCTCTCACCGTTCATCTTGACAAGTTTGAATTTGATCGTTGATCTTTGCCAACTAGATTCTTGCCTTCAAAAATCTATAAATACAACCCTTTGGAGAGTAGATTTTATCCTAGATTTTGTGAATTTAGCGCAGTTACTATAGTTGCATTCAAATAAGCATTTTAGTGTAGCATTTCAAGTTCATAGCATTTTAATTTCATATCATAGCTTAAATCATTTAGCAATGGACATGCATGTTGTCTAAACTCGTTCTATAAGTTATCATTTTGCCAAAGCTGCTGCATACACCAACCGAGAGCCAACAACTTACAACAGATCCTTGGAGATAAAGGACAATGGAACGCTTTTGAAGGAGTTGTTGTTTAGAGTTTGTTTTACTTTTAATTAGTTTCCTTTGATTTAATGTTTCATTGGTGTGTTAGTTTAACTTATTAGTTGTTCCACATATTCACACACACATTATTTATCAAATTTCACTGAGTAGCTCTAATTGATCAATATCTTGCTTGGATTTAGTTCGATTTCATTGTTAATTGATCATTTAAGTTTACCATACGACAACAACATATGGATATTGGGAGTTGGGAGACTGCTAGTACAGAATGTATTCATAAATGTAGGCTTGATCATAGGAATTGCACAAGCCTACAACCTCAAGAAGAGGAATTTCTACACCATAAGTGGAAAGTCTTTAATGAACTTAAATAGGACGTATGTATGTAGAGTTTTCAATTTGGACCCTAATGCTCAGTTGCCAATAGATTTGGGAGAATTGACCATAGAATATCAAAGGAACATGGACAATTACAAGGTGAAGTGGTTTCAAAGCTTTAGGCCCAAAGGGCCAAGCAAAGAAATAAGAAGGTTTTAAAGTGGGGAGTTAGAACCATTCAACTATGATATGTTTGAATATTACTTCATAAAAGTATATTTTTCCCTTTGTCAAATATTGGGTATACATTGTAAGCCCTAAATGTCAATAAATTTATTGGTATTAGTTGTAGATATCCAAATCAAGGATGTCAACAAACCCTATGAATATGCAAGTTACATACTAGAGGAAATTCATAGAGCCTTGAGCTCTATTGAGAAGGAAAATAGTGTGGTTCATTTTAAATGGTACTATTTGCTATGCCATATCATTTTATTTAGTGGGAAGAATATCTGGTCTCACCACGTGCAGATAAGAGCTTAGGATGCACATAAATGGTTACTACCAATGCAAGAGTGGACCTACATATGGGATAAAGATTATGATAAATCAAATTATCTAGTCTTTGACAACTATTTTGTTAAAGAGGTCATGATTAATTTTAGCCAACCTATGGATTGGAGGTTGTTAAAGAAGGTAAGAAGATTCCTAAGACCTAAGGATCTTCTCCTATAGGTAGGAATCAAGCACAATTGGAGTGATTGGTTTTTTTAGTTAGATGTAGTGCTGATTAGGGTTCATGGTTCCCTTGTCAGACCACATGTGTTGCCCAAGACAATTCCATATATAATTGATTTTTTTGAGATTATATGGAAATTAAACGAGTCTAACAAAACTCATTTTAGGAACTATAAGAAACATGCCATCCTCCATTCTACAATTGTATTTTAAGATTTTTAGGTTACAGTTGGGGAAGGACTAGAGTTGTAAAATAAATTGCTCCCATACATGATGAAAGTATACAAGGTTAGAAGATGTGATCTTGAGCACTTTATCCAATATTTTTGGACTAATTTCAAATTAGCAATAATTTTGCACGAGCATTAAAAAAATAAAGATTTGATCAAAAATTGCTTTGTGGAGGTATAATCCACAAGGAGAAGAGAGCAATGAGTGGGGATACAAATTATAAAAACTAAGAGGAGACAAGCAAAACTCTCCTATAAGGGTGCATACTCAGATATTTAGGATCATATCATTAGGATGATGATAATTTTGGATAATGCCAACAATTATATTATGATTCTATCTATCCCACCATTGGATGTTTTTGGCCCATCTTCTCAAAAGGAAATCCCACAAAGTCCACAAAAATCACCCCTTTACAACAAATAGCCCCTGGAGTGAAATCTCTTGTGGATTATCCTATAGGTGATGAAGATCTACCAGATGAGCCAAAAATAAGGAAAATTATGAGGCAACCTTCAAGATATTTGGTGGAAAGACCTTCAGATGACAAGTTGCTCATCAATTTTGAGATTGGAGAGCAGGTGGTTGATTATGTAAGAGCCCTAGATTGCTTTTAATTCTTGCTGGATGACAAATTCATCACCACTAGAGAATTCAAGGATTTCATCCTTAGAAATAAGAGGGAAGAATTGCATAAGACATTAAAAGTACAACTCACAAAAGATGGCAAGAAGGAACTCATTGCCTAATTTTGGAAAGAGGTAGGTGCATAAATGATTGCCATGAAATTATATAGGGGCATGGAATCAATGAGGAGTGGTGGATGTTTTCTCCTACCAAGGTGGGATATATCATCTACAATTACATTTGATACTATTTGAAGACAAGAAGGAAGTGACCCCATGCTACAATCAGAAGAGCAAGTTGATGCTCTATATTTTCGGTTTGGATTCAGTCAAAAGTATGAAACCTTAACAATATGTGATGAACCCATTTATTAGCTAGCTTTTTGTTATCATTATGCTACTTATAAGTCATTCCTAAGATAATTATTCCTATAGTATACCATATTTTATGTCTATTATGCAAAGCTTAAACTTGGTTAAAGTATATGGAAATGTAGTTATGATATGATGGTATTGCTTGATTTGTATGTGAATATGTATGAATTATAATTTATATATGTGTTTAATCATGGTAGTTAGTATTGTGTATATGTTTTATGAACTAACCCCTTACATCTAAGAAGACACTGTAGCCCGCAACAACTATTGAATGTAACTTGCAACTGAAGGAGTTCTCAGACAATGAAACAGGGGATGTTCTTGAATACACTGAATGAAATAAGTACAACATGGAGACACTCGATGAAGACAATCGTGCATCATTATGACAACAATAAAGGAATTGAAGAAGGAGAACCTTATTATCATTAGGATTCTAGCGTAACTAATCTTATGTTCCATGCTTCAGTTCTATTACTGCAGATTTCTAATCTTATTTGGATTCTTATTTCTTTTTAGCTACAGTTAGGATAGCTATATCTTAATTACGCTCTTATGTCTAGGAGAGTTGTGATTAATGATTTTGGTTTAGAGTTGCGTTATGAATAAACTTCCTCGTGCATGTATATAGCCAATGGTTGAGTCTTTAGATATAGAGTTGATGAATCTTTCATTTGTGGATTTAGTTATCAAACACTTTTTAGTTTTCAGTTGTTATTACACAAACATGTTGATTGTTCAATTGTGGTTTTCTGAATACAATATTTGAGAAAGATTTCAAGTGATATTTTGGAATGTGCAATGAATGATCTTGATTTGACATGATTAAGTTGAATCTAAGGATTTAGTTTTGGATTAGTTTAAGAGGAGATAACCACTTGAGCAAGGGCGACTTAGGTATTGCCTTTCACTATATTCATTGTTTCTTTGTTTTTGTTAAGTAGTTACTTCATAATTACATAATCAGTTAAGGTGGATTCTCATAACAAGTTATCCATAATTATTGTTCATGTCCATGATTGCATTCATAACTTGTATTACTCTAGAGTATATAATAGGTTCAGTTCATAGTTTCTAGTTAATTTCAACATTTTATCTGTTAACAAAAGATTAGCAATAGATTATGTTGTAGGTATTCGTAGCCAAAGCACCAATTTTACTTCTTTGACTATTATGCATTTTTTATGATTTTCTAGCAAGCATAATACTTTCATTAGGATGATTTAGGTAACCATATGTCTTTGAAAGCATGTATAGTGTCAGTGCCATTACAAGTCTACTAGCCTTGGTTGATAATCCAATGAAATTCTTTTCAATGTCAAGTGGATTGTTTAGCCCCTCCCTTGAATTGAGTGATTGCCACCAAGTTTATTAGGTATTAGAAATGACTCTACAATATGGTTAATTTTACCAGAGACCAATAAATCTTGAGTAATTAATGATGCAAATGAACTCACTACCAAATTGATATTCAATAGATTAAGGGATACAAATACCCTCCAAGCAACCACCCTCACAATAAATACTGCATTATTCATAAGAGCAATAGTTAAGAAACTAGAGGCAGACTTGGCAAAGGTTAATGCCATGAATTTGAAGCTGCAAGAGCAAGTGAATATGGTTACCAAATTACGTCCACCTCCACATGTTGCAATTGAAGATAATTTTTTATTTATTTTTGATGGAGGGTTCAGACCTGCGAGGCAGCCCAACGAGGCATGAAGCCTACAAGCTGCCAACCAACGAAGGCCACCACATAGACGATTTAGGAACCCGATACGGGCCCACACGTGCACCTCTTCAGCTTAGAGCCAAGGACTGAGGGGCATCCACGCCACCAAATTCGCCAAGGGCACGATCCTAGCCCCATCCCTTATGATGTCGGAGCCTTGCACTCATCAAGACTTGATCCCTGGTGGGCTCGTTTCGAACCTTTCAACTTCACCAATAGACCAAGGGTCCATTGACGAAGATAAATATTTAGAAGAGAAGGTTCTCTTAACCCTCAAGGTCAAGAACTTAAGAGAAAAGCTCAAATAGAGAAAAAAGGAAATAAGTTATCCCACAAGCCTCAACATTTGGAAATATGCTTCATACTAAAGAATAATTTCTAAAATAAGTCAATGATCTTCACTTTGAGTTAAAAAACTAGAAGAAATAAAGATTAGAGATGACATGAGAAGAAAAATAGAAAGTATGAAAGCTTCTTATAATTTTTGGTACTTTGACATCAACACTACAAAATCCTATTGGAGCTAGCAATCCTTTGAATTTTCCTCTTCTTAATTCTTATGCTAATACTTGGAGTAACCCTACTAAGACCAATATAGTCCCATTAATTTTTCATTCTAATGTTGCATCAAAAACTATGCCTCGTTCACATGTTGCAGGAAACATCCCACTAAGAGGTTTTAAACCTTTTGTTTCTCAACATAATATGGCCCCAATGTCTTCTAGTATAGCTTCAATGCGTATGAGTTCTACTGTCTTAGCAAATCCTCTAGTAAATCCTACTCCAAGCCCTCAGTTATAGCATAATATTCAACAAAAAGGTAGTGGCATGGGAGGAGTACCTCAACAACAACACATATGGAAAAACCCTTGTACATGAAATTATATACCAAATAATCAAGGATATAACCAAATGGGTGCCCTTAATCCTCATATGCAACACAATGTTCTACCAAACACAAGTTTCCAGAAAATGTTCCTTTAAATTTCAAAATGTTTTTCCACGACATTTTCATGTGCCATCCCAGCATGTCCTTATGCAAAAAAATCCAAACATGTAAAAAAATATGCTTGTTAATCAAAATTCTCAACCAAACCCAATGATGAGAAATATTCAAGGTAGGAGACCTTTACAACTAGAAAGATATAGACAATTGGATTTTTTGGGGATCTCTTGATACCCTAACCCAATTTCTAATAAAATAAGGTCAACATTTGAAAGATTTTCTGGAAATAATGTTGTGACAAGCGAGGATCGCCTCAAATATTTTTTAAGTTTAATGGATGACTTTGAAGTAGAAGATGAAAATATGGTGATGAAGTTGTTCATGTAATCTTTAATCTGTGAAGCTAGAGATTGGTATAGAACTTTACACAAGTATAGGCTCATGGGAGGAATTCAAGATGGTTTTAAGAGAATAGTATGGGGAAAAAATAATCCCAGAGTTGTCATAAATGAATTTAACATCATTAACAAGGGTTACAATGAATCAATATATGATTTCAAATGCTAGGTTCACTAGGGTTTTAAAGAAAATTCCCCCATACATGGGAGCTAGTGAATCTATGTGTTTGGTTCTATATTGTAATGCATATGACCTAAAGATGGGGGGTAAATTGTAGGATAAGAATCCTTAGTCATTAATGGATGCTTTTAAAATTGTAGCTCATATTGAGAATACAAAAAAAGCATCAGGAAAGGTGAATAAAAGAGATGATGTCAAGATATTGCAAAATCTAAAAGAACATCAAAATAAAGGGTCCACTTTTGAAAATTTAGACAAAGCAATGAATACTCTCAAATATATCAATTACAAGGTAGAAAAAAATTAAAAAGGTTTACCTCAGGAAAGACCAAGTTACCAAAAATAAGATCGAATGCTAACATTATCAAATCAGCCTTATAATACTACTTGGCATAATGGAAAACCTGTACAACATAATCAAAGGGGTGCACATAGGGAAACACCAGATCCTCTCAAAAGGCTAGGTGAAAATACGATTGAGGATAATTTATGGTGCTTGGTATGCCAATTACTTCATTCACCCTTGCAATGCATGGTAGCACAATTTGTTGAGGATCCTGCAATACCATGTGATGATTGTAATGATGCCCATTATGAAGAAAATTAATTTACATAAATATATTTTAAGCAAAGTTATAATATGGGAATAGGGATTATTATTCTTCATAAGAAAGAGTAGAGCTTGATAGTGATTATTTGAGACACGTGAAAAATAAATATCGCTGGCAAGTTTTTCTAATGATGAAACTGAGGAACATGATCATTTAGTGCATGGTTTTGAATCATTGGGTTTTGATACCAAATTAAGAAGACCATCAAATAAAGATATTAGAGCCTTGAATACTATTTCTATTGCTCGAGTCAAGAATAACTATACTTTAAGGAATAAAGGAAATAATGTTGGTCAAGTTTAGGTTGGTAGCCTTTTTATTAAAGAATATGAAAATGAAAATGAAAGCCATGGTCTTGCAAAGGGAAATGAGAAAACTATGTGGAAAGATGAAAATATAAAAAACAAAAAGAGGTCATGAATCATCTAATAATCAAGTTGTATCTCCAATCATCAAGTCCAAATACTAAAATAAAAATATAGAAGAAGAAAAGGTCAACACCAAGACTACTCAAAAAGAAGATCTTCAAGGTAAATAATGAAAGGTCAGTAATCCTATTTTGTCTAATAGTTTAGCTTCTAGTGTACTTATTTATACTCTAGTTGATATGACAAAAGTTCTATCACAAATTCAGATTTATATCCCGTTATTGTAAATGATGAGGATACAAGAGCATAAAGATAAATCATTAGCTTTGATTACTAGTGCATCTAAAAATCCATTGAAAATAAGGTAAGTTTTCAATTGGAAAGGAAAAAAGCAAATAAATAAGATAGAGATGGATGATATGTGTACAAAGGCACCTGAGGTGTATTTGGGAGCAACCTTGACCAAATTCCCATCTCAGGTTGATCCATTTTATGTTTCTTTATTGATAAATGATACATTGATAAAAAAAATGCGATTGATTCAAGAGCCTCCACCAATGTTATGCCTCTAACTATAATAAATTAGTTAGGATTAAAAGTTAGCAAAACATATGGAAAATGCTTTACAACGGATTTAAGAGAGTTTCTAGTGATTGGAATTATAAAATAATAGGATTTCAAACTTGTTGCATTCCCATAAAAGGATTCCAAGATGAATGTCACAGTAATTGACATCCCAACTCAATATGGGATGTTATTATCAAGAAAATAGGTTGCAACAGTAGGTGGAAGCATGTAGTTGGATTTATCATATTCCATGATTCCCATAAATGGACAAAGTGTAAAACTAAACAAGGAAATAATATCTCCAAACTTGGTTGAAGATATTGAATGTGATGAGGATATCTACTTTGTTGATATTGGCATTGACAATTTCAGGGTTGACTCTTGTCAACCTAAGAAAGAAAAAAGAGAACCACTGGTTGAACATATTCAAGAAATCACACAAAAGGATAGCTTATGGTTTATGCTCTTTGATGGAGCTTGTTCAAAAGGAGGAGCTAGGGTTATTTTGATATCACCAAATGGTAAGTCCTTCAAGTACTCACTTTCACTTAAATTTGAATGCAAAAATAATGTAGCAAAATATGAAGCACTTTTTCTAGGACTCAATATTACAATTAAACATGGTATTAAGAAGCTTTGAATCTTGGGAGATTCAAAATCAGTAGTATCCCAAGTAAGAGCCAAATTTGTTTCAAAGAATAAAAGACTAAAACAGTATAGGTTTGCAGTATGGGATACTATAGAGATGTTTGATGCTTTTTCTATAGATTGGATAGAAAGATGAAAAAATGCAGTGGCTGACTTCTACGACAATATGCACAGTATGGCCTAATGATATAACTTTTTCTAGTATATCCACCATTCAAATCTTGAATAGGTCACCAATACTTGACAATTTATGTAACTAGAAAATATTTAGTGATGATCATGATTTGTTAAAATTTTTGCATTGTATTGAGGAATACCATAATTAGGAAATACATTTTCAAAATCTTGTAGAAATTGTGGATGGAAAAGAAACTTCATTTAGGAATAAAACTATTCAGTTAAGAACTAACAAAATCCCAAAGGGGTTGGTAGCCTTGGAAAGATTTTTTGATAATTCAGATAGGTATGTTGCTAAGACAAACTATGTCCATGAGAGTCATATGGAAGAAAAAAATTGGGTAAAAAATCTTTTCCTAAGAAAGTCTACATTAGAAATAAATTATACCCCAAGATTATACTTATGCTTATTACTTTATAAGAAAGTATAAGCATGTTTTTGTATGGTCTTATAATGACCCGAAAGCTTATATCTAAAGGATTTGTTCCAACATGAAATTCCTCTGAAGCCTGGTGCTAAGCCTTTCAGGCAAAATCGAAGACCAATTAGTCCAACATTGGCACAAAAAATGTAGCATGAACTGATGAAACTTAGATAAGGTGGAATCATAAAGTCAACCAAACATTCTACTTGGGTCTCTAACTTGATGCTAGTAAGAAATAAGAATGGAGATATAAGGTTATGTGAAGCAATTTTGGAAATTTTAATATATCTTCATTAAAGGAGAACTATCCATTGCTTTAACATGGAGGCAATGGTACAAAAATTAATTGGTAGTGAATTGCTATCCATGATGGATGGTTTTCAGGATGCAACCAAGTAGCGGTAAAAGAATCAGAGCTATAAAAGACTCCCTACTAAACCTTGGGGCACTTATGTTTATGTTAAGATGCCATTTGGATTGACTAATGTTGGGGAAAATTTTCAAAGGGATATGGATGTTGCATTTGTTTATTTAATTGATATAATAATGGTAGTGTATCAAGATGACTTAGCTATTTTTTCCAAGAAAGCATAAGACCATTGTATACATCTTGAGAAAATATTTCCAAAGCCATTGAATATGGCATATCACTAAACCATAAGAAATGTACATTTAGGGTTATAGAGGGAAATTATTAGGCCACATTATGTCAAAGGATGGGATCAAAATAAATACTGATAGGGTTGTATATATTGATAAAATTCCATTACCCAAAACTATGAAAGGAATCCAGTCGTCTTTGGAAAAAAAATTGTTAGGATGTTTGTCACCAACTTTGCAAAAATAACTAATGAAATTTCTAAAATTCTTAAGAAGCAAGAATCAATCATTTGGGGAGATGAAGGCATTCAAGCCTTTCATAATATTAAAGAAGCTATTAAACAAGCATCAATGCTAAAATCCCTCGATTTTTCAAAACCTTTCCAAATATTTTATTTTGCTTTCTTTCATAACATAGCTATTGCGTTATTACATAAAAATCAAGAAGGTTATGAGAAACCCATTGAATTTTATAACAAGCCACTTTAATTAGAAAAAATGAAGTATGGCATCATGGAAAAACAAGCCTATGCTTTAGTTAAGGTTGTGAAAATATTTAGTCCATATTTGGTAGGTGCCAAGGCAATTTCTTATGTTCCTAGTTCTGTAATCAAGGATATCTTCACCCAATAAGAAGTCACAGGGAGAAGGCGAGTATGGATTAATAAGATCCAAGAGTTCAATATAGACATCCAAATAACCAAGCTTGTTAAAGAACAGGGTTTAGCTAAGCTTATGGTTGAGTTTAACCTTAATGCAAGTCAGATAAATCAAATACAAGAGGATACACCTCTAAAGGAGTGCAATTTGTAATTCTATTCTTGGTATAGAGATATTATGTACCATTTGAAAAATATGTCTTGTCTTGAACATATGAATGATAATCGAAAAAGAACTTTGAAATTGCAATCCATTAAGTATGTCATATTTTAGGATGATATGTATTGGAGAAACAAAGATGTCATGTTGCTCAAATGTGTTAATGAAGAACATGCTAAAATTCTCGAAGGAATGCACACTGGAGTTTGTGTCTAGGGAATTATATGGCCAAAATAACTGCACATAATATTTTAAGGTTTGTTTATTGGTGGACCAATCTATTTATTGATACACATAAGATGGTAAGAAAATATGAAGCATGCCAAATTTTTTTAGGCAAACTAACATATTTTGGTGCCTTACCATTAAGAACATTGATTGTAGAAGCCCCTTTTCAGCAGTGGGGTAAAGACTTTATTGGGGAATGTTTTGAAAAATCTAGTGGTGGTCATAGGTAGATTATAGTGGCAACTGATTACTTTACCAAATGGGTAAAATTCATTCCTACTAGGAAAGGCACTAGTAGAATTGTGATGGGATTTTTTATGGAAAATATTGTGATTAGATTTGGGACTCCTATTAAAATGGTTGTAGATAATTCTACGTGTTTTAGGTTAGATGAGTTTACAACCTTTTGTTATGATTATGAAATTGATATATCCTATTCATCTCCATATCATTGACAAGGGAATGGAAAAGTTGAATCTAGCAACAAAATTCTGATGAAGATTATAGAAAAAGTAGTTGGGAAAACAATAAATCATGGGATTTAAAACTCAAATTAGTATTGTGGTCTAATAGAACAACAATATAGAAGGCCATAAGGAAGTCTCCTTATGAACTGGTGTGTGGATTATATGCAAGGATGCCAATAAATAATTTATTACCAATTTACGAGTTCATTCAAGAGTATGATGAAGATATTGATGATGTTATGACAATTAGAAACAACAAACTTACAAAAATTGGATGAATCTAGGAGAAATGCATACAAGACCAATCTCAAGAAGTAGCTACAAGTTAAATACTTGTTTGATAAGAAGGCATCAAAAAAAGAGTTCATGATAGGTGACATGATTTTGATGTGGAATGCTAGAGTCTAGGACAAGGGAAAGCATGGAAAATTTAAAGCTACATGGTCATGTCCCTATGTCATATGAACAACAATCATGGTGAGAATTCATATTTTTTTGTAAAATCTAGATGGTGAAATTATAGAATTGCTACTGTATGGACACTTCCTAAAACCCCACTTTTCATAGGATAGGGTATATCCATGCACATTATATTTTAGTGTAAAGTTTGTATAGTTGTATCCTTTTGTTCATTTTTGTTTGGTTTGCCTAGAGATTCATGGATCCTTGCATTGTTTCTTCTAAATAATTGTCCCCAACTAGAGCCACTGGTGGTGCTTGTCCAAATTTTTAGATCTTCTGAAATTTTTAAAATTCCTCTTTTTAACAAAGGTTTCTCTAAGGGAAGTGCTCAAGCTGAGTTAATGGTTTCAAATGCTCCAATTGATATTAATGCATTCCCGTAGTTATTTGATTTAGTCAAACAGGATATGCAAGGCAGTTAATCATTAAAGCATTCTTGTTTTCATTTCAATTGTTCTCATAATCTCTAATGCTTTTATTTAGCTGTCACTTTGTTTTGCCAACCATTGTTACGTACCATGAGTATATTTGCTGGTCATCCAATGTTCCATATTTCATAAATAGGTGCTTCTAATGCTGCTTTGTGGTCAGTGTGCAGGACTACATATCAGGTTGCAAACTTCAACAATACAATTGCATGTGTGGTTAAGGGTATCGTGGCATCAAAGTACTCAACTTGCACATGCCATATGAAAAACATGGAAATTTGAAATGTGTGGCCTCAAGATCCTGCATGGATAACACGTTTGGAAGAGACATTATCATAAATTTAAGCCTATTATATTGAGATTTAAAATACTTCTATTTTTAGCAGTATCTCTAAATGGTATTGTTACTACATTTGTGCAAATCGCACCTGGTACATCGATGGCAACAATATTAGTACAATGCTGGAAATACAAGGCAGATTTTAATGTGTTTGTTTGCTTTCACTCGTGTTATTCCTTCAGGGTCTTCTTTCCAATGAAGTTTTGTTGGGTTAAATATGCGAAGCAAAGTTGTGTCCATGAGTTGCAAGTTTCAACTGCCTCACAAGCTACAAAAGGGAATTTTTGTTATTGTTCATATGATTATAATCATAAGCAAAAAGATCAGTGATTGGTTTTCAGAGAGCTGGCAGCAAATCAACCTTTTTCTAATTCTGTCTCTTCTTTCTACAGTCAAGCATAAATATTTTGTAAAAAGGTTTTCATATGTGTATATTGTAATGGGTTGGGTTTCTTAGTGGGTGATTAGAATTTTGTAAGTTACAGTGTAATCAGTTAGTTTTTTGTTGTAATTGGGCAGGAAATGGGAAAGCATTAGTCTTTTGTAACAACCATTTTTGACTGTATTGGTCTAATGGCCGAATTGTAAAAGTCAGTTACATGGACTACAACTGGGGGTTTTCTTCCTGGTTCTTTCCTGCCAGTATGTCCGCTTGAACCAGGGTCTTGTATAAAATATATATTTCATTATTAATAAATTTATAGTGGCTTACCACTTTTGATCAAAAAAAAAGAAAAGGTTTCTCTAAAAATTGCTTTAGGGTTGTGAAAAAACCTTGTCCTTTTTGAGCCCTTACACTTTTTTTATATTCTTACATCAACCATTTTCTTTGGTCACTTGGTCCCTTAAGTTACACTTCCACTTGGCCTTTGCTTCATTTGTTAGCTAGCCCTATTCACTTAAACACCGGTTAAGCTCGTTACTCTTATGTGCTTTTAAGTACCTCTTGAACCCTTGTGCCTTACCAGGTCCTACTTTACACATGGCATCATTTCATGCATATCCTCTAGTTCAAGAGCACTTTTCATTTTATTATTGTCTCCCCACAAACTTGTGAAATGACTATTTGTTTCTTTTTGTTGCTGACCTATAAAGGTTCTCTGCCAATCAAATTATATATGTTTCTCTCTTCAATTCCTTTTGGTTGGTAACCTACTCTTTAGGTTCCCAATTTATTAGAGTGTCTCGCAATGTCTTTCAAAACATGTTTACCGATCCCTTTTTCATAGTAACTTAAGTTATCTCTTTATACAAGTGCTTTTAAAGGTCTTTAAGTTACTCAAAGGAAAGCCTGTCGAATGCTCTCAAATTAGTCCTAATCAACACCAAGTGTCGATATTTAATTTAGTCACACTAGTTATAACCTTCAAAAAAGCATGTAGCCCTAGTAAGTTCTTTTTGCGAGCCCCCATAAAGTATCTTTCATATGATCTTAAGTTGAGTTGTCGCCACATCATATTATCTGCAAGCATTGTTTTATTTTCTCACTAGCTTAAACTTTCATAGGATAATATTTACACAAGTCTTTATTTCCTCTAACTCACAAAATCATGTCACATGTCTTCTTATTGCTCATTATTATTATTCCACAGAAGAAAGCCTTGTCAAGGAAGGTCATAAAGTTTCCATTTTGTTCCCGCAAGTCCCCAAAATATTGACATGTGTTTCATTTCAATATAAAATAAAGTAAATATTTTCTCTTTGCATAAAGGATTTCTAATGTTTGTGACTATTGTTGATCTTCATCAAATCAATGATCCAAATAAAAAAATGGAGAACGACTATCATTGGTTGCGCCCTCAAGCATGCAAAGACATTAATGGTGGATTTGATTTGTATCTACCATTTTTTTATTGTATTGGCCTAATTGCACATTCATTTGTATCATTCAAAGCACAAACAAAAGGTTGTAGAGAAAAAATATTATAGATTTTTGGGCAAATGAGGGTTTTTTGTGACATTTCTAGGGTTTACAACAAGCAAATAATAGTAAGTTAATTCACATATTCTTTGTTACATTTTGGTGTAAAAAGGAAAGTTTCTAGTTTGTTAGAAATAGATAGTAAAGTAGGGATTTGGGAAGGGGGCAAATTATCTAAAATTTTAAAGAAATTTTCTTAGAAGTTTACAATTTTAAGCCCTACTTTGTATACACTCAATCCCTAAAAAAATAAGGAGCCATGGTCAAAATATCAAGGGGTGTAAAGAGAGGTTTGGATGATGAAATTATGGTTCAGTTACCTAGGTCATCCAAGAGGCCCAAAATGTCACAAGGCTCAAGAATTCTAGCAAACAAAATTCTGGATAAAAATGAGAATTACATAGACCCTATTATCCCAATTCATGGATACACTCTTTTGAAACATGCTTTTAGGAAATGTTTGGCTGACAAACCCATATGACACAAATGGAGATCGAGGGTTGGGAGACTGGTAATACCAAATGTATTCATAAATGTAAACCTGATTAGAGGAATTGCATAAGCCTACAACCCTGAGAATAGGGATTTGTACACCACAGGTGGAAAATTCTTAATGAACTTAAATAAGACCTACGTATGTAGAGTTTTCAATTTGGACCCTAATGCTCAGTTGCTAATATATTTGAGAGCATTAACTAGAGAATATAAAAAAAACATGGACAATTATAGGGTGAAGTGGTTGCCAAGCTTTAGGCCTACAAGGCCAAATAGAGAAATAAGAAGGTTTTCAAGTGAGGAGTTGAAACCATTCAAGCGAGGAGTTGGGGGAGGTTTATTTTTATCTTTGAATTAAAACTAAAATTCATGAGACCACCAACTTCCCTAAATTTCAAAGCTTAAACTTTTAAGCTTAGTTACACTACTAAATTCATGAGACCACCAACTTCCCTAAATTTAAAAGCTTAAACTTTTAACCTTAGTTGCACTACTAAATTCATGAGACCACTAACTTACAAATATTCTTAAAAAATTTCAGCAACATTGATCTGTATACGGATCTAGACTAAATTGCAGATTGAATGCTTAATTAAAAACACAACTTTGCGGAATTTTAATTCATGCATACATTAACGAAATTATACATCAAAACTTAAGATGAAAAACAAAATTGAGAGAAAAAAAGATAGAAGGTGCAAACAGAGTTTGATTACGGAGTTCGCCACAAATGTGACTATGTCTCCGGGTCGGCTCCAATAGAGTACGATCGATCCGATTAATCTCCAGAATCAATTACAATGATGCACCAAGACCATCACTTCGGCAGCATAACACTGCTCTGACGTACAAAATGGCTTCAAAATGATCTCCTTAGAACTCCTCTCGAATCACCTGTCACCTGTTTCACTTGAAAATTCTCTTAAAAATTACTTAAACTCACACCCCCCATTCTACCCTTTTTATACAAAAAAATTTCTCAAATTGGTTCATAACCAATTGATTTCCAAAACTTCCCAATATCCCCTTTACATAGAAAATATTATTTGAAAATCCCCCCTTATTTACATAGGGATATCCTCCCGTTAAAACAACCCATCCAATTTTACATAAAATCTTCACGGATGGCCTCTTGTAATTTTATTCCATAATTTGTTTCAGGATTTATTAGGAGATCTTAATAATTCACCTTTGAATATAAACGGGCTTGATTTTGTTAAGGATTTAATCCTTAATTATAGGGGGTGAATTGGTTGGAAATTTGTTTTTTTTCTTTAAAAATAATGTTTAAGTTCCCCTTAAAAAGGGGATCTCTCAACCACATGTATTTTTAAATATTAAAGGGGTTTTATCCCATTTAAATAGGGGTAAATTTGTTTTGTTTTAAATTAAGACCCCACCTAATTTTTCTCACGTAGGCCTTAAATTAAGGCTTTTAAATGGGAGGAGTGGTAGGCTTTTATATTTATCTATTTATTTTTTAAATAAAGCCATGTCCATCAAATTGCCGCCACATGTAACTTCGGGAAGCCACCATGTGTCACCTCATGATTCATCCATGTCAGCATGATGATGTCATGCTGACATCATCATTGTACCTTCAAGTCAATTGAGCTTTGACCTTCCATATCTCGCACATACGAGCTTCGATTTGCGTAAAACAAACATTGTCGAAAAACTCTTGCCGAGCTCTTCGCGTTGACATAGATTTTGACCATTTTTGGTGACATCAAATTTTGACTTTTTTCTTGCCTTGGACCTTGAGTTGACCAGTTGTTGACTGAACTTTGACCGACAATAACTTGGGCTTCGTAGCTCTATTTGACTCCATTCAAGTTGCATTGGAATCAGGACATCAAGCTCTTTCTAATGGTGTGCTAAAATCTGGAGTATTGGAGACACTTCAATTTTCGGTGAAAATATCCCCCGGATCAAGCACCCACGGGACCATAGCTTTATTATCTATACGTTTTTTTAATAGTTTTAATGCATAGCACGAACTTTGAGTTTGAAAATTAAGGCGGGCACTTTATGGTGCCTCAAATTTTGAAATACATCATCCATTCTTTTTCATCTTCTTCGTCCTCTGCGCTTTACTTCGTTGCCCTGTCAAACCTTCGGTTCCAACATTCTTTTAATCCTTCAAACCCTAACCAATGGTTGCTAAGCACAAAAATGCAGCTCACTCTGAATATTTCTTATAAATTCCTTTAAACGAATTGATTCCTGAATCATTTTCGGGAAACCCGCATTCATTTTGATTCAAAGCAATCAAGCGGCTTTTACATACATATGCGAAGTTTGTCGAAAATTTACATACATTTCTGAAGTTCTTTTGTTAGTGAAAAATGGAGAGGATTTGCGTGGCAGTGCGGGTTCGACCCCCGACAAAAGAGGAGCCCATAAAAGGAAACTATTGGAGGGTGGAGGACAACCAAATTTCTCTTCATAATGCTCTAGGGACTCCAATATCTGGCTATTCTTATGCATTTGGTAAGTATTATTATGCCTGGACATCCAGATTTTTACTTTTGTTTTTTAAATTCACCTAGATGCTGAAGAAAGATTGCGGCATTCAATATTTGGCAGATCATGTTTTCGGATACGACTCAAAAAACAGAAGCATTTATGAGGTTCACACAAAGGACCTCATCGAGGCAGCTGTTCATGGCTTCAATGGTAAGATCTCCAAGATTCTTAAGCTTTAAGGGAAGACTCACATTTATAAGCTGATTTTGAATCGAACAATGACTTCTTAGGTTTTTATGCTTCACGGTCTTCGAGAAATTTGAGGAGCATTAGCTCTGTTCCCTTTGAATGTGCAATACATTTTTAAAGAAACTTATATAAGGGAGTACTTTACACTGGGGTCATAGCTATACTGTCAATGACCGCTCTATGTCTTTTAGGGTGTGTTTATAGTGCTGTATTTTGGTTGAGAGT
>CM021110.1:371816087-371886087 GCA_007115665.2 Sequoiadendron giganteum | reverse complement strand
CTTTTGATGAGAATCATTTATTGTTGAGATATATTCTTGAATACTGATGAGTATTTATTCTATGATAAAATGAAGCTTATGTAGCTACACTTTAGATTATGGAGTTATTTGTAAGTTAGAGCCATGAAGAGTTCATAGGTTATTCTTAGGGTTAAGATAACCCAATGAAGGGGAAAGCTTATGCATCGAAATTACCTTGTAGATATGTCAAGGTAAATAAAAATAAGAGAATAGGTTCTTCTTGGGGCTAGTACAATCCAATGAAGGGGATAGTTTATGCATAGAATATAATGGTCACTATAAATCGAGCTAGAATGGTGGGTGAGCATGTGACCTCCATTCCAAATTAGAGGTGATGAATACTTTGGCCAAAGTGGTGTGATTTGCCACCAATTACATTGTCAGTTCACTGTGTTACCTTTTAGCATGCTAGTCTAGGATTGTCATACACATAGGTTGTAGCCATTGTATGGGAAAGTTCTAGTATTGTAGGACACAACACCAACTTGGAATTGGCTAGTATTTTGAGGTTTCCGGACCAAACTCTTTGTCGAATGGTAGGGCCATCTTACCATATGTGGTAGATGTGTAGGGGACCGTAGTAAGTCCGTGAATGGTGGAAAAGTGCTTGAGTGATGCTTCTCCTCTTCAGTCGGCGAGCCAAGATTTGATGGGGGATTTCTTGGACCATTGTATTTCTAGTGCCAATGGAGCTCAGATGAACTATGTTTGTTCTTGTATCTATTTCTATGAAAGATGGAAAATGTATTTTGTATTTTGATTATGAAATCATTTTTTTGGAAAGATTGTAACATTTCGTTGAGTGAAATGAGAAAGATGAATTATTGATATGTCAAATGTGCATATTATCTTGTTTTGAAAAGAGTTTTTTTATCACTATGTGATTGGCGTCATAGTTTATTTACTTGAGGATAAAACTATGAAAAATTCTTTGAGTAGAACATTGGGCATGTTACACGTGGTATCAGAGCAATATTTAGGAAATAGTAGTAGAATGCAGATATGCATCTCTTTGTTTGAATTGTTTAACTTTCCTTCCAAGCTTTTTAACTTGCAATCATCTTTTCTAAGTAATTTTTTGTTGAAGTACAAATTGAACTTACCAACTTGTCAACGAAAGTAAATTTATGTTAGATCTTTAAATGATCTTTTGAAGATGTTGCAGTAAGAAATTGAATATGGTTAAAGGCCATTCACATACATGGAGAAGAGAATTGGAATGAAACACTAGAGTACCTCTTAGCTTGTAAAGTTGCTAATTATTCATTAGATCTTGTTGCTAGGGATCCAACTATTGATTCTAATAGATTAGAAGGTGATGATGAAACCAGTTTTGGAAACAAAAAGTATGTACAAGGTATGCCTAGTAAGGGTAAGTAAGGTGGATAACAACCGTTCAACTATGAAGAGCCAAAAACAAAGAATGCTTAATCTATTCAAACAATTTGGAGAGAGTGGATGATTGTTATGAGCTCAACTATTAGGATGATCTAATATTGTGGAAACACTAAGGGGGGGAGAAGGAGAGTAGATAGACTCAGATAAAGTACCCCATTCAATGAAGTTCATTAATGTATTCTCAATTTGGAAGAACTTATGACTTCTTCGTAAGTCATGATTCAATCGAAGTCTTATCCACAATAACCACAACAAGGTTAGAAAGAATAAAAGATAAGCTATTGGAACTACTAGTGAAAGGTAGTGGAAAGGTCAAGGCTTATGACCAATGAGAAAGAAATATTTACAACACAGTCTATATGTAATTGAGTTGGAAGATCAATTGTTATTATCGTTGATGGCTTAGAAAAGGATAGGCAGTATGTTTGATCATGAAAGACAAAATTATTACCTATGAAATAGGGAAGAGGAGATTCATGTACTCATAATTTTGAGTTATTGAGAAACATTCATGCTTGAAAATTAGGTATGTTGATATCTTTTGGAAGATAACAACAAACCGACATGATGAAATGAGGATTGATACTAAATTAATATGATGCTCATCAGGAGAGATATATTGAGCTAGGAATTGGACTACGATTTTGGAAATGCTTTGAGAGCAAAAGAAATTATATATAGTGTAACATTCCATGCATGTTAAATGGGTATCAGACAAACTAATACATGCCTTGAGAGAAGGCATGCCCTAGTCTTGTGGGCTTATCTTAATCCCTTCCGAAGCAAACCTTATTTATTTTCTTTTACGATCTAGATAGATTTCAGCAGCAATTGTCCCATTGAAAGGAAATGTTCCTCATGCTTTGATTTTACATTGAAACTTGTACCTATAATCTCTCGAATTCTCAACTCAAAGCCCATGAATGTTTTTAACTCCATCATCCACTTATACGCAAAATAAAGGATAATTTACTTAAATAATAATAGCTAAAATTGCAGCTCAAATACTTGCTCTCTTCTTTTGTACTAGCAAGTCTTTATTATCTTATGGAGAGAATATTTATCACTCCCTTTACTCTTTATCAAATTTGCTAAAATAGTTATCAATGAGAATATTTCAATATCATTTATGGCCTTCTGAGTTTTAAGATTTTGTTTCAAGAGCATTTTCTATTACTTTATCTTGAGCTATTTGATTCAAAACCTATTAAGTTGAACTTTGCAATTGCTTCCTTTGTTGTATAATTTCCTTTTCACACTCTTCATATAGTTCTCTTTGACATTGTTCTAGAAATTGCTAGTATTGTTAAATCACAAATATGAGTTAGTTGATTCCCGTTTTGTAATTTATGATGTCTACTTAGCAAAGGGAAATTGTCTTTTTAATTACTTTATTGAGCCTGAGGATTTTGGGATCCTAGAGGCCAACTTGGATATCATGAGGTTGAATGACTTAGGAGAATCTCTAAACTAGGAGCTTAATCATCAGGACCTGCAGCCCTCTAGCATAGCTCTATTTGTAGTAGCAAGAGTCATTGGCTACATTTGATTGTTTGGAACTTTGTACTTAGTTTATAGGTTGACTTTGTACAAACTATATTGTAATCGAAAATTTATCAACTGTAACCATCTAGTTATTATTTATGCACTATGAAGTATGCTTTGTGCAATGTAATGTAATTAGTGATATGAATATAAACAACAAAATCCTATTCTCTACAATTCATGTGTTAAACTCTCAATTTTATTTGCTCTCTATATCTCTATGCTATGCAAATGCCCTTAAATTTTTTAAAAAATAGTTTTTCTCTTTTTCTATAGTTTCTTACATTTTTCCTTACATCCTATTTTTTCAAAAAATCTTATACTTTTGGTTTGCCGATTTTTTTCCCAAATGATTTTTGCTGCTATGAGATTCAATTGAATTGCAATTTTATTCCAATTAAGAGCAGATTTACTGGTGCATGAAGAGCAGAAAGAAAAAATTATTGCAGAAATTATCTATTAAATATTTGAGCAGATTTATGAGACTCATTTGATCTTATTGGAGCGAACCCATGAAGGAGCATCATTGAAATGTGAAAATATTTCAGATTCATGTGAAAATATTGCAGATCTGTGAGCATACTTTGAAGACCATATTGCAGATCTGAGTAGAGGATTGAGAGCAGAGATTCAAGGCAGATTTGTATGAATAAGCGGACAGATTTTTGAAGACCTTGAAGGGATCTAGGGCAGTTCCAACAACACTATAATCACTTTGTATTTCGAAGGTTGGTGCCTTCTAATTTTCAAGATCCGGAGGTTGGAGCCTCCTGTTGAAGAGATTGGAGTCTCTTGTTGAGTTGGTGCTCAGTGGAGGGGATTGGTGTTAGTTGTGGGTTGGCGCCTACGAAGTTGTAAGAAGTTTCCTATAAAAACAATATTTTGCCATGGTTTTCTCTTTCAAGGGCTTCCACGTAAAATTGTGTGTGCATCTTGTGTTCTCTATTGTTAGATCTTGCTTGTGTGGATACTTTGATTATTGCTATATGATTGCCAAAGTTATAAATTGAAAAGGTTGGTCTTATACTGACTCAACCCCCCTCTCAATATAAGTGTGTGTGTGTTTTCTTCAATTGGTAGCAAGGCGGGTTGCTTCGAATAAGGCTAACTGCTTGAAGGAAAGATCTTAAGAACACACATGGTGAGTCAAGAAGTGTTTTCCCCAAGCCAAGCACCATTATTCGATGGGAACAAGTACTCTTTTTGGAGTATGAGGATTCACATTTATTTGATGGCACATGGATTTGATATATGGCAATTTGTTGTGGATGGTTATGTGGCACCATCTACCCGACCAACGAATCAAGCTGAAAAGAGGGCTGGTGAGAACAATGCTAAAGCTATGAATGCAATTCTAAGTGGTTTAATTGAATCAGAATTTTTCAAAGTTATGCAATGCACATCGGCAAAAGAGATGTGGGATAAGCTTCAAAGGACTTATGAAGGAGACGCCAAAGTGAAAAAGGCAAAGCTCCAAACCCACTGGAGACAATTTGAGAGTTTGAAGATGAAGGATGAAGAGAATGTTGCTGTCTATTTTCTCCGCATGGATGAAGTTGTAAATACCATTTGTGGTCTTGGAGAAAAGATTGAGGATGAGGTTATTGTGCAAAAGGTTTTAAAATCTCTACCCATGAGATTTGATGCAAAAGTCTCCACCATTGAAGAAATGAAGGATTTGAACACTTTGAAGATGGATGAGTTACATGTCATACTTAATGCTTACGAAATGAGGATTGAGAAAGGAACATCATCAAAATGTGAAGCCGCTTGCAAAGCATCAAGAAGGATGAAGAACAAAGGACCTGTATCAAGTGAAAGTTCAAGTGATGAGGAAGAGGCTAACTTTGTGAAGAAGTTCAATAAGGGAACTATCAAGTGAAAAGGTAAGTATATGCTTAAATGCTTTAATTGTGGTAATATAGATCATTTTGTTGCCAAATGTCCATAGGTTGGAAGTGATAGCAGCAAAGAAGAAGTATATTATGACAAGGGAAAAGGCAAGAAAAGTCATTATAACAAGAAGTCCATGTTGAGCATTGTGTCATTGATGTCAAAGCGTTACATGTTATTCTTCTTGTGTTTTTGGATTTCTGGAAAAGAGAATTGGATTGAAATACCGAAGCTGTTGATTATTCATCAGACCTTCAATGTAATTGAGTTGTTGATTATGTATGGTGTTAGCTTGCAATACAAAGTTGCTTGCTTGTTTACTTTGTTAGCATAGTGGCAACGAAATTGTTTCTTTGTGCCATGTGGATTGTCAATGATGTCAACAATTTTTGTTTCTCTATGCCACGTCGACTTTGAATAGTCAAGTATTTTGAGTCTTTCGTATTCTTTGGCATCAACATCTTAATTGGTAATGCCTTGATTGTTTAAGTTACAATGGCTTGACTTTTTAATTATTTCTAACGCATCTCCGTTCATATATGAAGATGGCTTGTGTATAGGGCGTTCTTGATTTCTAGCGACCGCTTACGGTGTGTAACGGCTTCAGATATTAAAAGGGGCGACTCTTTATTATTGACGACGACTTGGTTTATGGTTGCATTACTTCAAATATCTTTATTTGAGCAACGGTTTTAGTTTCTTTTGTAGACTCCATGTCAGGTTGAATGTGTGATGTCCCCGCTCTAGTCAGTTCTCGGGAATAGTGTGTTAGCCCTTTATTGGACCCTTGTGGGCCAACTGGATTGTTTAGAGGGTCAGTGGTACTTTCTGGAGAGTTGGATCGTTCTCGTGTTCAGAGCCCAGTGTTGGTTCACAATAGGCGTTAGCAGTTCAGGAGTCGACAGTTTCTGACGACACGGGATTCTATGAAGTTTTGTGGAAGTTATGCCTATTTGAGTGATTTAAGTTATTTATTAACTTAATATTTTATTATAAAGTCAAATTGACTTTATACTTTTTAAATCACTTAAATATTCTCTAAAAGTGATTTAATATTTAATCACTTAAATTAATAAAGTGCGCCCACATTATTTAAGTCAAAAACTATTGAAAGGTGACTTAAATTATAATTTAAAAGATTTAAATATCAAAAGTGGCGTATCTTTCTTGGAAGTTGTGCCTTTTTGGCATATATGGGCATTTTGGGCAATGAGAAATTCATCTTTGAATATTTTGACTTTGCCTTTGGCTTCTTCCTGTGCTTCTCCTGTGATAGGGTTTGAGCATTTTTTTGTCCATTGGAGAACGATACCTCTTCAGTGTTGAGCACTGTTGAGATTGTGAAAGATCAATCGAATCAGTGCAGTTGAGAGCTTCATTCAGAGGTTCTACATGATTCAGACAGAGTATTATATAAAGATTTACTGTTGATTGCAATAAGAAAGGGGTTTCTTCCTTGTGGCGCCTTCTTCTTCAGATCAGTGGCATCCAGCAGGGTTATTACTCATTCTTCTTCTTGGTTGTACGACTTGCAGTGGGAATTGTGCATTCTAGAGAGGCGTGTGAAGGGTTTGGTTGAAACGCCTTCCTTTTGGTTGCTTTTTGACTTCCATCCTTGGCGTCTAGTATTTTCAGAGACTTGTATCTAGTTTCGAGGCAGGAGAACCTAAATTTGGAGGCCAGGCGTCCTTTACTGTCAGTTTTCAGCATTCTTGGCTGGCGTGCTGGCTTACTATTTTAAATAAAAAAATTGGAAACATTCTGGTATGTCTATCATTCATGATCTCATTGTTTCAATAAAATAACGTCTTCTGCATTTCCATTATGTAGGAAATTGCTCTGTATTTCAGTTTATAAGCTTTTATATGCTGCGCCCCTTCTCTTCTGTCTATGAACTTTTTTCTAAAAAACTAAAATAACACAATAAGATTTAAGAGTTTATTGGGGTTTGAGTTGAGAGCCAGCAGGGCTCATCACAGAATGCATGCTTTGTGGAAGTCTATTTCCATGGCATTTTATTCAAGTCTTCATCCTATTTGGGGCATTTTATTTTCATGCATAGGTGCATTGAACTTATTGGCAACGCTCATTGTCCTATTCTTGGAGACGGTTATTGTATATAAGGCTCGATTATGAAGTCATTTAATGGTATTCAAATATCACGTAGGCCACTTTCTTGGCCATGCTCAGGCTACATGATCGCAAAAATTATAGAAAACATCCAATTTTTCTTCTTGGTTGATCATGTGGGATATATGTTATCGCTACCTTCAATAATGTCATTTTTCTTTAGTCAAGTAGGTGAAAGATGTGGTTTATGAATATAATCTTTATTTGCTTTCGTTTTGATAGAATTGATTGAATTCGTGGGAGTGGGATTCGAGGAGAAAAGTCGTATGCATTAAATTGCATAGTTGTGTGTGTGTGTCGGGCAGAGTAGCTTGTGAAAGATGTGTTTCTAGCGGGAGATGTGATCATTCAATGCCTCTGTTTTTGGCATTCATTTCAATTTGAGCTGTTTAAAGATTTGAAGACCATGTCTTTTTTAGTAGATGCTTAGAAATTAGATTTACTTGCTTTGTTTTGGCATTACCTTTGTTTGAGTGTGCATGAGATTTAAATCGTTGAGCATCTTCCCTTTGCATTGGCTATCGCTGCTTTGTTTTGACACGGGTTGCAAGAGAGAAGTTAAGATGAATGAAAGGTTGTTGTCGGGTTGAGTAAAGAGATGAAGTTTGTGCCTCTATTAAAATATTTCAAAGTTGTTTTGTTTTGAAGATGGCGACATAGCTTTAAATAAAAAATTGTGAGCATTAACTATGGTGTAGGCGGTTTCAATTAATTCACACTTTCTCAGCCTTAGTTGAGTGCATTTGTGGTATTCGTGTGGATGTAAGAGAGACCGGTGACGTGGATTTTAAAATGCTTCGCTACTATTTGGCGTTATGATAGACTTTTAGATGGAGTTGTTGTATGTTATGATGTTTTGCGAATGAAGTTGTGTTGGTGATGAAAGAATTATATTTGCGTGTGATGGAGTTGTGCTGGTTATGAAAGAAATATATTTGCGTGTGATGGAGTTGTGTACGTTATGAAAGAATCTTATTTTTGAGGTCTGGAGCCATGTTGCGCATGTATGTATTAACATTGCAGGTAGGAGATGTGAGAATTTGTTTGTGATTTTCGTCCTTCTTTGACAGATTTTGAAAAGGTGGTTTGTGTGTAGATTGTCATGTGACAAAAATCAGAAATGATGAAGGTCTGATTAAGAAAAGTAATTTATCTTGAAGAGATTTGCAGCTCTTAGTTTTTGCTTGTGGGAGGTATTATCAAATGTTGACTTGTTTATGAAATGAAGGTTGAATGAGTTGCCTGTGCAGTTTGTATTCGAAGTTAAGGAACAAAATTGCAGTGTTGTGATAATCATTTGTGAGTTGGTGCTCACATTGGAGTTTGTACTTCATCAGTTCGAAATTGGTGCTTTGTGGAAGTTGGTGTTCACTTTTGTAATTTGTAGATTGGTGTCTCTTGGGTTGGTGCCCTTAGAAGTTAATAAAACAAAAGAAGATGCTCCAAGGTGCAAAGGCATAGGGAATAAAGAGATCGAAAGTGAGAAAGATACTGTAGCAGATCTTGAGAAGAACTTACTGTTGCCATAGATGAAATCAAAAGACTCAAGAAGCGGAATTCAAAGTTGAAAGACCAAATTCAAGAAGACGATGGAAAGTTCGGAAAGATAATTATGGATTTGAAGACTCAAGCAAAAGAAGTCAAACGCATTGAAGATGCTTTAAAAGATCAGCTAAAACCAAAGGAATAGGAGTGTGATAGGCTTGAATATAAAATCGTTTCCTTGAGGAAGGAGCTAGAAAAGACTAAAAATCAGGTCAACTAGAACATAAAGTTTGATAAAAGTTTTGAAATATTAGAGGACCTTATCAACTCACAAAGATCACCATTTATCAAAAGTGGTCTTGGTTTTGATGGCGAAAGTTCACAAACTACAAAGAAGTTGGAAAGTAAGAATTATGCTGTGACCCTCAAAAGTTCCAACAAAGAGGAAGTGAACACAAATGATAATAAAAAAGAAGAAAGCAAAAGTGAGGTGAACAAAGAGGATAAATCCTCACAGTTCAAAGAACTAATAAGGACAACCTCAAATGGTCCTTCCCTCAAAGGAAGCCCCACACAACCAAGTTTCAATGTTCATTCCATGGTTATTGTTTTTCATGTAATTAGTTTGGGCATAAAGCAGTAAATTGTAGAGTTTGCACAAGGAATGATTTTGAATTCACGAGGAGGACTTATAATTCATTTGCTCCTCTATGGATTATAACATCATATGTCATAAGTGCAACAATTTTGGTCACACAACACGTTTTTGTAGAACTATTTTTCTTGAGCCTCCGAGACAAAATAAGGAGAAGGATGTTTGTGACAAGAAAAAGGATGAATCAAACAAGGTTTGGAAAAAGAAAAAAGACGAAGAAATGAAAGAAAAATCCATGCTTGTACAAGTTGCACTTCATGCTCAAAATGAGAAAGACAAATGGTATGTTGATAGTGGTTGTTCAACCCACATGACTAGTGAAAAAATAAAATTTCTCCCTCTAAAGAAAATAAATGAAGGAACGGTGAAATTTGGGGACAATGCTATGACAAGCATAAAAGGTAAAGGCACACTTAGTTTGGATAATGGAAGAACTAAAACTAAGGATGTCTTATATGTTGAAGGATTGAAGCATAATCTCCTACGTGTGAGTCAATTGTGTGAAAGGGCACACTTTCATATTTCATTTTGGAAGATGTAAAATCATGAAAGATGGAAAATTGATAGCCAATGCTTATAGAACAAATGGTAATCTATACATCCTGAATGAAGTTGAAAGTGAGAAATGTTATATGGGGTAAGAAGATGAGAGTTGGCTATGGCACAAAAGGATGGGACATTTAAACTTTGATAACATTGTGAAGATCAGCAAAATGCAAGCTGTAAGAGACATGCCGAAGATAGCAAAGCCTTTAAACATCATTTGCATATAGTGTCAATATGGCAAACAAACAAGGACAAGCTTCAAATCTAAGAAGTATTTGACAACAAAGCCTTTGGAATTTGTTCACACTGATTTGTGTGGGCCAACAAGGACGAAAAACTTGCAAGGTGAGAGTTATTTTATGTTGATTGATGATTATTCCAAGATGACTTGGGTAGCTTTTCTTAAAGAAAAATCTGAAGCAATTGAGAAGTTTAAGGCATTCAAAGCCTTAGTAGAGAATGAAACAGGGTTAAAAATCAAATGTCTTAGATTTGACAAAGGAGGATAATTTATCTCAAATGAATTTGAAGAACATTGTGAAAGGCATGGGATAAAGAGACAATATTCAACTGCAAGAACTCCACAACAAAATGGAGTAGTTGAGAGAAAGAATAGAACAATTCAAGTAATGGTAAGAGCTATGCTAAATGAGTCCAAGATATTTGATTCTTTTTGGAAAGAAGCGGTTCATACAATTGTCTATATTTCAAATCAAGTACAAATCACTATGAATAACAACAAAAATCCATATGGACTTTGGAAGGGAAGGCTTGCATCAGTAAAATATTTCAAGGTTTTCAAAAGCAAATGCTATTTAAGAAGAGATGAAGATTTGGGAAAATTTGATTCCAGAAGTGATGAAGGTATCTTCCTTGGATATTCCACAAGGAGCAAAGCTTATAAATGCTATAACAAGAGATTGCACAAAGTTGTTGAAAGTGCTAATGTGAGGGTTGATGAAGAAAGACATCAAAAGGAGATAGTACAAGAAATTGATTATCAAAAGGCAAAAAGTTGCAAGGAAGATGAAACAAAGGAAGAAATTGTTAACTGAGAAGTTGTGCAAAGAAATCCAAGGACTCCATCAAAGGCACCACCCAAGACACCATCTAGAGTTGTTCAAATGAACCGTCTTGAAGATCTAATTATGGGAGACAAAGACACACAAATTTAGACAAGAAGAAGACTTGCCAATACAACAAAACATGCAAATTTCTGTCTACTTTCCAAAGTTGAACCAAAGAAATTTTCAGAAGCAAGTGAAGGCAAATACTTGATCAAGGCTATGTAGGAAGAATTGGATCAAATAGAGAAGAATGAAACTTGGGAGCTTGTTCCAAGGCCTAAGGACAAGAACATCATTGGAACCAAGTGTGTTTTTCAAAACAAGCTAAATGAAGATGGGAAAGTCACAAGGAGCAAGGCAAGACTTGTGTGCAAAGCCTATGCACAAGTCGAAGGAAAGGAATAGACTTCGAAGAAACATCTACACTTGTTGCACGATTAAAGGCTATCAAAATGTTCTTAGCTCTTGCAAGTTTCAAGAATTTCAAAGTTTATCAAATGGACGCCAAATCAGCCTTTCTCAATGGAAATCTGGAAAAGGAAGTGTACATTGAACAACTTGAAGGATTTATCCTATCTAAGAATGAAGATTGTATTTGTAGATTGAAGAAGGCTCTTTACAAACTAAAGTAAGCCTCAAGGGCTTGGTATTCAAGGTTAGACAAGCATCTTCAAGAGCAAGGCTTCAAAAGAGGAATGGTGGATAACAACTTGTATATCAAGAATGAAGTAGATAAGTTGTTGATTGTTGTGGTGTGTGTTGATGACATCATTTTTGGGGGTAACAGTGATAAGATGTGCCAAGACTTCGCCTCCAACATGCAAAAGGAATTCAAGATGTCGATGCTAGGAGAGCTATCTTTCTTCCTTGGTTTGCAAATTTCCAAATTAGATAAAGGGATCTTTATTTCTCAAACTAAGTATGTTAAAGGGATGTTAAAGAAATTCAGGATGGATGATTGTAATCCAGTAAGTACTCGCATGGTTACTTGTTGTAAATTGAGGAAAGATGACAAATCTCTTGCAATAAATCAAACTATGTATAGATCCATGATTGGAAGTTTGCTATACCTCATAGCTACAAGGCCCAATATTATGCAAGTTGTTGGTTTAGTGGCACGGTTTCAAGTAGCTCCGAAGGGAACACATGTTAATGCAGTCAAGAGAATATTGAAATATTTGAAAGGGACTATGGATTTTGGATTGTGGTATCCAAGGGGTGAAGATTTCACCCTTATTGCATATACGAATGCAAATTGGGCAAGCAATGTTGATGATAGGAAGAACACTAGTGGAGGAGCATTCTTTCTCGGAAATTGCCTTGTATCTTGGTTAAGCAAGAAATACGCATCGGTTTCTCTATCTACAACAAATACAAAATATATTGCAGCAACAACTTGTTTCACATAGGTTTTATGGATGAAATAGACTTTGAAAGATATTAAGGTTGATATGAGCATCCCATTCCCATACTTTGTGATAATACGAGTGCCATCAACATATCAAAGAATCTAGTTATGCACTCCAAGACAAAGCATATTTCAATTAAGTATCATGTCTTGAGGGAGCAAGTACTTGAGCAACAATTAAAGTTGTAATATGTTGCTGCAAAGGACCAAATTGCAGATATTTTCACAAAGCCTCTTCCAAAAGATACGTTTGAGTACTCGAGGGAGAAATTGGGAGTGTTGTTACTCTGATCCATTCACTAAGTTCTTCAAGAGAAGCATGTGTTTAGGGGGAGCTATTCATTGTCTTATTCAATTAGCCCCAAATACCCTTTGCCATTGATGTCAAAGGGGGAGGAGTAGAGTCAAGGGGAGCAATTCAGTCAAGGGAGAAGTATGACTTGTTGCATTTCAAAATAATTGTATTACAGGGTTGCCATCAATGACAAAGGGGGAGATTGTTGAGAATTTGATTGTCATTGATGTCAAAGGGCTGACTAGGAGTATTCTTTTGCAAAATTAAATTTGAATAACTTGGATGACACTCCTTGGAGCCGCCTCACTTAGAGGATTTTTTTGAAAAATTAAAATAAATTAATAGTATTTAAAAAGGGGGCCTACCCCCCTAGAGTGGTGCGCCCAATTTGGGCAAGGCAAAATTAATAAATAAAATAAAATAATTCATGCTGGCCAACTTGTTTTGAGGAGGTGCAACTCTTGAATGAAGAGACACTTGAAGGTGTATAAATAAAGGTATTTTGGAGGACAATTAATCAGAATTCAATTGCATTATTGTTACAATTAAGAGCAGATTTATTGGTGCATGAAGAGCAGAAAGAAAGATTTATTGCAGAAATTATCTATTATATATTTTAGCAGATTTATGAGACTCATTTGATCTTATTGGAGCGAACCCATGAAGGAACATCATTGAAGATTCATGTGAAAATATTGCAGATCTGTGAACATACTTTGAAGATCATATTGCAGATCCGAGTAGAGGATTGAGAGCAGAGATTCAAGGCAGATTTGTGTGAATAGGTGGATAGATTTTTGAAGACCTTGAAGGGATCTGGGGCAGATCCAAGAATGCTATAATCACTTTGTATTTCAAAGGTTGGTGCCTTCAAATTTGCAAGATCTGGAGGTTGGAGCCTTGTGTTGAAGAGATTGGAGTCTCTTGTTGAGTTGGTGCTTAGTAGAGGGGATTGGTGTCTCTTGTGGGTTGGCGCCTATGAAGTTGTAAGAAGTTTCCTATAAAAGCAATATTTTGCCGTGGTTTTCTCCCGCAAGTGTTTCTATGTTAAATTGTGTGTGCATCTTGTGTTCTCTATTGTTAGATCTTGCTTGTGTGGATACTTTGACTATTGCTTTATGATTGCCAAAGTTATAAATTGAAAAGTTGGTCTTATGCTGATTTAATCCTCTTAGTATAAGCTTGTGTGGATTTTCTTCACACACCTAATCACAAGAGAATTGCCTCCACCTTGCAAAGAGTACAAGTTAAATATCCTTAATTTTGTAATCAACAAGAGGGTTACGCTCCATATTTCTATTAAACATATTTTGCTGTTAAGTATTTTTTGTGTATTAATATTACTTCTATTGTAGATGAATTTGAAAGTAGGTGAAAGAGAAATGATATGGGGAAATCGTCAACTCTTGTTTATTATCATCTAGCATATAATTTTTGCAAAGAGAAGTCTTCTTTGAGAGTTAATCATATGAAACAACCCAAGTGATTTCTTTTAAAGTTAGGAATGTTTAAAACTGAGCTTGGATTCTCACTTAGAAGACAATTTTCCCTATTTATGAAACAACCCAAATAATGCCTTGTAAAGTTAGGAATGTTTAAGACTCAGTTTGGAACCTTACTTAGGAGAGGATTTGCCCTTCTCGATTTGGTGTTTGTTCTAAGTTGCAGAGGAAAGCATCTTGGTCAATTCTACTAGACTTGTGGTTTTGTTGGTCGTATTTTGTGTATCAATTTTGCTTCTATTTAGATGAATGTATAAGTAGATAAATAGAGAAATGATAAAGTGAAATCTCAATCCTTCAGTTGTTCTCCTCCACATGTAACACCAATGAAGAAAAAAATTATCAAAGGGTTTAACATCTTTAAGCAACCAAAGTGACGCTAACTGAAAATACATTTGAGAATCTCAATTTACTAAAAATCACTCAAAAACCCTCATTTGATAAATTCAAGACACAAAAACATCTGCCATCATTGCAACTTCCATTTTTCCATTGTTCAAGTTTGTTAGGCCTTTTTCAGTGGTAAAGGATTGAAATACATAAAGTGTGTTTGCTAAGTGCCATGGAAGACAACTAGATTGCACTAAGGAGATTTATCAATCAAAGTTAAGTTTATTTTGAATTTTAAAAAGGGTTTTTCCAATATTTTCCAAGCTTCCTAGCATATTTTTAGAAACATTTCGAATGTTTTTTAGTTATTCATTTTAATTACTTTTAAATGTATTGTAGCGTTGTATGTTGTTTTTTTTGGTTTACTTTTCTAAACTAACATATTGTAGGGTTACATTTTCATTTTTTTGTAAGCTTTCCTTCTAATAATAATTTTTTTAGAACCATTGTTGTTAGTTCTAGTTCAATAGGCCTAAGAATAGAAAGCTTGTTCATTTTTGACTAGAGATCACCTCTTTGGCTATATATTACAATATTGAGCAACTCCTTGGCAATGGGAGTTTTGTTTTGTATTGTAGTTAGCGCCATAACAAGTATAGGAGCTCCTATAGTCGAGTGAAAGTTCACATATGTGATTTAGTTGTCTAGGCAATCAAAGTTTGCCTAGGGCCAAACAAAAAGTAGTTGCCAAAGGAGCAAATTGTTTCACATATCAAAGAGTAAGAAGAAACTAACATTGTAAGTGAGCAAAATTAAGATCTCATCCTTTATCTGAGAAAGGATCATGCAAGGCACCTATAGGGCCATGACCAAAAGTGATTGCCTCACATCCTTTATTTGTGATTTCATCTTCCCCAAAAGATGACCACTCCTCTCTTTCTTGCAAAAGAGGGTCACTGGGTAAGGCGTTTCAACATGTGACATATGAAATTGTAGGTGAGCACATTGCGTATTGCATTTATGCTAGTGGGGTTCCTTTCAACCTAGTGAAATCACCATATTGGTAGGAAATGGCAATGACAATTAGTCTAACACCCTTAGGTTACATAGCTCCTAGGTATGAGAAGGTGGGCACCATCTTGTTGGCAAAATAAGAACATTGAGGCCTCACTACAATCAAGTAGAAATTCTTAGGTTGAAATTGTAATGTCGCTAATTGGACAACCTTAGAAAATAAATGATTAAGCAAGTTGTAATGATGGTTAAATGTCAAATGTGAATATCAAATCCTAGGTGATCCATGATTATACAATGTTGGAAACCCTTGTAATCTCAAGCATTTACTCCCAAACCATAATTTAAACCCTCATTAAACCCTCAATGGTTCAATTTACATTAAGATGTTGGCTGATTTGTGAATGCGAACAACAATTGGAAATCTTAAAACAGCAATGTTCTTTTTTATTTTTTACTTTTTTCAAACTCTACAAATTGTACTTTCCAAACTGTAGGAATTTTGGTGTTTTCCTATGTATATTTTTATTATGATAGCTCAAACAATTTCCAAAAAAAGTTCGGAATTTATATTTGATAAGCAAATAACAAATATTCTTTACCCTCAAATTCCCTAATAATTATCTAATTATCAATTAATGTTGCTGATCCCTTCAAAATATTTACAAAATATTGACTAATAAATATTAGATCAGCAAGGAATAAATGCCTTTCTAAACCCATCAGCCTTTATTCTAAACAAACATATTTTTAACAGCAATGACAAGTATTTAGTAACCCTTTAAAATGGCCCAGGATCATAGTTCCAAACATTAAAAAGGCTGCGATCCAAATATAATTTGGTACAGCAGCTTGGAGAGTATCATCTAAGGCTGCACTTAGGTTTATTCAGCCCCTTTTCAAATGTAAGGCAGCAGTTTGGAGGCTGCTAGTTGAACAATAAAATTCTTTTATAATATCTGTTGTTAAAAACAACTACTCAATTTTATACCTTGCACAATGACTGCTAAAGAAAGTAATTGAATAGCTGGTAATAATAATTGAAAATAACAGCATAAACAATATGAGAATCCTGCACAGATGATTGATAAAAATAATTGAAAACCCAACTTCATAAGTACGAAGATTCAAATTCTTGGAAATGCCAATAAAATCTACATTTGCTTGTAAATCCAAATCGTTCTCCATTTGAAGCACCAACACAATATTTGACTAAAGTTACCTCAAAGGATACGAGGGCTTCATCCCTAAATCCAAGATTGAATCCAAAAGTTCCACACCAAGGTTTTTTGTTTGTTGTATGCAAACTTGTATTCGAAATTTGAAAATGCTGAAGATGAAAAATGAGTCTTGATCTCTTTTCTATAGGCAATTTGCCTTGGGCACTCTTATTATTATTTTTTTGTTGTTGCTTTTTTCCCTCTTAAGTATTTAAAATTTCTTTAAAATTACATCTAAGGGTTCCTTTATAAATTATATTTAAATAGTGTCATGCCCATAATTTGACGCTAGAAAACCCAACTATTTTTCTGTCTTATAACCTATTATATACAACCATCTACATTTTCACAATGTGTCATAACCCACATTTTAATGTGGAACTAGCACAATTGACTCCAATTTTTTTTTTATATAAACATAGGTTTGCACCCCTATGCGCTCCCGGCAATCCACTATCACACAATGCAATTGCTAAGACCTTTCACTATTTAACATGATTATCATGATTAATGCACCACCCGAAGATTAAGTAGTTACTGGTTCATGTTGATTGACTCCCTTAACCGAGTTTAATAACTTCTTAACTTACATCCTCCTCAAGAACTTGTGGAGATAGTGTTAACAATAATGTTACCACCAATTAGTTATTATTTTACTTGAACATTAGCGTTCACCTTTTTCTAAGGTGTCAGAATATCTCGATTTACTCAATTTAATTTAATTGGAAATAAGTTGACTCCAATATAGCTATTTCCATACCGGCATGGTTTAAGAGCTTTGATAACAATCATACCCAATATAGCTTAAATTACCCATTGAGATACCTTAATGAAATTACTGAATCGGTTTGATTTAGTCTCTCAAATATTAAAAAGCTTCATGTTAGGCCAAAAATTTTTCACTAAGAAAAACTCAATAACAATATTAATATGAAAACTCCCAATTGTTATATTAATATTGTTTCTTCTATTTAACCCACATAGTCATATCATTTTCAAGTCTCAATTTTACCATAATAATGTTAATATCATGTAATCAAAATACCAACATTCCATTCAACAATACTTTGTTGTTATAATTATCATTTTACTAATATCATTAATATTATGAATATAATATATTTATCTTCTTGACAAACTAAATTTAAATGCTACATTGTAATACCATTTTCATTCATGCCACATTCACATTATTAATTTTATCTATTTAATATCTATATTTATATCGATATTATCATTATGATTAATAAAATTGATGATTATACTACCACTTATGTCGATATTATCATTATTATTATAAAATCCAATTAACTATTATTTCCAATAATATTACCTCATACAACTAATCACATTAATTGACAATCTAACATTAATAATAATAAACCAAATTCATACTATGCTATATTAATATTATAACATGTTAGCAACATACTAGACATTTTTTTTTCATGTAAGATTATATTAAGAAAAGCATATCTTTAAACTCAATTCAAAGTTAACTATTCTATTTATCATTTCAATATATAATTATAAAGACTGATTTATATAAAGCACAAATCACTATATATAATCTACTTGTTAGAATATTATTCTTATTGTTAATGGTCAATGTTTTATTGTGGTTAGTTTAGTTTTACTGTTTCTACAGTATTAGGTAGGTAAGTAGGTAGATATTTAATATCTACAGTTGGCTCTCTCTTTTATATATTGTAATGTCTTTTTTTTGTTAATAGACAAAAGTCTTTTTACCATTCACATGGTATTAGAGCCGACTAGGGTTTCTGGATGCTTTTTGTTTTCTTTAAAAAATTAAAAAAATTTCGTGGAATTTTCATAGTTGTAATTCAAAATTTTTCAGGCCCCTCCTTCTCAGGCATGCGCGACCTTTGCTAGGAGTGTTGTTTTCTGCAACCCGTGTGATTTACTGTCTTGGGCACCATTTTTTTTGGTCGCGCGACCTAAATCGCTTTTTCGTGTCTTCTTGTCACGCTTATTGTTTGCTGTGCGTGTCTTTTGGCCGCGTTTCTGCGCTTTTTTGTTCGTGCTTTTTACCGTCTAGCTGTCTGCCTTGTAGACGCGATTTCCATCTCTATTTGGGTGCACGTTTTTTGCTCATTTTGAGCACGAAATCTGGTTGCGATTTGAGTGCATTTTTCGTTTGTTTTTGCATGCGATTTTCTGAGTTTTGAGTCGTGCAATTTGTCTAGGTTCTTTGGCGCTCTTTGTTACTAGCTCTTTCGCATCTTTCAGATTGTTTTTGCCCGTGATTTGAAGTCTCAGAAGGTCGCCTTTGTCTTTAGTAGCGACAACTAGGGTTTCTAGACTCTGTATGTCGCATTTTTTGAAATTTTCTCCATTTTCTGGTTTATTCATGGCGTGCTAGGGTTTTTAGAATTTTCGTCTAAGGTTTTGACCCTCAGTTTCAGGTCGGAATTTTTTTTTTGATTGCAAATTCTTGGTGGGTTTTTCGAGCTCTCGACTTGGTTGTCTTCCTTTTTTTTGGGTACCTCGTTTTTTGTGCCTCACAATTTGTGCAACTGGGCGTTGATGATTTTTTTTGGGTATTTAGAATTTTTTTTGGGTTTTCAGCATCCTTTTCTAGGTAGTCTTCAGATCTTATGGGTTTTGTCTTCAAAGTGCCTCGAAATCCGTGTTAGGGTTTCTGCTTTGAGTTTGTGCAATTTCTGTTTTCGTTTGGCCTTCACCTGTTTGACCTCAGTGTACGTGATGGCATCTCTGACAAATATATTGCTCGAAAGTAGCCAGAATTTTAACCGGAAGAATTACAACACTTGGAAGTAGCACATGCTTATGATCTTCGAATATCATTGCCTCGATCAGATCGTTTTGGGGAACTCACCTCATCCCACTGTAGTCGGCAAGGACCAAGACAAATGGGTTGAACACAACTGGGAAGTTGTCATGCTCATCAAACTCTCAATCACAGATGAGCAGCTACCTCAGGTACCGTCTGGCAAAATTGCTCTGGAAACTTGGGATCATTTGAAAGCCCTTCATGAAACCTCCGACAAGAGTAGAGCGTTCTTTCTCAAGAACATGCTTTTTTCCATCATGATGGATGAGAAAATGTCCTTACAGGAACATCTGACGAAGATTAAGGACATTCGTGATCAATTGGAGGCGATTGGTTGAACAATGGAGGAAGAAGACATGGTCATCATTACTTTGAAGAGTCTTCTGTGTTTGTATGAGCATTTCATCGATACGTTGAATATCACCTCCACCAATGTTGATCTCAAATTTGAAGATCTTTGCAACAAGCTCTTGTAGCAGGATCGATGGCGACAACAATTTGGAAGCAGTTCCAGTTCCACCTCCACAGAGCACGCGTTCTTTGCCAAATCTTCTACTAAGAGCAAAGGGAAGGCTCAATCTTCTCAACCGAAAGGTTCTGGTTCTTCTCAGGACAAGAAGAAGAACGTTCAGTGTAATTATTGCCATAAATATGGTCATATGAAGGCTGATTGTCGAATTCGGATGGCTTTTGAACAAAAGAAGTAGGGAGGGACTCAACAAAAAGCACATGTCGTGAAGCACATTGAGCAAAAAGAGTTTGCATTCTATGCTTTTATGGCCATGAGAACTGCAGATCCAGTCCAATCTTCTACCTGGTATATTGATTCAGGGGCTTCTCAGCATTTTACTCATCGTCGAGATTGGTTCACCAAATATGAACCATTCATTGATTCAGTGATCTTTGGTGGCGGCGAAGAGTACACAGTTGCCAGAAAGGGAAATGTTCAGATTCACTCTGGAGGAAGAAATTTACTATTTCTCGATGTCTACTATGTTCTAGGCATGGAATATAATCTTCTCTCCGTCAGCCATATCATGAAGCATTCTCCCTAGTTGGATGCTATTTTCAGTTCGTCCACTTGCAACATTGTTGATAAGGCGACATGTACTACGATTGCTATGGGACTTGAGGATCATGGTTTGTATAGACTTCTGATTCCGGTGATTCTCAGGAGCACGCTCCTGGAGCCTAGAGTACTTCCATCAACAAACTTTGGTATTAGCGTTATGGGCACTTGAATGTGCACTATCTCTCTCAACTGTCTTGGGAGGGTTTGGTTGTTGGTCTACCTGAGATTCAAACTCAAAATCATGGAGTTTGTGGCGCCTGTGAAGCTAGGAAGCAATATCGGACACCATTCTCGGATGGTGATTCTTGGCGAGCCTCCAAGGTACTTCAATTGGTTCACGTTGATGTCTGTGGACCAATGAACACTCCATTTGTTATTGGGTCTAGGTACTTCTTATTATTTGTTGATGATTTCAGTCGAAAAATGTGGGTGTATTTTTTGAAACATAAATCGGATGTGTTCAGTACATTTCAGCAATATAAGGCCTTAGTTGAGAAAGAATCAAGTTCTCAAATTATCACTCTAAGGTCAGATAATGGGGGGGAGTTTTGTTCAACTGACTTCTCCACTTTTTGTGCTCAACACGGCATCAAACACCAACTCACCACAGCATACACCCCTCAACAGAATGGTGTCGTTGAACGTAGGAATCGCACCATTACTGAAATGGCTCGTTCTATGATGGAGTATCAAAATGTACCCAAGAAATACTAGGGTGAAGCAGTTTATACTGCAGTCTACCTCTTGAATCGATCACTACATAGGCCGCTAACAAGATGACTCCTGAAGAAGCTTGGTTAGGATGTAAGCCTAAAGTGGGCCATCTGAAAGTCTTTGGTTCTACCGCTCATGTATGGATTCCAGAAGCCAAGCGTGCGAAGTTGGACTCCAAGAGCCAGAAACTTATGTTTACTGGTTACAACGACACTCACAAGGCATACAGGTTCATTGATGTGGAGACGGATCGTCTCATATTCAGTCGTGATGTTGTGATTGATGAGACTACTGGTCCATTTGTTCCTACTACCAGCCCTGAGGATCAACGTATGAAGGTTCATGATGATGGTGTTCGTCTTCCTCTTGGTTCTCTTGATGGGAGGGCTTCAGAGCATTCTGACTCTGAAGATGAGGAGTCTACCTGTGATGTCCCCATCCTAGTCAGCGCAGCTGGTGACGAGGTTAGCCTATTATTCGATCCTCGTAGGCTGACAGGAGTGTGCAGAGGATCATCTGGGGCAGTTACTCAGTGTCTGGTAGCTCCAGTTTTGCAGTTGTTTCAGGTTGAGCCTTCGCAGAATCTTCCAGAGTGCATTTTTAGAAACTTTCTATTTTTAGAAAGTTAGGTCAGGCGGAAGTTGCTATTTTTGGGCAGGGCATCTGGTTCAACTATTTTGCTCAGAGTTGACCCAGTTATTCAGTTTGGTGATCGAATGGAGAAATAAGGAGTATTTAATGATTAATGAATATTTAATATTTTGACTTTATACTAAAGTCACTTTATTGAAATATTTAAATATTTAATTTAATTGGCATATTATAAAGTATTTATTATACTTTATAATAATGAGATTAATAATTGATATAATGAATATTTATTATTCATTAATGATGGCGCCAATTATTAAAAGTAATTCTCCTAAGTCTAAAAGACGAATTTAATCATTTTTTATTAAATGATTATTAAATGAGCTATTGGGTCGAATTTTCTCAAGAAAGTATATATTGGCAGGAAAGACAAAATCGAACCATTATGTTATGCTATTCAACTTTGTCTTATTTTGCTCTGAGCATTGGAGTTTGCAAAACCTAGGGTTTCCGGCAGACGAATCGATTCTGAGGAACGATACCTCTTCAGAATTTGGGCATACTGAGACTGTGCAATACCAGTTGAAGATTGCATCTTGGTGACTTCACACAGAGGTTACAGACTGAGCTTACTGATTGATTCAGGCAGGGTTTATCAAAGAATATCCATCTAGCATTTGGGGCGACTTCACAGAGATATTTTATTGAGTTCTGGCACCATTACCAATAAAGCCGTACCATATTCCTTCTTGCTGCTGGGCCGTACAGTTCTGTACTTGCTGGGCCGTACTTTTCTTTTTCCAGAAGAAACGCCTTCAGTTATTCAACATCTGGCAGAAGGAGCTAATGCGTATGGGGTTTCTGGAGATTTCCTGGAGGTTCTGTGCTAGAGATGCATGCTAGCCGTACAATCTTCTTCACTCTATCTATGCTGCTGCAGCCGCCATCAGGTTCCTTATAAAAAATGTTATATTTCATTCACTGTTCAGATTTTGTTATTGCTGTCACTTTGAAAAATTAATAAAGTGGTGCGCCTATATGTTCTGGTCAATTTCCAAGCAATTTTATTACCTTAGCATTTATTTTGGAATTTTAAAGCAATTTAGGATAAAATCGCAGCTCCTCTTTTATTTATCAAAAACCCTCAAAACACAAAAAAATACAAAACATACAAAACTACAAACAAATCAGCTTTCTAGTTGGATTTCCGGGGTTGAGAATCACCAGGATTCTTACACTACCGGTCATGATATAGCACCACTTGATTTTCCTCAGGATTCCTATCCAGATAACTTTGTTCCAGAGATCCCAGAAGATGCTGTTTCTCCTACTCTAGATGTTGGTACTTCTATTCGTCAGCCTAAGTGGTGGCTCAAGACTATTAGAGATCTTCATAATGATGAACTCATTGAGGGTAGATCAGCTCACAGAAAGAGCAAGCAGTAAAACACAGTTAATTTTGCTCTTATGGCCAACATTCACGACATTTATGAGCCTCAGACATATTCAGAGGCTAAAGGAATTCCAGAGTGGGAAAAGGCTATGGAGACCGAATACCATAGTCTTCTGAAGAATCACACTTGGGTTCTTTTTGATCTTCCTCCTGGGAAGAAACCTATCAGTTGCAAATGGGTTTATAAAGTCAAGTATCATGCAGATGGCACTTTGGATAAATACAAGGCCAGATTAGTTGCTCGGGGATTCACACAACGGGAGGGCATTGACTACGAGGAGACTTTTGCTCCTACTGCCAAGATGAGCACATTTCATCTTCTTCTCGCGATTGCAGCCCAATTCGGATGGATAGTTCATCAGATGGATGTCAAGAGTGCCTTTCTTAACGATGAGTTGCAGGAAGAAGTCTACATGACACAACCTCCTAGTTTCAAGGTTGTCGGAAAATAACATCAGGTATGTCGGGTATTGAAAGCACTCTATGGACTGAAATAGGCTCCCCGTGCATGGTACATCAAGATTGATCAGTACTTGGTTGATCATGGTTTCCAGCGTAGTCCTTTTGACACTAATTTGTATGTCAAGCACGCTGGTGATGATGTTTTGTTTCTTGTTATCTATGTTGATGACTTGATCATTATTGGCAGTTCAACACATTTGATTGTAGCAATCAAACAGGATTTGTGTCAGGCTTTTGACATGACAGATTTTGGACTTCTCCATTATTGTTTGGGTATTGAGGTTTGGCAGACTGCTGGTGGCATCTTTATCTCTCAGTCTAAATACGCTCTGAGTTTGCTTGACAAATTTCGGATGCAGGATTGCAAACCTGCCTCCACACCTATGGAGAAGGGGTCAAAGTTATTAGCCAACTTTGATTCACCTTCGTTCGATGAAATGACATTCAGGCAACTAGTGGGCAATCTCATCTACCTCACTGTCACTAGACCTGACATCAGTTTTGTCATGAGCTACATTTCTCGCTTCATGACAACTCCCAAAGTTGATCATTGGATTGCAACGAAGCGAGTGCTGAGATATGTTAAGGGCACTTCAGATTATGGCATTTTGTATGGAAGATGCAAGGATCCAAAATTGATTGGTTATACAGATTCAGATTGGGCAGGATCAATGGATGACCGAAAATCAACTTTTGGATATGTATTCAGTTTGGGTACAGGTGCTGTAACATGGACCAGCAAGAAGCAACAGGCAGTGGCTCTTTCCTCGACCGAAGTAGAATATCGAGGAACAGTTAAGGCAACATGTGAGGCAGTTTGGCTCCGTAGGATGCTTTCTGACATGCACATGTCACAAGCAAGTCCTTCTCCCTTGTACACTGATAATCAAGGGGTGCTCAAACTGGCCAAAAATCCAGTCTTCCATGAACGTACCAAGCATGTCGGCTTCATTGTCACTACATCCGCAAGTTGGTAGAAGACGAATCAGTTCAGCTGCAGTATGTTTCAACGGCGGATTAGACTGCAGATATTCTCACCAAGTCTCTGAGCCCGGATAAGTTTGTCAAATTCAGGGGACAACTTGGTGTTTTTGATAGATTGACCATTAAGGGAGGGTGTTAGAATATTATTCCTATGGTTAATGGTCAATGTTTTATTGTTGTTAGTTTAGTTTTACTGTTTCTATAGTATTAGGTAGGTAGGTAGGTAGATATTTAATATCTATAGTTGGCTCTGTTTTATATATTGTAATGTCTTTTTTTTTTCTAATAGACAAAAGTCTTTTTACCATTCACACTACTTCCATATAAACCTTTTTTTTTTCTTTTACTTAAAAGAATAAATCTTATAAGTTCCCCTTTTTATCTTGAACTAAGACCATGATATAAGCTATTTTAAAATATAATATATTTCCCCACTAAGGGATGGAAGTTTCAATACCTTTTTCTTTTAAATGTTTAAAGCACATTTACATATAAGCTTATATTTAGTCTCTTAGCTTATATTTGAAGTCTCTTTATAAGGAAACGTGAAGTCTTAAAAGGAATTCCCTTTCCCTCCGCTAAGGAAACGTGGAGCCAAATGCCATTATTATTTATTTCCTACTAAGGCTATTATTTTACTTCCAAGATAGCAAGGTTATGTCCCTAGTCTTGCTAGCTTTTTAAGTTATAGGGCTTGCTCATTATTACTATTGATAGCATTATTATTATCAAGAGCCGTATCACAAATCATTAAATATACAGGTTACCTTCCAACCATCACTTTAAAGGAAAAGTGGAAATATGGTGCATTCTATTTCATACCAGTTTCACAAATGAATAAGTCACTAGACTGTAACAGTAATCTCATCACAAGTTTCAATTGTATAATCTCTTTCACAAGCAAATAAATTATTAGGCTGTAGCAGTAATCTCAATCTCATATTTGCCTCTATATCTTTTGAATAACAGACATAAAGCTTCCCTTAATATCATATGAATGGAACACCCAACCTTAGCCTTCTCTCTAAGCAAACAATTAAAATCAACTTTCCCAAATAACGATAGCCCTCAACAATTTGTAATAATATCTATTCTTAATGTTGGCAGTAATTTCACATCATAAAGAGAGAATAATGGTATTGCCATCACCCTTACCCACTCTCAGAGACAAATTTATATTTAATATTAATAGTTCCGTCGATTCTAGATTTAAGGGGTTTGAAGTTTTATGAAAGGAGTAAATGATAAGACGTATAAACGAAATGGTTTGTTCTCGAGATGCATGAGAAAGAAGTGGTAATTTTTTTTTTTAAGACAAATGACTTAGCACAAAGATTTTATGAAGATTTCAAAGATCACAGAGGTAGAAGATTGCTTGCACGTATTGAAAGATCAACCTATTATTATCTTTCAAATCAAATCAAATTCTAAACACATTTGGGTCGGAGAGGTCTATGGGTTATGATTGGACCTAAGTGGCAGGAAATGTCAGAAGATTTAAGTAGAAAGAGAATTCATCGGTGATTAGAACGGAAGCCTTGGTAGTAGAAAATGCAGGTGTTTGCTACCTCTCGTACGTTGGCATGCATTTAAGTTCAGGCTCACACTTTCTAATGCTACACTTAATGTGATTTGACGACAACATAAAGGGGGATATTTTTAAGATTCGGGTGCCATAATGATACCCCAACTTCATAGATCTATTTCAAACTCCATTGGAGTTCACGAAATCCTAAACACTCCATTATATATTTGCCTCAATTAATGCGATGCAGGGGGGTTACATTTACCTTTGACGGTAAGAAAGCTTCACGTGAAAAGTTGCAGATTTTGCAGCCTTTTCAGAGAATAACTAAAGCATAGGATGGGGCGACCATCCCTACCATGGCTTGGAACCAATTAAATGGTTCAACTTGCTAGCATACTACATTGTCATTTCTCTAAAATGATATTATTCATTTATTATGCACAGGGAGATTCCTAGCCACGGTACCTAACGACATTAATGTTGATTCTTCCTTTTGATCTTCTTCATTTCATTTTACACTTCCTTAGTTGTGTTTGCAGCTCATGTGTAACTATTTATCCACTATTCAGCGTGAGGGCATAGCATCGAGGGTTAAATGTTCACCGTTTAAGTTTACTTGATTTTGTTTCCATATTGTTTGATTAACATAGTGGAGGAGGCATCAAGAATGAGCCCTAGATCTTCTAGATCGAATGGCACACTGTGAAGGCGACGGTTGTAAAAAATAAATTGAAATCAGTTCAATATCATTTAAAATCATTTCCTGATTTCATTCTAATACGTTTCATTCTTCTTTTTTTTGAATTCTTCATGGGGCGAAGAAGAAAATATTAGCAGTATATATATATACATATATTACTAGCAGCCACAAGTAGCCTGTTATCATTGTCATTAGGTCTAAGATTTTATCACAAATATTTTCTCATTGGTTGCAGATTATAAGCTCTGGGAATGAACTACTTCACCACTCAAAATTTGCATATCCAGTTTCATTACTAGTAGGGACAACTTGAGATCTATACTCCTGTGGGAGATCCATGTCTCCCTTACTTTTTTTTTCTTTCACTGCTATTCTAAAGGAAATCGTCAAGTTTCAAATGGAAGGAACCATTTGAGAAAATACACTTAATACACTATGGTTTATAGAACATAGATCTATGCGTTCACCTCTCTAAACTTAATCGATAGCCCACTCCATCTTATGTCTATCATAAATACTACTAGCATGAAAATTTCTTTTGTTAACAAGTTGGAAATTTTACATTGATTCATTAGACTGCATACAATTTCGGGTACTATATTTAGTTCACTATTTCCTTATTTATTTATAAATTTTTTATATCAAGATATCAAATCCAGTTTTTTTTCTTTTCCATTGATAGACCCACCTGTGTTTATCTTTCAATACATATTAGTTTTCTAATAATATAACAAGAAACCACTGACTACACTTCTCATACCAAACCCATAGTCGCATAAATTTGTTTTTTATATAGACCAGTTGCATATCTACCTTCATATAAATTGTCTATCTTCAAATTTTAACTGATACTTATAAATAAGTGAGTAACACAATATTGACTAAGGGTTTTCTATTTCCATCCTTTTTACTAGACAAATATACAACCCATCTTTTAAACTTGCAACATTACCAGTACTATATAAACAAAATAGTAAATGAATCTACATGCAAGGAAATTTTAAGCTTGCTCCCTTCCATTCCCTTTCATGATACATCAAACAACAGATTTCCATATTATAAACAAATTTATAGGAATACAATGAAGGACACACTCCTAATTAAGGCTTGCTCTCCACCCTACCATAATGGCGTCATGGAGCCCCGTGGGCTCTAGCCATACCCCCGAGCAAGGAAATTCTTTAAGCTCCACAATGATGAATGGAGTCTTTTCTCATTTTTACATAGGGATAAAACTAACATAGCACTGATTACATGCATCTAGGTTCTCTACCTTCTAATTTCAACCATAATCCATACACTATGTCATCTTCTTACAATCAATAAACAAGGGTAAAATGGAAATAGGAAGGGCTTATCTATTTTCTTTTAGGTGAAGGGGTTGAACTCTTGTATCCATCTCTCTCTCCAAGCCAAGCCATCTTGATCACTATCTTTTCAAATAGGTCGACTCCTCTCCTCTTCTCCTTCCTTCTACCATCTCCACTTAGTTTCTCCAAGAGGAGAAGTGGGCAATGCCCAAATCTTCCATCTTCTTGAGGTATATAGGAATCCTCCAAACCTACACTCTTTCCCACAAGTGCTCACACATGTGTGAGTCTTGTGCCAATTCCAAGAACTTTTGGGGAGTAGGAGGTTGAGAGTGACAAGTCACTCTTCTCAAGCACCAACAGTTTTTGAATTCGTCACATTCATGAATGTGGACTTTTGAGGGGTCTTTTCACACTCCAAGGATAAGTTCACATGTCAAAAAGGTTCCAAACCCATAGATATAAGTCCTAGGGGTCTATTCTTGTTCAAAAACCAAGGAAATCGACTCAATAATCCCTTTTTTAAATCCACACAAGAATCCATACGAGTTTCACACTTGGATAAGGGTTCTTAAACCCTAACCCCCACTTGCACCTCACATGACACAATTAAACACCCTCACTGTGATGTCCCCGAGTGGGCCCCTAGCAGAAGGTGACGTAGGTCTATTCGCACGGTTTGTCCCAGCCATGTGTTCGGGGTCCTCATTGGCGAGGCCTGTCTTGGGGTTGCCCCCTTAACTCGGGAAGGTGTCGTTCACTACCAGTCCGGGCTTTTGGTGCATCGGTTACTAACTTGGTATCAGAGCCGGAGGTCGAGACCCGGATTGGTAGTGAACGACACCTTCCTGGGTTAAGGGGGCAACCCCAGGACAGACCTCGCCGACGAGGACCTCGGACATGTGGCTGGGACAAACCGCGCGGACAGACCTACATCACCTTCCGTTAGGGGCCCACTTGGGGACATCACAGCCCACCACGCTCCGCGGGTCTCGACCTCGAGACCTCCGACTCTGATACCAAGTTAGTAACCGTTGCACCAAAAGCTCGGACTGGTAGTGAACGACACCTTCCCGGGTTAAGGGGGCAACCCCAGGACAGGCCTCGCCGACGAGGACCTCGGACACGTGGCTGGGACAAACCGCACAGACAAACCTACGTCACCTTCCGCTAGGGGCCCACTCGGGGACATCACACTCACAAAACAAATAAATAAATTATCGCTTTAATATCCACCTTCACACCCTAGTCTACCAACACATTAACTCTATTTCCTTCTAAGCTCAAAAAGAAATCAAATACATAACCACAAGGGAATGTCTTTCGTTTTTCTTTCATTGGTTTTCCCTTCTCGTATTGGTGCCCTCACTTTCCTGCACATTACCAATGCAATCATTAGCAAAAATCACACATCCCATTTGTTTGCTAGTTAAATATCGCAAAAATTGACCTTACAACAATTTCATTTAACATTTCAATTGTATTCCCTGATTTACATAGATGCCTAACACACTCATGGCAATGGCAATGAAACAAAATGTCAAAATGAAATACCAGAATATTGCCACATAACCACACTATTTATCGCCCACATCACATCTCACCATTTTTTCAAGGAAACATATAACAAACTAGGGTTGTATCAGAATGTTAAAAGCTCTTTTAAAATAATATTTGAGTAGATTTTTCAAAAATGAAGTGATTGGATCCTATATATATATATTTGAAAAGGGGACATGACATAAAGAGGACTGCCCATTGTTTTTGATGGATGGTAAAATTGTAAAAACAGTCCGTTAATTAACGTCATTGTTGTGTGCCCTATAGGAGCAATGTTTTTGAAGGCAATTGATTGTAAGGGGCAAGTGAAGGATGCAAACTTCATCACTAAGATTTGCATGGAAGTGGTAGAGGTGTTGGGTGTTGAAAATGTTGTCCAAGTCATAATATATAATACTAAAAATTGTAGAGAGTAGTGGGCTTATTGGTCAAGGCAAAGGGCCCTTATGTTAGGCCTTCTTGTCATCCTTATCAAATATCAATTGATTGCAGCTAGGATTGGAATGTGGCGGACATCTCTTAATGGAGTTACGGGTATAGATTCTAGAATGTGCTATGTACAATCATATTGATGATATTTAAGCATTGAGAAAGTTCAAATAACTACTAGAAGCATCCTCAATGCAAAGATGAAACAATTAACCAGGTAGTGCCTTTTAAACAAGTTGTGTGGACTTACTATTATTGTTCCTAAAAATTGTTTTATGTAAATATTTGATCAATAAAATACCTCATAGAATTGAAAAGGAGATGAGAATCATGTGAGGTTTATATCATTAAGACAATCGGATCTCAAAGACTATTTGTAGCATAAATTTAAGGTTCACAAATGGGAGATACTAAACATACAAAAATGAACTGAAACATATGGTTCAAGGAATAAATGAAAATTTAATTGAACCTACATATGGTTAGAAGGCCTTTTTAGTAGATATAAACAAGCTTCTAGGCTTTTCTCAGCAAAGTTGAAGATGGCAAATACCAAGAGCGTTGGAATGAGTTTATGTCAAGGGTGTCAATCTTTCAAGATAAACAAAGACATCGTGTAAAACAGATCCAGGAAAAGATGAAAATTCTCTAATTTTTATTAAAATGCTATGCAAGATCTTCTTTCGTCATTCTATGCATGTATAAGTTGCAGTTTTTTTTTTTTTAATATATGGACTGGTTGTTAGTATATTTTGCTTTATTTGTAGTAAATGTTTATTTTTTATTTCTCTTGTTTTCTCAACTAATACCAAGGATTGGTATTGAGTAGGTACTGTTTTCGCATATGGGCAAACAAGCAGTGGGAAGACCTACACTATGCAAGGATCCCCAGAGGATCCTGGCATTATCCGCCTTGCTGTGTACAATGTTTTTAAAAATATTGAGTTGGTAAACAGTGCTGTAACCTATTTATACACAGTTTTTTGTCTTTGAGCTATTAATGTAGGTGATTAAGAATTCTATATACAAAATTAAAAACATATTTATACACCAACTTTGGCAGATATCTGATCGGGAGTTTCTGATTCGAGTTTCATACATGGAGATTTACAATGAAGAGATCAATGATCTACTTGCTCATGAAAACCAAAAACTCCAAGTTCATGAAAACTTAGAGGTAAGCTTCACTATTATTTTGGTGTGCTTACTATGAGAAATCTAGCTTCAGATTATTATTGACATTGTAGACTTGAATTTTAAGTGCTCACAAAGGGGTGTCTTCAGCGTGGTATATTTGTTGCAGGTTTAAGAGAGGAAATTGTAAATAGCCCAGATCAAGTATTTGAACTTGTTGAGCTAGGAGAAGGTATGATATCTATGATGCTTGCTTTTTTTTCAAGGCAATGCTTGTTGAAACCTTGATTTTTTTGTATGTCAAAATAAATCTTAGTTGTTCTCACTATTAGCTCATATAAAATGAGTAATTGATGTTGTTATGAACTCTGCTTTCTAATTGTAGTACATAGACATGTTGGGGAGACAAACATGAATGCTAGAAGTAGCAGGTCTCATTCAATTTTCAGGATGGTGAGTATGGAGTATATTGCTACTCTTTATCTTTTCTTGGCAGATTGAGTGCTTCTTCTTTACTTAATGCTTTGGTTTTGTGTGCCATTCAGCTCAGTTTGATTCTAATTTTGTGGGATTGAACTTAAAGGTCATAGAAAGCAGAGTCAAGGATGCTGAGAGAAATGGGAGTTCATATGATAAGGATGCTGTCAGAGTTTCTGTTTTGGTGAGCAAGTTGTGGATTGTTTATCATCTTAAGCTTCCTTTATTTGGCATGAAAAAAAGTAGAATAGGGTTGTGCTATGATTATAAGGCTCCTTAATAAAAGAGAGTATTTTTGTCTTGTAGAATTTGGTAGATTTAGCTGGTTCTGAGCGAGTTGCTAAGACTGGAGCAGGTGGAGTCCGTCTCAAAGAAGGAACCCACATTAATAAAAGTTTGATGAGTCTTGGTACTGTAATCAATAAGCTTAGTGAAGGTGGTGGAAAACAAAGGTATGACAATTGGTAATTATAGTTGTGATTGTTGATTCTACTAATTCTTTAAGCCATGGGTGGTTTTATTCTTTGGCAAGTTTGAGTTCATTAACTCATGAGAGTTTTTTCCCTGGGAGTAGAGGACATGTTCCCTATCGTGACAGTAAGCTGACTCGCATCCTACAACCAGCTTTAGGTGGGAATGCCAAGACTGCTATAATCTGTACTATTGCGCCTGAAGAGGTAAAACAATCAGTGAACATATTTGTGGGAATAAGAATATTTGTTCTTATTCTGATGTTTAAGCTTTTGTTTTCTGTAGATCCATACAGATGAAACACGTGGAACCCTTCAATTTGCAAGCAGAGCTAAACGAGTCACAAATTGTGCAAAAGTCAATGAGGTGTTTCTCGGATCTGTACCATTCTAGTTTTTTTAATGTGTGATGGCGTGTATATAGTGGTTTCATTTTTTTGGTAAACAAATTTTTGCAAAATAAGTAACTTATGTGTCTAATGGGCGTTCTATAATAGATCTCTATAACAATAAGCGCAATTAGCTTATCACTTCCCTAGAAATATAATTTCCTATCAACAAAGTAAAATAAGGAACTTCAAAATTACAATAGGAGAATACATGGTAGAATTGTAGTTGCTAATTATCTTGGTCTTTTTTAACTTTTTGCCTAGTCCATGTTATAACCCAACATTGCCTATGAATTATAGGTCAACGTTTGAGCATCTCAAATAGCTTGAAGTGATTAGTCTTTGGTTCTAAAAAGCTGTGGCCATTTGGGACATATATAACCTACTTTTGTGTTATTACTTGTTCTAGTGTAAGTCTAGGACACATTATTTTCATTGCAGAGTTTTGTCTTGAATCATATGAAAGCAACTCTCTAGAATGCACATAGAATTAATTACAAGATCGATCTTACCAAATCTCCATTTGTCAGGGTATTTTTGTTTGGCTATAATTTTGATGGTATTTGACAAACACATTCCTTAATTGTTATATGAAAAAACATGTAAATTTTGTCAATTATTTTTTGATATTTTAAGCAAAAATTTGCCAACTCTTCTTTTCTAAATCATTGCCAAATAACTGGTCTTATGATTATATGTATACATTACTAAGGAATATTTCAATTTCATCCCTTAGAACATACCCATCGTTGAGTTTAGACTCTCCATGCTAAGTAGAACACTCTACACTCAGCAATGGAACTACTTCTACTATCTTATTCTATTCATTCGTTTCAAACTTGGTGTAATATTGATAGTTGCAGATATGGGATCAAATCAAATGATTGGCAATCATAAATTATAATTTATAAGTGATAAATAGTAATAGAACTAGAATCAGTTGTATCTTATGTCAATGTGTCAAAATTGAATGTGCTACGTTTTGAAGTTCAAGGATCCAAGCTTTCATAGTCTTGTAAGCCTATGATAGACACATAAACAAACAATAATAAATGCATCCTCAACTGAAGAGTTAAATGGCTAGTGTGCAAATTTTTGTTTGTAAGGGGTCCAAGAGCGATAATTTCATTAGTGTTACAGTTAGCAAATTAGAGAAAAACATCCCTAAAAAATATTTCCCTATTGAATGGATTTTTCTTGTTGTTGGTGAGTGTATGTTTCCTTTGTTAAAAGAATAAGTTGTTGGCTGTATTCATGCTGGTTTCTCCTCATTTGTGTTTGAAGGGAAATAAAATTAGTGTGCATTTCATTTTTTTTTCAAGCGATGAGTGTTAATGCATGCTTTTGGGGTTTCTTTTTCTTCTTGTTTTAGCCCTTTCTTTTAATTTTACCCTTATAGAGATTGTGCATAAGGCTATGGATAGAGGTTTTCTTTGAGATGGGGTGTTGGTTGAGAGTACTTGCACATGGTGCCCTTTCTACGTGATAGCTTGTTGATAGGGATGATGCCCTTGATTTTGTAGTATCGAAGAGAATGGGAGGGAATGATTTCAAGTTGGCTTTGCTTATGTTTCTTTGGGTTATGTGGAAGTGTGTAGCTTATTCTTGGGAACACTTATCTAGGTGGTTTTGTTGGTCTTGGAGTTGTAGGTACATCTACTTGGGTTAGAGATATGGTAGACATACAATACCAAGGAAAACATCAATAGTGGGCCTTGTGTAACTTTACATTTGAATTCACTTATACAACCTAGATTTGTTGTACATCTTAGAAAGGTATCACAAGCTTACTGATTTCTTTGTTTTACATCTTCAAAAAGATTTTCAAAGTCATTATTTTGTTGTACAATTTTAGTTGAATTGAGACACTAGAATCTGAGAGTTTAGCCAAAATTATGACATGGAAGATTAAATATTGGGACATCATTGTAGAAGATTCATGAAGGAAATTATAATATGTTGTTTTTTAAGATACACCTTTGTGTAATTGATACAATGGCTTTGCTTTGACTTGGAGTAGTAACTATTGTTCCTATATAAGCCAATGTTGAATTTTTGTAATTTGTAACTATCATAGATATCTAAATGGAAGCATTCTCATTCAACAAATTAATACATATAATTGAATTGCCCCTAGTTGTTGATGTTAAAGTGCAGCCACGTGAAGAATACTTCCAGGCTCGATCTGATTGGAGATAAATTTAAATTTAGCAAAAGCTATTTAAATTTATATATATTCGATTTTATTAAGGAGGCGCCTTAATCATAAAATGAAATTAAATGAAATAACTTTTGATTAAATAATAATAATATATTTTATGTGGGCCGACCCAAGAAAAGTCGCGATTTTCTAAGAGGCGTCCTTCTTGGCTTGGTCGACCTCTCTCTCTAAAGGCCCATCTTTTCTTCTTGGGCGCTTGCATAAATACAAGAAGATTGTGTCTCATTTGATCATCAAGTTCATTTGAAGTATTAAGGAGAAGTCTGATTTGAGCAGCAGATCGAATTTGTAGCAACAGATCGAATTAAGGAGAATCATATTCTTTGTATCTTTGCATCTAGGAGAGGTGCTATTCGTTGTATCAAATAGGCATTACTTTGTCCCTAAGTTGTAAGTAGATTTTTGCTCTTATTTTGGATCAATATATAAGAGATATATTGGCTGGGTTTTTCTCCCTTAGGTTGGAGGGTTTTCCCATGGTATTGGCTGTGTTCTTGTGTCAATTTTTGAATTAATTTTTGTGCATATATCTGATCTTATAAAACTAACATGGTATAAGAGGGGGTTTGAAGAAGATCACGATCAGATTGTGGTTTACAGTGATACCCTTATTTTATCTCTCATCTTTATTCACCTCTATCTCTTCAGCAAGATGGTGAATGGTCTTAAGATTGAAGATAGGCTTGAGGGAGCGTCAACCTTCACTTCGTGGAGATTCAGGATCATGCTCACCTTGGAGGAAAGCGAATTGACAGAGTTTGTGGAGAGCTTCGCCCCCGAGCTTACGGATGAGGAAGAAAAGGCCCTATGGAAGAAGGATGATACTAGGGCAAAGAAAATGTTAGTTGATTCGGTGAAGGATCATATTGTTCCTATTGTCTCGAAGTTGAGGACTGCGAGAGAGATGTTCAAAATCCTGGAGGAGATGTACGAGATCAACAACACCGGCCGAACTCTTGCACTGAAGCAACAACTTCATCACTTGAAGATGGCGAAGGGAGAAACTGTCATTGCCTACTTCATGAGAATAACCGAATTGAGAGATCAACTCTCGTCTATTGGGCATGATGTCGATAGCAAAGATTTGACCATGCTGGCTCTTAATGGTCTACCTTCATCTTGGGAGTCTTATATTCAAGGAATCAAACTGTATTCAAGAAGAGTCTAGGTTGGTTGCAAGAGGTATTGGGAAAAGCTTTGTCAATGAAGACCTTCATGTTCTTGCCACTCAATCCTCAAAGAAGAAAGGAAAAGAAGGGAAGATAGGGTATTTCAAAAGAAATAGAGATAAATGAGTTGATGTTGGCCACGCATTTAAGAACAAGAGGGACCTCTCCAAGGTCCAATGTTTTCGATGTGACAAGTATGGTCATTTTGCAAAGGAATGTCCTACCAGGCCTAGGCAACAGGCCGCCATTGCAAATGTCGATGAAGCCTCCATGCAGAAGGATACAAGTGAATACCTATTCTATTCAGCCTTGTCAAGCAATGTATCTACCAACACCAACACTTGGCTGATTGATAGTGGTGCCTCTCGCCACATTATCGGATTTAGGGAGCATCTATCTAATTTAGTGGAGAAAGATTCTATCGAACAAGTCATTATTGGAGATGATGCTAGTTATTTTGTTAAAGGAGTTGCGACCTCATCTCTTCACTTGGATTCCGACGATTCCTTGCAGTTGAATGATGTGCTATTTGTTCCAGGCATCAAGAGAAACCTTGTTGCCATCTCAGCCTTGGAAGACAAGGGTTATCAAGTTGCTTTTTCAGAAGGCAAAGATGTCATTTGGGCAAAGAACTCCAAGAACAAGATTGCTCGGGTGATTGGGGTTAGACATGGGTGTCTCTACAGGCTATGCACTCGCCCTCTTCAGGCTCTAGTGCATGATTCTTCAAGCTTGTGTGATCTCTGGCATCGAAGATAGGCTCACCTTCACTTTCGAGAGCTACCTATCTTGGAGAAAATGGTCAGTGGCCTTCCGAAGTTCAACCAGGAGCATGAAGGTACATGTATAGGCTGCACCTTAGGTAAGAATACAAAAGGTCCATTTCATAGTAGAGAAAATAGATCTAAATGTATTCTGATCTCATTCATTTTGATTTATGTGGTCCAATGTATGTTCCGTCTTCAAGTGGTTTCTTGTATTATATTATTTTTATTCATGACTACTCTAGAAAGACTTGGATTTATTTATTGAAATCTAAAGAATCTGAGGAGATATTAGAGAGATTCAAAGAATTCAAAGCTCAGGTGGAAAATTTGTCCGAAAAGAGGATCAAGGTCTTGAGATCCGATAACAAAGGAGAATACACCTATGTTATCTTTTGTAACTTTTGCATTGAAGCAGGGATTAAAAGGGAGGTCAGCGTTCCTTATAATCCTCAACAGAACGGTGTTGCAGAGCGAAAGAACATATCTATTGTGGAAGCGGTGAAAGCCATGATTCATGACCAAGACTTGGAAACCTCCCTTTGGGCTGAAGCATCCAGGATAGTTGTCTATGTTTAGAATAGAAGTCCTCACAGAATCTTGGAGAATACAACTCTGAAAGAAGCATTCTCAGGGGTGAAGCTTGAAGTAAGTCATTTGAGGATCTTTGGATGTCCAGTGTATGTTCATGTAACAAAGGAAAAGGGGACAAAGTTGAAACCTTCAGGCAAGAAGGGAATTTTGGTAGGCTATAGTGAGACATCAAAAGCCTACAAAATCTACATTCTGGGTCAGAAGACAATTGAGATCAGTAGAGATGTCACATTTGAGGAAGATGTTGCATTCAGAAGATCCAAGGGCACTCATATGGAGATCGATGATGAAGAGCCTCCTCAGGATATGGAAGTTGACCATGTTCCTGAGAATCAAAGGGAGGTTCCAAAACCTAAAGAAGATGATGATCCAGCTGAACACTTGCAGCCTACTGATGGGCCTATAGATATTGTGATTGGAAGGAAGAGACCTCTTTGGGCCAGGAAAATAATGCAGGAGGCAGAAAGTTTTGCAGCCCCAAGAGGAACTTTCAGAGAAAGTAAGAGACCTAATAAGTTCTCCGGTTATGTAGCTTTGATGAGTCAGATCATTGAGTCAGAGCCTTCAAGTCTAGTCAACAGGTTTGGAAAGATGTTTTAATTGAAGAGTATCAGTCCGTACTTAAGAATGATGTTTGGGACATACTTCCTAGACCCGAAGGCAAATCTATGGTGTCTTCTAAATGGCTCTTCAAGATCAAGCATGTGGCTGATGGGAGCATTGAGAAGTACAAGTCCAGATTTGTGGCTAGAGGGTTTTCACAAAAACAGGGAGTTGACTATGTTGAAACCTTTGCTCCAGTGGCTCGCTATACTTCTGTCAGAACCATTATTGCTATTGCTACATCTAGAGGATGGAAGATTCACCAAGTGGACGTAAAGACAACCTTTCTGAATGGTGTCATAGAAGAAGAGGTTTACATTGAGCAACCTGATGGATTTGAGGTACATGGGAAGGAGTCTCATGTTTGCAAGCTGAAGAAGGGCTTGTATGGTCTTAAGTAGGCTCCTCGTGTTTGGTGCGAAAGGATTGATTGTTACCTGTAGAGTTTGGGTTTCTCAAAGAATGATGCAGATTCTAACCTCTACTTCAAGGTAATAAATGGTGAAACATTGATTTTTATCCTGTATGTTGATGATTTGATTATCACTGGAAAAGAACACCTCATTCTAAAATGTAAGGAGTTAGCTTCTGAGTTTGAATTGGAGAATCTTGGTCTCATGCATTACTTTCTTGGCTTAGAAGTTTGGGAAAAGCCAGATGAGATGATTCTAAGTCAAGGGAAGTATACCATTGACATTTTGAAGAGGTTTGGTATGATTGATTGCAAACCTATGTCTACTCCTATGGAGACCAACTTACATAAGTTGAAGGAGGCTGCAGCTAGTTCAAAATTGGGGTATTCCACAATGTACAGGCAACTGATTGGTTCATTGATGTATCTAGTTAACACTAGATTGGATATCTGTTATCCAATGAGTGCACTCAATCAGTTCATGTGTGAACCAAGGCATATACATCTTGTTGCAACTAAACATATCCTGAGATACTTGCGTGGCACAGTTGGATATGGATTGAGATATTCTACAGGTGTGGATTTGGAGCTGCATGGTTTTACTGATTCTAATTGGGTAGGGTGTGTTACTGATCGGAAGAGTACCTCTGGTTGTTGCTTCAGTTTGGGATCTCCTATGATATCTTGGTGCAGCAGGAAGCAATCTTCATGGCATTGAGTACAGCAGAGGTAGAGTACATTGCAGCTTGTGTTGCAGCTCGTGAAGCAGTGTGGCTTTGTAAGCTCCTTGCAAGATTGTTTGGACAATCAATGGAGGCTACTATCATTCATTGTGATAACCAGAGCTGTGTGAAGCTTTTTGTCAATCCTATGTTTGATGACGGAACCAAGCATGTTGAGATCAAATACCATTATCTCAGAGATATGGTATTGAGGAAAGCTATACAGTTGAGGTATATCAGTACTGATGAGCAGACGACAAACATTCTCACCAAGCCTCTTTCCAGGGTAAAGTTTGTGTACTTTCGAGAAAAGCTTAGTATGGTGGAGTACCCAGCCTTAACTGAGAAGGAGTCTTAGTGTCAGTGATCCTCTTTAATGAGTTCTTCTTTGTTAGAGAAGTTCGAGGTGAAATCCCTTGTTAATGAGTTCTTCCCTATAAGAGAAGTTTGAGGTGAAATCGCTTGATTGCACCCTCTGGGAGAGCCATGGTGGATGTCATGTGTGTGACTCCATGACAACATCACGTGAGGGAGTCTGTGATGATTTACTTGTACTTGTTTCACGCTCTTGGAGAGCCATGGTGAATGTCATGATGAGGTGACAACATCACGTTGAGTGATGAGCACTTGTACATACCATCTGTGGAGGTAGCCATGATGCTTGATAACAATGAGGTGATGTCTGATATCACGATGAGATGATAAGCTCTTTTTTACACAGATACATTCATGTTGTTTGGCATCACAATGAGAGGGAGTGTTGATGTTAAAATGCAGTTGTGTGAAGAATACTTCCAGGCTCAATCTGATTGAAGATAAATTCAAATGTAGCAAAAGCTATTTAAATTTATATATATTCGATTTTATTAAGGAGGCACCTTACTCATAAAATGAAATGACTTTTGATTAAATAATAATAATATATTTTTAATGTGGGCCGACCCAAGAAAAGTCGCGATTTTCTAAGAGGCGTCCTTCTTGGCTGGGCCGACCTCTCTCTCTAAAGGTGCGTCTTTTCTCGTTGGGCGCTTGCATGAATACAAGAAGATTGTGCCTCATTTGACCATCAAGTTCATTCGAAGTATTAAGGAGAAGTCTGATCTGAGTAGATCGAATTTGTAGCAGCAGATTGATTCAAGGAGAATCATATTCTTCGTATCTTTGCATCTAGGAGAGGTCCTATTCATTGTATCAAATAGGCATTACTTTGAGCCTAAGTTGTAAGCAGATTTCTGCTCTTATTTTGGATCAATATATAAGAGATATATTAGCTGGGTTTTTCTCCCTCAGGTTGGAGGGTTTTCCCAGGGTATTGGCTATGTTCTTGTGTCAATTTTTGAATTAATTTCTGTGCATATATCTGATCTTATAAAACTAACACTAGTGTATGCAATTGTTGTAGTTAAATACTATATCTATATGAGTCCTCTTTGCCCAATTGTCATGGGGGAGATAGTAGACCGAACCTTGAATATAAAGGGAATGTTAGCACCATAGATTGAAAACTCATAGAGTACTTGGTGAGGTGTTGAGTACTCAAGGATTTTTTTGTGGTCTATTTTTTCCAATGTAAACTTGTGAGTCTTTTTACTTTGCTTGTGTTCTAATGCTTGATTGCATGGAATAAATGTCGTTGTCGATGTATTTGAAGGTAGTTACACAAATTTATAACTTAGGCCATCACATACTTGTTATTCATGTGATTGCAAGGTATTCACCACTAAAATATTCATAGATCACATGCCTTGATGATCTTTGTAGGCAACAACTGCTTTGCTATGTTATTTCTTCTCTCATGCCTCTTGAGTTTGGTCACTTCATTTCATTGACATTATCAACATTACTTACCCTTATAATTCTATCACTTCTTTGCATTTAAACTATATTTTGCATTAAATTTATTTCTTTAGAAATGTAAGTATTTTTTTATTTGTCGAGTTTTGCTAAGTGGCAAGTTTTTTGGTTTGTTGAGTCCAATATGTGGACTATTGTAATGTCCCCATTTTCGCGAGCATTAGTTTGCTGAGGTTTAGCCTATTCTTGGCCCTCGTAGGCTAACAATTATGGATAGAGGGTCCTTTGTGGTAGTTACCCGATGGTTGGAGATAATACTTCACTTTTTGATTCAGGTTTGGGCCTTTGTAGAGGCTTACAGAGTGATATTTAGGCACTTACTATTTATAGTAAGTCAGGCCAACAAGGGTTACTATTTTTAGCAGGGCACCTGGTCACATGGTAGATGGCAGTCACGACCTCCAATTCAAGACGGTTTGGCAAAATAATGAGTATTTAAAGAAATATTAATATTTTAATGGCCATTAATGATAATTATTTATTAAAGTTAAAATATAAAGTTATAACTTAACTTTATATTAAATTTGGGGCCATTTAAGGGTCATGTACTATTAATACTCATTATGAAAGGAGGATAAAAGAATTAATGTTATTTCCTAAGTTATGAAGTTAAAAATTAGATAACATTTAAATGTTAATGAAAAGCACAAGGGGGTCGACCTAATTGAGGAGTATTATAAAAGGCAATGAAGGCAAATGGAATTGATTATGTGAAATGATTATTCTAATTTGTCTTTTTCTTCTTGGAGAACTTTGGAGTTTGTGAAACAAGGGTTTCTGTAGATTTCAGTCATTCCAGGCTTTGGAGAATGATACCTCTTCTTGTTCTTGCTTTCTGAAGTTGTGAAATATCAACTTAAGATTGCTCATATAGTTGACTTCATACATAAGTCGAATCTGTGCTTATTGGAGAAGAATCATCAAGGGTTTAAAGAGCAGATTGCAAGCTTTCATCTGCTGCTACAGTAACTCGTGAACAATGATCATGAACAGTGCACGTGAATAGTAATTGCTACAGTGCATATGAATAGTAAAATCGCTACAGTGTCGCGCTGCAGTACTGCGCTACAGTCTGATTTAATTACTAGTCATTTCCGGACTTTATCTAAAACCCTCTTGGAGCCACAATTTTGCTCATTGTGGCCACAATATCCATCGGTTTTGGTCTTGGGTTGGAGCGCTTGACTTCTAAGGAGTTGGAGTTTATTATTGGAGCTTGAGGAGATCTTTAGAGGCTGTTTCATATTTATTTTCTGAGGAATGCTATAACAGGGGTGATTTGGACTTGAGGGCACAAATAAATTCATAGAAAATCACATATACATCTTTGGCTTATGGGTATTTGAGCAATCACTCTCTTGAGGCTTGGCAAAGATGATTGGTGATATAAATTAAAGGATTGCAGCTGTTAGTTATTTGTTTTGAGGTCTGAAAGTCATAGCAGGGGCGACTAGGGTTGAGACAACTTCCTTACCATATAAGGAGATCATTGCATTGATTTGTGCTTGCTTCTTCATCTCCAACACAAAGCGACTTCAAATATCAAGTTTCCATGTACATTATGTTAGTTGCATTGATCATTTGATATCTTTAGTATTGCTGTTGTAGATGACCATTTGCTTCAGACTTTGCATTGTACTTGTTTCATGAACATAAGCCAAGAGTCTTGGCGTCTACATATGCTATTGTACTTAGAGATTGCATTTTCTATATTGTAATCAGCCGATGCATGTTGATTTATAATAGAAGGAGGCTTGCATATCATCTACTTATTATCTTGTACTGGGTTATGGATGCATGTCAAGTGTTTGCATAAATATCTAGTTGCTGTAGATGCACATTTTCAGACCCTTATATGCATGAAAAGGTCAAGAACAGGTAGCATATCATTTCTATGACATTCTTAGTCAATCTTGCATTGTTGGAAGCTTTCGAAAACATTAATTGCAGCATACCAAACTACAAGAAAATACAAAACCATCAAAACAAAGAAATATCTTGCATTATCCAGCATAGTTCGGGGTTGAGAGATGCCTGGTCTCTCACAACTATGTTCAACATAGTTCATAGAAAATGCCTTTAATTCTATCGAAAGAACTTTACTAATGATTCACATTTTCACTTATGTATCTATTTGTTTGTGAATTTTTGATGTGTTTATCTTAAGGGACATGAAGTACTACATATTGGAACAAATTGCACAAACTAAGATTGACTAATTCGCAACTAACATGTGTTACTCATATTAGGTTTGGTGTCAACATATATGCTTTCCAAAATGTTAATGCAATAGTGTGTTACAAATTCACAAAAAAATATGAATTTCTTTTTCAATATTATTTATGGTAACCCTTCCAACTATATTGACCTATAGTTATTAGTAACATTGTTTTTGTTTATTTTTGGTCGTGTTCCCTTTGTTGTAGCTTGATGCATTTGCATATTATTCTATTTAAAGCTGTTTTCCTTTGGGAATCTATTGTGAATAGCATTTATTGAGAAATAGAAGTAAGTTTTTGGGTGGAACGTGGCTTTGTTTTGTTGTTTGCATTCATGTGCTTTTTATTTTCGAAAACAAGAAATAAATATTAAACTACAGCTGGACTTAATTTCAATCATAATCCACAATTGTATGCTTTTCATACCATTGACTGAAGTATAATTATTTGTTACACCAGCTTTTTGAGATGGGGATTGCTAAGCATGGAGGGATGCATTTTTGGGACAACTGTTTTTGGGAGGCCATTGTTACGGGATGACTTTTTAAAAGTAGGAAAAAATTAAAAAAATATAGAAATTACAAATATTCATATGATTACTTTGATAAGACATCCATCATATACATTATAGAACCTTAATACATAACATTAGAGCTGTATTGAGGTTTCACATGAGAGGTGACAAATGAATTAACAATGTTAATTGCTTTCAGTGTCAATGTGCATATATATTATGTAAATTACAACAAAATGCCCAAAGACTGCAAATTTAATTTACAGAATGACCAAAACATAGATTTTTTTTGACCCTAATTAGCATCCTCTAACGTTGCATTAAAATTGAAGTTTGAGTCTAAGTCATTGCCACTATGAAGGGGTTGTCTCATCTAATGGAACCCCAACTAAGCCCTCTTGTGCCTCTTGATCAAGTTTTGTGGTATCTTCAAGATGAACATGCCAACTAGTGGCTAGAATTTGATGATAATCATGAGTTTGTCAATCTTGAAGTTGTAAGACATTATGCACAACAACTAACTTCTTTGCTTATGGAAAGGTAAAGCTATCCTTGTTGATTGACTTGTTGAAGTTGTATGTGGACCAATTCCTTTCTATAGTAGAGGAACTATCGGCTTGTGAAAGGAGGCAAGTGGCAAGCATTCTCAACTTTGGTGCATCCTTGCCATGTCATGAAATATCCTTAGCTCGGATTCATTGCGTAATACTTAAATGCTTGCATATTGTTTAAATGTTTCACATGGTTTGATTTAGAGCAAGGTTAAGCTAAAGCATGCAGCAGTGTCGATTCAAAATAAATTTGAGAAACAATACATCCAGCGAATTATAGAATTTCAGATATTATTATTGTGCCCAGATATTACAGGTTCATATAACATACCAGGTTTATTTATGCATATCAGTAGACACAGGAATAGCTGCAATTTTTGATGAGAAATCACCCTTCTAGATCAGTTCACGTCTTGCATGCATGGCACATAATAATCCCAGCAAATGTGACTCAAATTTGAGAGGGATCAGCTCCTATCTATCACTGCGACTTCCTTAAACTCAACTTGACTGATTTCTTCAGACTGTAATCTACAAAGAGAGTGCTGCAATCGACCAATGACTTGGGTTTTCGTCCCACTCATTGCAAGACCAGGGGTTTCATCCAGGAGAAGACCTTCTGCATAGTTCGGCTGAGAGAATAAAAACAATCAAAATGCATTATGTATTTCACACAATCAAAATCGAAGCCTTTTATCCTTTCTTCAATGCCAATTCATATCCTCACTAGAAAAGCCAGCGATTCCTTTGAAGAGATTTTATTTCCATTTTAATAAAACGTCCTTTTTCCAGTAATAAAAGACTTAGGCGTTTAATTTAATGACCCCCTTGATGAGATGCCTAGTAATAAATAAGTCTTCACTTAAAAGTGGCCCCATCAATTATCATAATGACTAATTAAATAAAATCAAATTGAAGTATAGCTTTTTGGCCTCAAATTTGTTAATTTTTGGATCAGATATGAATAGTAAGCAGAAAAATAAAAAACAGAACAGTGAACACATAATTTTTATCCTAGGAAAACCCTTTTACTCAAGGGAGAAAAACCCAGCAAGATTTCACTAATAATAGATCAGGTACAACAGTGCAAAAAATAGCACTTGTGAATCAGCCAAGATACGCAGAGTACAATAATATAATCCAACACTGAAGTAGTGCGAAATTCTGAGCAATAGCAGACCTCCTTGAGTAGCAAGCCTTCTTATTGATCACAAAATGGTGAATGAATGAAAAATGAATATCTATGAATGAGGAGAGTCTCTCTCCTATATATACAAATCCAAGTGTCATTTTTCACTTGAGCCGACCCAACAAATTCAATAACTGTTTATAATTTTCTGTCTTGACTTTTGGCTGACTGGGGTAATACCTCCCGAAGCTATAAACATCAACACTCCCTCTTAGCTAGGTAGGTATAGCAAAGTCTTCCTTGAGTCCCACTCAAGGGTATCATGTCTTGTTATGGATTCTCTCAACATGGCGTCCACAATGGCTACACCCAATTGTGGGAAGCACAACTCAATCTCAAAGATGTGTTTTGTACAAGGGCTTTCACCTCATATTTCTCCATCTTAGAGAAATATACACTACAAGGGCTTTCACCTCATATTTCTTTGTCTTAGAGAAATATTCGCTACAAGGGCTTTCACCTCATATTTGTTCGTCTTAGAGAAATATACTCTACGAGGGTTCTCACCTCATATTTCTCCGTCTTAGAGAAATATACGCTACAACAGATCTTAATGATGCTGTGACTCCCTCTCAACGAGGGTGACATTCTCCACCACCCCAAGCTTGTCTCAGAAGTGTACAAACTTTACCCTGGAAAGAGGCTTGGTGAGGATATCAACCGTTTGATCATTAGTGCAAATATATTTGAGCTGGATTGCTTTTCTCAACACCATTTCTTTGATGTAATGATACTTGATCTCCGCATGCTTTGTCCTATCATGAAATACAGGATTTACTGAGAACTTTACACAACTTTGGTTATCGCAGTGAATCAATGTCGGCTTTAACATTTGACCAAACAATCCTGCAAGGAGCTTTCGAAACCATATTGCTTCACGGGCTGCTACACATGCTGCAATATATTCAACCTCTGCTATGCTTAGTGCCACAGATGCCTGCTTCCTGCTACACCAAGAAATCATGGCAGACCCCAAACTGAAGCAACACCCAGAGGTGCTCTCCCTATCAGCTACACTCCCAAACCAATCAGAATCAAAATAGCCTAGTAATTTCAAATCCCTATTGGAAGCATACCTCAAGCCATATCCCACAGTACCATGCAAGAATCTCAGTATATGCTTTGTTGCAACCAGATGTATTTGTATTGGCTCACACATGAACTGGCTGAGAGCACTCACTGCAAAACAAATGTTTAGTCTGGTGTTGACCAGGTACATCAATGATCTGATCAATTGTCTATACATGGTGGGATCTACCAAATCTGAATCGCATGCTGAGTCACTCAATTTCAAATTTGTCTCCATAGGTGTAGCCATGGACTTACAGTCGATCATCCCAAATCTTCTCATTATATCTATAGTGTATTTCCCTTGACTTAGGAATATCTTATCAGGTCTCTGCTGTACTTCCGATCTCAGGAAGTAATGCATAAGGCCAAGGTCCTTCATCTCAAACTCAGAGGCTAACTCTTTCTTACATTGGACAATGAGCTTCTCTGCTCTAATGAGAAATAAAACATCAACATAAAGGACCAAGATCAAGGCCTCTCCATCAACTATCTTGAAATAAAGGTTGGAATTTGCATCATTCTTGGTGAAACCCAAACTCATCAAGTATCTATCAATCCTTTCATACCATGCGCGTGGTGCTTGTTTAAGACCATACAAAGCCTTCTTCAATCTCCACACATGAGACTCCTTCCCATTAATCACAAAACCGTCTGGTTGCTTGATATACACCACTTCCTCAATCACACCATTTAGAAATGCAGTCTTTACATCCATTTGATGTAACTTCCAGCCCTTGGCGGGGGCAATATCAATAATCATCTTGATGGAAGTGTATCGAGCAACAAGAGCAAATGTCTCCTCATAATCTATTCCCTCCTTCTAAGAGAATCCTCTTGCCACAAATCTCACCTTGTGTTTCTCAATGCTGCCATCAATTGCATGCTTGATTTTGTAGAGCCATTTGGAAGTCACTACTGACTTCCCTTCAGGTTTAAGAACAATATTCAATACATCATTTTTAATGATGGATTGATACTCTTCTGTCATCGCATCTCTCCATACCTGCTGGTTGTTAGATTTAGGATAAAAAATGAAAGCAATCAGAAAATGCAACACATAAGATAATGGAAACAACAAGATACCTTGGGAAAACCCTCCTACTCGAGGGAGAAAAACCCAACAAATATATCTCTTATATATTGAAGGAATAAGAGTAGAAATCTGCTTACAACTCAGGCCCAACACAATGCCAAATTTGATACAATGAATAATAGCACCTCTCCTAGATGCAAAGATACAAATGAATATGTTTCTCCTTGAAATCGGTCTGCTGCTACAAAATGATGATCTGCTGCTACAAGATGATGATCTGCTGCTCAAGTATGAACTTCTTCTAGGAATGCGAATTATGATGAATGAACTTGATGATCAAATGAATGATCATCACCTTGTATTTATACAAAACTAGGTGACTCTTCATTTGGGTTGGCCTCTTTTAAGAAACAAGGTGACTCTTCATAATATTATTATATATAACAAGTCCGACTTGCCTTGGTATTATTTATCCATCATTTTTAAATTTGAAAGAAAGATATCTCCCACTGCTATAACATCAACATTCCCTCTTAGCTAGGGAGGTATCTTTCCAGATATCCACGTCATGGAGTCTCTCAACATGACGCTCGCAATGGCTACACCCATTTGTGGATAACTCAAAGGTTCATCACAGAGTCTCTCAACGTGATGTCATCATGGAGTCTCTCAACATGACGTCCAACATGGCTACTCCCATGTGTGGAAAGAAACACAAGTACAAGGGTTCATCACAGAGTCTCTCAACATGACGTCTCATCTCAGCCACAGAGATGAACAAGGGCTCGCACCTCATATTTTTCCGTCTCAGAGAAATATACACTACAAGGGATTTCACCTCATATTTCTCCGTCTCAGAGAAATATACACTAGAAGGGCTTTCACCCCATATTACTCCGACTCAGAGAAATATACACTACAAGGGCTTTCATGTTTGATCATTGCAATTGACAAAGGCTAGTTGCTATGTTCATAGTAAAGTAAACTTGTAATTTGTACACATCTTTCTAAGGGCCTTGATGAGCCTTTCTTTCATCTCTTCATCATTAGATGAAGGCACTCTTTTAAGCCTTATTGCATAACATTTGAGATTTTGAACAAAGGCTTCCATATGAAGAATGGCGTTCATATTGTTCCACCGTTGCATCTCAATGGGTGTAATATGCTCCTCCTAAATTCCAAATTAGGATCTTTGCCATAAAAGGCTTGCTTGATTTGTCCAAGCATCTTGTCAAATGTCTTGTAAATATCAACATATCCTATGACATGCATAATAGGTGAGATAAAGGGGCAAACATATTTGCATACAGCAATTAATCTTTTAAAAAAGATTAAGATTCAAATGACAAAGAGTGAATAATATTACAAAGAATGAAAATGATTTACATGTTAGGAACATAAAAAATTTACTAATAAAATCAACAATTGTTTAGCTTATTATAGACTAGCAATCATTGTCAAGGGTATTTTGTCTCACATTTTTCCTTCAAATGTGTTTGGATCTAGCCATCAATCCCACTTTGGATTAACCATCATTAACCTTAGAGGCTCTTGCATCTCAAGCACCATCTTTAACAAATTAAAGTAGTTGGCATATCTAGTATCCATGGGCTTATTTGAAAAAGCCTAGTGTTCCACGGAGTTTCCTGATAGGGGGACGGGTTTCAAGGATGGGAGACCAAGGGCCTAAGTTTGGTGATGGAGGCTGAGGGTGGCTAGGGGTAGGGGTAGGGGTGAGTGGTGCTAATATACATATAAGTACTTGAAAAAATAGTTAGAAAAGGATGCATAAAATTACAATGCTGAATTTACAAATGAAACTTGGAAAATTTAAATTACTTATTAAAGTTATTAATAATAAACAATTTAACAATAACATTGAAGTTTGTACAACAAAAATGTCGAATTCAAATTTTATATTCAAGATTTCATAATGATGATTGCAACGAGTACAATCACGAATCATGTCAAAATAACAAAGTGGAGTGAAGTGAGGCCTCTAATCATTCCCAAACTCCTCATCACTCGAATTTTTGGAAGTGGACACATGGTCAAGCTCCGCCAAACTAATACCAACCAGCCTTGTGTATGTAACTGTAGTTTCCTCATTAATCTGTGCTAGCTCCTCTAGCTCTACATCCCATTGTTTTGCTAGACTCTCTTTGTACACAAGTGTCTTGTGGTCAATGAGACACAAAGCACTATGTACAACCACAAGCTCCTTTGCTCTCCTAGAGTTAAGTATGTTCCTCTTAAGAGAGTGGATGAAGCTATAAGTAGGGTAGTTCCTCTGAACAATCGAAGAACTAGAAACTTGAAAAAGCAATCAAATGGCTAGTGTGGTAGTCAAAGAAATTGGTCCATTGCAATTCTACCACAAAAGTCAGTAGTTCTCTTGTGCCATACTTCCCATATCCATCTTGGCCACCTTAGAAAAATCCTTAATAGTGGCAAATTTTGTCCACTTAGTACGAATGATGCCGGCTTCCCTAGGATCATACATCTTTTCAACGGCCCTAAAGATCATTGCCTTCACCTCAACATCATGTAAAGGTGTAACTCTACCAAGCCTTTGCTTGTACCACTTAGGGTTCAATGCATAGGAAACCATGTGCAAGGGAGTGTTGAGCTTCTCACAATCCGATGAATGATTGGTTGAATGTGCTCATTGTAGAATGCTAATGTGGGGTCCTTCTCTCGCACGACAACCCTCATTTGGTCAAACATACTATCAATGTACTCATACACCTTTCCAAGGTTAGGTGCATTGGCATCTCCATATCTAATCACTTGGAAGATTGGAGTAATTATGGAGACTATATTTTGCATCACCCCAAAACACATCACTCTTTACTACATCCTTCACTCTCTTCCCTTGCTTTGGCTTGGACTTGGGCCACTGATTCCATTTTGTTGTCATAACCATTAGTTGCAATGCCTCTTGCAACTCAAGCATTCTCTCCAAGAGAATGAAATATGATGCATATCTAGTCTTGATAGGTTTCAAGAACTCTTTCTTAGAGAAGCTCCTAAAGAGTGCATGTGAAGTGTGGTGGTTGTAGATAAACATCTGCACATGTCTAGCATCATTGACCACTGCTTTGATCCAATCAATCTTTCCCATGTCCTTGATTGCATTATTCATGGCATGCACACAACAAGGAGTCCACCAAATGTGTCTATAAGTTGTCTCAATCAATTTCCCTGCAACTTTGCACACATGGGCAACATTTGTCACTACTTGGACCACATTTTGTGGCCCAACTTCCTTAATAGCATCCTTGAGGATCTGTAATTGAAATTCAACATCTTTGCGATGTCCTAAACTGTCAATTGCCTTAAAAAAATATGGGCCCTCTATACATGTAACTATGATATTGATGAGTGGATGATTCCTAATGTCCATCCACCCATCCATGACTATATTGCATCCACTTTGCACCCAACATTCCTTCATTTTCTCTATTATCTTGGAATAGTTCTTATCCAAGATTGTGGTCGTCAATTTTGTCTCCCCTGGTGGCACACATGATGGTCCTCCCCTTGCTGCCATCGACATCATCTCCTTATAATAAGGAGATCGAGCCAATGGAATGGAATGCCATTGGCAAAGAATAATTTTCCAATAAAATCATCTACATCATCCTTCAACTGCATATTGAATAATTCAACTATTGGGTTACCACTATCAACATCACTTGTCAACTTGCATTTCCCCATAGCCTTTACTAGATGGGCCCTTGAAGAAGAAATTGGCACTTGCCTTTGCAAAGTAGAAGTAGAATTATGTTGTTGAGCCTTTGGCCTATGAGACATAGTGGATATAGGTGTAGTTGCATTGTCTTCACTGACACCCCATAGCTTATATATCTCATCTCTGTATTTGAAGTTTGCTGGTCTCCCCAAAAACTTACATGCTTCCATGCCTTTTCCTCTGATATGAAGCAAGTGGGCATTAAGTTTGGTAATGTTTCCAAAAAATTGAAGGCCACAAAAGTGGCAGTTCCACAACCTTGTAACCCTAGATGCCCCAAGCTTGCTTGGTAATTTTGTTGCAAGTTTCTTTAAAGGAGATTTACAATCAAAAGAACCCTTAGCATACTCTGCTAGTAATGTGGAGGGGCAGTTAGTAATTTCAGTTGCACTCAACATGGAACTAGTGGTTTGGATTTGAACATCTTGGCCACCCCTCTAAATCTCAGCACCATCCTCAGGTGCATAATCAGATTCCGTACTTTCATTGTGAACCTCAACCTCATCTTCACTTATGTCATGAGAACTCATTGTGACATTGCAATAAACTATATGAAATTTATAATTTTATAATTCTAAAATCAAAGTTCAAACTATGCATGCAAAGGATTAAGACAAAAATTCTTTTGTTTTTCTTACTTCAGATCGCACCAAGCGTAGAAGCAGAGGATACACAAAAAAATATTGTTGCTCTTAATCTTTGTCAACCAAGGATTTCACTTTTGTTTTTCTTACTTTAGGTCACACAAATTGTAGAAGCGAAGGATACACAAATGTTTCAGCCTAGTTTGACAAACTTGAAAAAAAAAGATGTCAATGTTAAATTATGATAACAATATGAACAATGAACAATGAAAATTGCAATGAATCATTGAATATGCACTTGCATCCATGTCTATGAGATCATGAATAAAATTAAAATTTAAAAATGAAATTAATAAAAAACAAAAAGAATTTAAAAAAATTTAAAACAATCATAGAATACTACCTTGTGCTTGAAAAATCCTTCCAACTTGGTGTAGAATCCGTCTTCTTCATCTTCTTCTTGCTCCTTCTCACCCCGCTTGCACTTGCAACACTTCAATCACACTCTTTCACTCCATCACTCACTCTTTTGCTCCTCTTCAACCTCGCTGTTGAAATAATATTGTGAGTAAAAATGAGGAATTTGGAGTGTTTTATAGAGTTTAGGGAGCATTGGTGGGGCCCATTGGCCATTAGGATTCGGCCTTGTGTTCTTTTTCCTTAATAAAATAATTTTTATTTTTTTGCCGCTTTATGGCTTTGCATTCGTGGGGTTCTTCTAGGTGTCCCCGGGACGATTGAGGGATGTTTGGTCATCCCTAGGATGAGATGTCCCTTGCTAGTTTGAACCGGTTTTCCAGTTGGCTTATCAAAGTGAATCACAAACTTTTAGGGGAAAGCGTACTCTCTTGCGCTTCTAAGGTTTTTCATCTAAAAGGAGAAAGATCTTTCTATCCACAAAAACTTGGAGTTCAATGCTTTGATACCACCGAAAAGAGCCTTGCTAATTTAGACTCAAAACCCTTCAATTTCTGCCTTGGGAATTTTGTCAAACATTTTGATTGCAACTTTGTACTTGCTGATTCTGTGTTTCAGTTTGCTTTGTTTTTGATTTGTCTTGATGTAATGCTGTTCAAATGCTTGAAAATGCTTGTAAGGATGTCTAATTCAATATCTAAGATGAATGTGCAACTCTTTGTATTTTTCTAAATACAAGTGCATACCTACAGCCAAGAGACATTTTCACAAACACTTGGCATGAAAACTAATGCAATTACATATGAAGGACATTTTATCAAATAGTTTTTAGCCAAACTCTTTATATCTCCAATATTATATTGCAATAGCGTGAAGAGTTTACAAGCTGATTATGGAATGCAATCAGACCTAGTACATATAAACTTCAACATGACTGTAACTAAGATGCAATTCAGCTGTGTAAATATCAGCATTACCAATACATTTTCTAATGACATATATGGACTGAAATTACAATATTCATATGCTGATTAAAATCAGCCAATGATTTCTTAATGAGAAAATGATCCTAATGCATTCCAACAATGAAATGAAGGAACCTGGTTTTCTGCAGCAGCAACCATGAAGAAGTTCGATCCTCTTTGATGAAGCTATATTTGACCTCCAAAATAGTGCGCCAGCCTTCCTTAATGCGCACCGATGCTTTATGAATTTTATTGGAATTTATGCATGTAATGTCCCCTTTTCATCAGTAATCAGTTTAGGAGCTCACCAGCCTATTCCAAAAGCCCGTAGGCTTGTTGAGGTGAAATTAGGGTTTCCCTTGTTGGAGGTTTTGTTAGCATTTCTCTGAATTTATTATTTATAGTAAGTTCTATTTTTGGTAGTATCTCAGTTGTCAACACTTCAATTAGTTTTCTCTTCAGTTGGAGCAATAAGATGATTTTCAGTTCTAGCTTTAAAAACTTTATTTGGTGAGTTTTTGAATACAAGGCATTAATGTTATAATTTTCAGTTAACCCCTTGGCCTAGTGCATCAACTTAAGTTGTTTTGAGAAGTGGTCCTTGAGGGTGGGCGCTTCATGAAGATATATTATTTAATTATTTTGCAAAGTTTAATGCCTTTAATGTTGGACGCCTCATAAATTTCTATAAAAGAAGAGCCTTGTTCCAGCATTTGGTTATCTCACATCTTTGCTAATGTTATGTTGTCGGAATGACTATGTGTTCATTGCTTCGAGGAATGCTGACCTCTTAGCTACAATCCAATTTCGTGTTTGAAAGATAACACCTAGTTGGTCTTTATTGCTGCTTCTCATCCAGACTAGCAGATTGAGCCTCACAATGGAAGTTTTTTGGTGATAGTTTCAGTTCTGGAGTTGTTGGTATTGACATGGCTGATTGGTGATTTTGCTTGCAGCTCTCTTCATGAATTTATTTCTATTATGGGTATTTTCTCTATGTGATTCTAAGCCTTGGGCGACCCTCTCCAAGGAATTGCAAATTTTATTAATGAGTTTTTGATTTTTAAAGAGAAAATCGCCCCTCTTGAAGGCCGTACATTTCCAGAAGTGACTATGGAATGCGTGCATAAATAAATATGAAGTCTTTGGTGCAGTTTTTGAGTTGGAATAGGGCCGCTTTTACTCCTAGCAACTGTTGCATTTGATTTCATGTCAATTGGTGGAGATTTGCTGAAGTTATGAACAATTTGGTGAGCCACAGTTGCTGGTAATTCATTTCGAGAATTGCAGATTTTATATCAAACTTGTTTCAGTTTGAATTTCTAGTCTTTTCTTCATTAAGTTTAGTAGATATCTAATGTGGAATCATCCAGTATCTATGTGCTTTGAAGCTATTGTAATATTCATGTAATTTGCAGCTCTTTTTCATATTGTAAGACTGTAAACAGTAGTACTGTTCCAGTCTATTATTGCTGCAATTATTTCTTTAATTTCATATTAAGCACCGCTGGATGGTATATCGCCAGTGTGGAGAAATGAATGTTTAAGCTCTCTTGTACCCATGAGTGGATGCCTGCCGCAGCGGATGAATTGTTTTATTTGTAATTTCATTCCCCCCACTGTTTTAGTGGAAGTGTGGAAAATCTCTCATGGTTGGTTATCTGCCTAAGTTGATTTCAGTTTTGTAATAAGTACTTCGCCATATGCTATCACCTCGCCTTCCAGGGATTTTGGTGAACATTTTTGGCATTGAGTTTCTTTTAGTTGCATTCAATTTCACTTATTGAGTTATTTAGATCCTAGGGATCCTCTGACCATATGCCTGCCCCTCCTACCTCATCGGGTCTTAAGGCGCATTCTTGGTTAGAGTTACTATTCCGCATCGTTTTGATTTTGGAGTTAACCTTAACGGGTGCGTGTTGCATTGTAATTGGTATTAAAATCAAGAAAAAATTGAGTGAGCATTTTACAATGTAGCCTTCAAGATCAAAATCGCACCCTTCAGCAGGGGCGCCTAACCTTTCAATAATTCTAAATTTTAATGAGCTTGCTGTATATAAATTTGAACCAGGTATGAAATGAAAATCATCCTCCACAAGAACCAAAATCGATGATCTCTTTGATGGAGAAACGACTACCAAATTCGCAAATGAACTCCTTGAAATCGATTTTCCTTCAGTAGCAAAATTTGGTCAATGGCCACTAAATTTTGGCACAAATGGAAAGATTGAGATATCTTTCCCAACTCTAGCTAGGATTTGTGTCTCACAACCGAAACTGGCATACAAGAGGATTCAAACCCTTAGGCTATGAAAGCATTCAAGCTCTTTTCTACCACGCAGGTATGTATGAAATAGAAATATCCAAGTGTGCTTGAATGACTAGCAATGAGCTTCTTAAATACTTTTTCTAACTCATCTCCAAGAAGCTTCTAGAGAATAATATTATTTTATTCCATAAGTGACTTTATGATAAATTTTATTTTTAGTCACTTTATTATTAAATTAATCAAATATAAAGTCACCTTATGGTATTGTATTTTTGGGATAACTTTATAAATAATTAATTTAATTAAAATAATGAATTAGTCATCCTCATGGAATAACAATATTTGGACGACTTAATTAATTAAAGTAATCTGCCTCCAAATCGGGGACATGACATAGGACGTTTGAACGTCCTTGGCGTCTCGGTGCCCTTCGTCTTGGTGGTGGTGGTGGTGCGGTAGGTTGACGTTCTCCTGTCGTCCCCATGTCTCGGGGATGGAAATGCCTAGTTTTCGGGGGAGGGGGGGAGGACATGTCCTTGTGGTTCAGTAAAGAAACCTTTAAGAGAGCAAGTGAAGTGTGATGGTTACAAATAAACTTTGTATGTCTAACTTTTGCCACCATTGCCTTCACCCAATCTATCTTCTTAGTGCGTTTCAATCCATTGTTTAATGCATGGACACAACATGGGGTCAATAAAATGTATTTGTAAGCACCCTTCACCATGAAGCTAGCTAACTTACATACACGGTTGAATTGATGACCACTTGTACAATATTACAAACCCAACTTCTCTATGGCATCCTTCAAAATTTGAAATGGGAAGCTTGCATCTTTTTTCTTTCTAAAACAATCAATAGCTCTAAGAAAATAAGAGCCATTTGAAAATGTGACAATGATGTTGATGAGTAACCAATGTCTAATATTTGTCCACCCATCCATGATGATAAAGAAACTGTATCTTCTCCAAGTTTACCTCATTATCCCCATTACCACACTTACTTTAGAGTACTCTCTATTAAGAAAGGTAGTGCATTGTTTATGCTTTGAAAGGGGGAAATGAGGGACCAATATCAATTGCAACTTTGAACATTTGTTTGAATTAAGGAGAACATGCTATATGAAATGGGCAAAAAAAAACTGGTAGTAAAAGGCTCGATGACTTCCTGTGATTGTATATTGAACGTCCTTGGAAAACTAGTAACCCTTTTCTTTATTTTGGTAGAACCCTTCTTCTTTTTGACCTATGTTGTCGAATCAAATAGGGTATGTGGGTACGACAATTTTTTTTTGTGATTGGGTACGTGTGTACAAAAAACATATAAAAATCATAGATATATACATATTTGCAGCCTAAAAAGTAAAACCAAGAATCAAATTTAGAATACAACATATCATGCATATGGTAAAGAAAACTTAGAACTACCATAAATATTACAAACTTGAAATACAACAGCTAATTTAATTTGATATCAATTTGTCAAAACTTGAATGTTATGATGGATATATTGAATTCATTGTTCATTGGCTCAACATTAAAATAATACAATTAGTAATGATCATCATATGGGTCATCATGAAGATCAACATCAACATCATCATTGACATTAGATGATTTAGGTAGATTAGTAGAACCACATGCAACCCCACTATCTCTTGCACTAGAAGCATGTTGGGTATTCGACTCTGCAGAATGTAAGGACTGTGTGGCAGCTGAAAAATCCAAATTAGTTCGCTCTAGATCTACATTCCACAACTTTGTGCCTCCTTCCTTGTACTCATCTTGTCTATCAGTAAGAAGGTGCAAGCTAGAATGCACATAAACTAGCTCTTCCACCTTACTTGCTACCAATCGGTTGCGTTTCACTGAGTGGATAAAGGAGTATGTATTCCAATTGCGCTTAGATGAAGAGGAAATAGCAACTTATTGAAACAAAGGTAGAGGGTAACAATTATAAAATCAAACTTTAAATTTGAAGTTAATAATTTTATTATTTTTAAAATTGTAAATAATATAAATTTAGAATGCGAGAAAAATTAAGAAACTTACTTGCGATAAAATTTTGATTGCAAGAGTTTGGATGTGTGGTGATGTATGGCCATTGAGGTACCACCAAGCATGAGCATCCTTCCTATACTTGTCACAGAGAGTGGAAGGACTTTGACCATTGGAGGTTACAAAATCAACAAACTCACTTGTAACTAAATCCTCCATTTCATGATCGAGGAAGGGTTTAGTATATGATTTCCTACACCTGTCATTGATTTTTGTATCTTTTGTATGGTGGCACTTGTTAGAGTAATCATGCATTAGCTAATAATTAAGTAATCTTAAATTAATTATTTGTCTAATTTATTCCCATGCACTTAAGCTAAACTTAGGAGTTCTTTATTCAGTTAACTAAGTGCTTTTCTATGGTAATTAAAGTGAGCTATTATTAGATCATTTTATCTCATCGCATGAGATGTTGACACTTGTCACAATCTAATCGTTTTACCATTTAGGGTTGCTCCTATATAGCATTCAACCCTCATTGTATTATCTCTCGAGCTTTCATGCCTTCGATAGAACTCTCAACCTTTGAAGACTCTTGTTTTCCTTGAAAATTCTTGAGGTTCATTGTGTAGCTTTTTCTTGTTGAGGAATATTGCATATATTGTTTGCAGATCTCTTGCGTGGAAGGTGTCTTTGTTTGTTGTTTGATCCTATGGCTCGTGTTTTTCTCAATTCTAACAACACCCTTGATTGCATAGCAAGAATTTCATCACTATAAAATTTGGGAGTCAATGCAAATGCAAAAAGATGTAGTGAGGTGGTCATTTTGTTCCACTGCTCAACACAAATTGTTTGCACTTTTTTGAAGATAGTTTCTTCGAGATCTTGCTCTTTCTCATTGATGATAAATTTTTATTTTCTTGATCAAGTCAATGCCATCGTATACCTCTCCCAAACATGGCCTATCCATGTCAGTAAAATACATCATACTCATGATGGGCTTAGTGAAACTAAAAAGATATTACACTTGTTCCCACCAAGTGCCATTTAGGATCATTTGCTTTACAATTGTTGCCCTTTTAATATCCGATTGCCTCCATAGAGACCAAATTTGACTAATAACCATACTAGAAAGTGGCTTGCTCACCTTCCTAAGTCGCCTGAAGCTGATTGCGTTGGATGCAAACCGAGTTTCAACGGCCTATTCAAAAATTAAAATATAAAGTAGACATGCTCGGATTTTAAAAATAAAGTAGTAATAATTAGAGTGAAATGTACAATTTAAAAATTGAAGTGTTTCAATTACCTTCAATAACTCCAATTGTGAAAATGTGTTAAAAATGGCTTGTGACATGATGGTTTGTGATGAACATTTGGTTCTCTTCAGCCTCAACATAAATTTGTTTGATCCAATTTATTTTCCTACCCAACTTTTGTAGCATGAAGTTGAGAGAGTGGACAACATAAGGTGTCCAAAATATGTGTTCAAACTGCGTCTCAATAAACATACCTGTAACTCTACTATTCTTTGCATTGTTCGTTATTACTTGGACAACATTTTGAGGACGCACATTCTGAATGCATTGTATAAGGATGTTAGCAATAAATTGTGCATCCTTCTCTTGTCCCTCACAATCCATGGCTTTAAGAAACATTGCCCCTTTAGGACACATTGCAATCACATTGATTAATGGCCGATTTTTGGAATCCTTCCATCCATTATAAATAATTGACACCCTTGTTTGTTTCCATGAATTTATAAATGGGAGTCAATGCATTGTCTATGTTTTTTACCTTCTTTGCTAGTAAGGTGGTACACACCTTCTCATAGCCTAGCTTGTTTGTTTCCGTGAATTTTCATTTTTCATTTTGCCCTGGACTGAATATTTGTCATATGCCATAAGAAACACATTGAAATAAACCAATAAGTATGGGGGTGGACCAAATGACTTGAAACAATTATAGATTTATATTGACACATGTTGCCGTTCATAACTGCCGGTATGCAAAATTTTACACTTTGAACAGAGACATCTTTGACATAGTTATTTTAAACTAATACTGAATAAGTTTTCGCTAGTTCAGAAAGCCAACAAACGTTTCAAATAATCTGCTTTTATCTCAGTAACCAGATTTTTTCATGATGATCATTAATTGAGACTAGAGACTTTTGTATTGTGGAATGTCATAAATACAGGCTTGATCACTTTCTTCTTGGCTAATGGGGCCTTGCATGTTGCAGATAATGACAGATGCGGCCTTGCTAAAACGGCAAAAGAGGGAGATTGAAGAATTGCGCAAAAAGCTTCAGGTTCAAGTTATTCTGGCTTTTATATTCCTTTTAAAGGAAACACATGATTTGTTGTAGGTTGACATGATTATGCATGTGGGTTGCAGGGATCACATTCTGGAGTCCTAGAACAGGAAATTCTGAAGCTACGCAATGATATGCTTAAGGTTTGCTTAGACCCTTATTGCTGAATTTTTATTTGCCTTGCAGCTATAATTTTTTATTTTTACAGATGTCTCCATGATCATTCTTGGTTGCAGTTTGAACTAGAAAGGGAAAAACTGGCTATGGAGCTTGAGGAGGAGAGAAAGGCACAATTGGAGCGTGATCGTCGTATCATTGAGCAGCAGCAAAAGATAGAAAACCTTAGCACCCTGGTTATCAACTCCGATCAAGATAGGAACTCATATAAGGTAGGGCCATGCAGATTAATCTTTGATGTTCTATCTATAGTTTAGGATACTCATATTCAGATGATTTCTCTTAGTTGCATTAAACAAGTTATTTAACCATTTCCTACTTGCCCTAAATTAGACTAATGTTTTTTTTATATGAATATTTATTACTATTGCTGTGAAGTTAAACAGCTGTGAGCGTAGTTTTCCTCATCGACGAAGCCTGGAGAGTTTGAATCAGGTGAGACATAAAGATTCTTGTAGGTGTGAATTTTCTGGAAGCATGCAAAAGAAGTTTTCTTTTTCACTTTATTGTTTAGTTGTGGACATCATGTTAGTGTCCAATCATATGCTTGAAATAGTTTAGTGTTCTGGAAATGCTAATGTGGGAAAAAGAAAAATGTGAAAGATTTCAGTATATTTATGTGTAAAGACACTGTTGCTTTCTGCCTACGATGAAATAGTTGAAATATAGTCATTATGCTTATATATAAAGATCCTGATGCTTTATTTTGTTCATTCACCATGGAGAGAACAAGGTGTTGACATTGAATAACATCATAGGCAATTAGGCTGTGATAATGTCAAACCATTCAATCACTTTTATTGCATATTGTTTTGGTCAAGTGTATTGCATTTACTCGCAAATATAGTATGACAAATGTAAAGCACAATCTTGCTTTTTCTGCTATCAATAATTCTCTATTCTTTTGATGCTATGAATAGGAAGGGAGATCAACAAGGAATGGCTGCAGGGAAGGTTCACTGGGTTGCCGTGTTACTTTAAGAAAAGAGAAGTTTCAGAATCCTACGTTTGAGTCCTTATTAGATGGCTCTTCTGAAAAGCCGCATAGTTTCTCGAGACTTCCAGATGGGAGTCCTCTTCCTTCTGATTTTGGGAATGTAGCAGATGAAGATATGTGGATGAATATGAATAGAGGACATGTGACAGCTGAGCTGGATTTTTTGCAGTCCACTCCTAATGGAAATCGTTCTTCTGTGCCAAGCTACATGTCTTCAGTAAGTTCTATAATCGGTATCAAATGTTCTTTCATTTTTGAATTGTTCTAACATTGTATAAATTATTTATGTTATTTTTCTTTTGCTGGATATTGTGTTATACATGATACTAATTTTTTTTTTTTAACATTTACTTTTTTTTTTGTTTTCTGTCTATCTCTTGACACTATTAAATTTTTTAGGAACTATTTTGCCATGCACAAGTAATCATTGAAGAATTCATCAATTTATTTGGGATGCATTCTTATGAATGAACTGAAAATCCATTATTTTTGTTAGAAACTTTGTTGAAAAGCTTGGTTGAATTTTCCTTATCAATGGCACTGGCAAATCCACCTATATTTTGGGTTTTTCTTGTTAGATTCAGTATTATCATTGCTGAAAGCATGTTTACTAGAATGACCATTCTTTGCAGCTTTGAGGGTTGATAGGTTTATTTTGGTAGCATATTGAAACTATACTTTATAAATTATATGTAGAAATCCGTTCACTGTAAAGGTAAAATGATTTTGAAATGGGGCTTCCTCTCTGTTTGATCTCATCTATTGTACTCCCATTATTTTAGTTTTTGTTGAAATTTATTTGTTGGAATGATCCCAATTGAAACAGGGTAATTCTATTTAAATTAAGCATGTATCTGATTAGAGCAGTTAACAACAAAAGATTTGGTTCAGTACATAATTTGTATTACCATTTAAAATTTCCTCAGTATATTTTTGCCGCTTATTGAAAATGAGAGGAAGCTGGAATGTTTGATAAAATATGAAATAATATTAAAATCTTTGGTGTATTGCATATTGAACCATGAAAGAATGAAGTTGGTAAAATAATCTTTGGAGGATGCATTCAAAATGAAACATCCATGTTAAATATCCATGTCATTTTGGTGGAAAGCTGCTAATGTTTTCTAGTTTTGCTTCAATGTCCATGAATGGCTGCATTTATTTAAATCCAATCTGAATCAGATGATCTTTGTGGTTTTGAGTCTACCATTTTCTTTTCTTAATAATCTTTAACATTTTAAATAAATCCACAACTGAAATATTTGCCTTTTCAGATTAATGATTAGATAGTTACATCCTAGGGCAATTGCAATCCTGAGTACACTTTTTTAGTAATTCTTATGGAATATGTTGTCCTTATGATTGCCCATCACTGAAGTCATTTTCCTTGTTGAGTCATGTTTGTCCTTGGTAACATTAAATACATTTAACTTTTAGATATTTTGCAAGACCCTGTGAATGACCCAAATAATACCTTTCATGAACCTGGCTTATGCAGCTCTTCTTACACATAATGACTTCTGTTGAAGAGTGACATAATCATTCTTCCAGCAAAGTCACCTTCTTTTAATTGCATTGCATTTATATATTCTGAGCTGTCTAAGTCTTACAATTGAGGGAACATAAAGGATCAAATAAAATGATGTAAGATCCCCAACAGAGAAAAAGAACAAGAGACAAATATGAGGTACAGCAGGTACCAAGCTTCTTGCTAATAATGAAAAGGATTATTTGAATATGATGAGTAATGGTACACACAACAGCTATGTATAGAAGACATTTACCACACCTGACTATTTAACATTATGGGTTGGCCTCATGTCACAAATATCAATTCTATTATATCAAAATTAGACGTCAGTGACCTAACTTGCATTTGAATGATACCACAATATGACAATTCACTGGATTTTTAAAGCAATAACCTTAAGTATTATAGAAAACAAGAATATCAATCAGACTTTAATATTTATATTGCAATTTTAAATGTGCACTAAAATTCCCCTTTGAGCTTGGCTTGATTGACCCAAGAAAGACAACATCTTTCCATCTCCCTTTTATGTTAGTTTCTTGAAGCCAAAGTGAAGAGTATAAATTCTTCACCACCAAGGTTTCAAGAAGATGTCTTCAAATTGAGTCTTGACACACAAGTCTCTAAAGCTAGAGTTAACAATCCATAAAAACCTTCATAATTTAGTTTTTGGATTTGCACTCCATTGATATCACTAGGTGCCAAGATCAAGGGTATAGAAAGAATGCTCACAATAAAGACAATGGAGAGGATTATCTCAAGTATTGATAGGGTGCCCAACTATAAAGGGGATAAATTTGCTTGCTGAAAGGAGCCAAAGATGCCTAAGTAAATGTGAACTAGTGTTGAATCTCCACACAAAATAATATGTAGGATCACCATACATTGTAAAGACGCCCAATCTGAAAGGGACTAAGATGCTTCTTGTAAGAAGCCAAAGCTGAAGCACGACACATAACAGTAATAAAAGGTGGGCCTTTGTCAGTGGTACACAACATCTTGTCAACATGTATTTCATAAATACCACAACATGATAACTCTTAAGGGCCTAAAGCAATAGACCTAGTGGATAGCACAAACTAATTTCCTAACAGGACTGGCTAAATTGAGATCACAACACAATTCAATGCTTACACTAATACACCCCTTAAACTAGAAATGAGGGACCCAGGGAACATGGCATTACTTCCAAACCCCCTTAATGCTAGCTTTCTCAAGCTCACATGAAGAATCTCATCATACGCTTTCCTTGTTTCAAAAATTGATCTCTAAAACAATTTTTGCTACTTAAGTCTCCAAGGAAAGAGCCAATGCTTTGCAAATTGCTAACTAACTTGAGTGGCCATGGAAAAGGTCTCAAACAAAATCCACAAGTGCCAAGGTAAACTATCTATGAAAATTGTCTGATGAGGTGATTAATGTTTTGTCGCATTATTATTACCTTGGGTTTGTAGTATAATAACTTATTTTGCATGTTGGAAATTGTAATGTGCAATCTTTGCAAAAGCTAGTTTGTTGCCAAGTGATGTCCATAGTTTGATAGTCTTACCAAATATTAAGATCTAATAAGGAAACTTCAAGATGCAATTTTTATTTATATATACATATTTGACCAAAGCTCTTAATATTCTCATGTGTCACAATATATAATACCTGATTTTGTGTTTTGAAATTGATTACATGAATGCAGTGTTTTGAGATTACAATAGAAGCATTTGATTTTTCCTTTCGAAGGAATATACTTGGATTTGTACTTTCCTTTTCTTGCTTTGTTTTGTACATACAAGACTTCTTCAGATTTTGAGTCTTCATTATTGTCAAGTAGAGTAGAAATTACTCCTTCAAGACTAATGTTTACCTTGATTAATGTGAACACCATGCCAGACATATGCTTACGCAAACTATTCAAAAGTATTGCTTTGGCATCATCATCCTTTACTTTTTCATTAATGCCAGCTAGTTGATTTAGGAGAGAATGAAACTTACTGATATGATTTGCCATTATTGTGCCTTTTTCCATCTTCAATCCATACAATCTTTGCTTCAATGTTGTCTTGGCACTTTCTGCTTTGGATCCGAAAAACTTGTTTAATGACTCCCAAATCTCTTTTGCCGATTTTGCAAAATCCACATGGTGTAAATATGCTTTTGATAAGCCGAGACCAATAGTTCCCAAAGCTTTCTGATTTTTGATATTCTACTTAGTAAGTTCATCTGCATCAGTTGGTGTGACTGAGCTCGGTTTGACAACATCCCCAAAGATCCTTTTCTATCAAGTGTAGCTGCATCTGTATCTGCCATGTATGAAAGTCTCTACCATTGAATTTCTTGATGAAACTTTGTGAGAACCCTGGTGTCTTTCAACCCCAATTTATGTTGAATGGTGAAGTTATGCGATTTTTGCATATCAATGTTTTTGCTGATTTTTAAAATAAAATGATGCCAGATAATGAAAATACAATAAATATGCTAACATCAATGCATGCTTGATACCAATGAGCTGCAAACACCTTTCTATTATCCAATAAATGTTTACAATGTAAAAAGGAATACATGCGTATAAAAAAGCAGCTGATTATTTAAATCTGTGAACCTAGTTTTAATTCGCAGCCCTCTGAAAATGAAGATAGAATGGACGGCTAGCTGAAAGAACAATTTCTCCCACCAATAAATAAGTGCAATGCCCTCCAAAGACCAAGTTACTGTGGCGAATCACTGTTCACGAGTTACTGTAGCATGGGTACTGTAGCGCGGGCACTATTCACATCACTGTAGCAGTAGATCAATAATTCTGATTTTTCTTCTGCAATGTTGATTATTTCAACAAACTAAAATCTGCTCTTCAAACCCTTGATAAAAAACTTCACAATAAGCTCTGTAATGATCTCTGAATGAAGCCACTCAACTGACAAGCTTCAACTGGTATCTCACAGTCTCAGTATGTTTGATTCTGAAGAGTTGACATTCTCCAAAACCTGATTGCAGAAACCCTTGTTTCTCCAACTCCAATGCTCTCAGAAAGAAAAGACAAAATTCGAATAATCATATCATCATAATCAGTTCTATTTTGTCTTTGAGAAATAAATACTTTCTCACACAAGTTTGACCCTCCTCAAAAAAGCAATTTAAATGCATTTAATAATATTAAATTCGCCTCTCTTGACTTAGGCACTTTTAATTAATAAATGGCATTCATTAAAATGAGTAATAAATACTCATTTAATAATCATTTCTTCTCATTTATTATAAAGTCAATAAAATACTTTATAATAAGCCATTTAAATAATTAATAACTTTAATATTTCACTTAAAGTGACTTTATAATATAAAGTCATAATAATAATCATTTAATTATTACTAAATGCTCCCTTAATCTCCATTTGCTCGATAAACTATCAAACTGGGTCGAAACTGAGATATCCAACTGAGCCAGGTGCCCTGCCAGAAATAGTAACCCTTGTTGGCCTGACTTACTATAAATAGTAAGTGCCTGAATATCACTCTGTAAGCCTCTGCAAAGGCCCAAACCTGAATCAACTGATGGAGTAGAGTCCCAAAACTTTGCATAATTGCAATGAGCGACCCTCTAATCACATCTGTCAGCTTATGAGGGCCAAGAATAGGCTAAACCTTAACAAACTGATGCTCGCGAAAATGGGGACATTACAAACTTAATTAATTCATGAGTACTCTTTTAATTAAAGATGTCAGACTCAACCGATAACGCACCTTGACTATAACTTTTTTTTAAGTATACTTTTAGACTATAATTCAAATATCCATATGAAATATTGATAAGACATTTTGAGACAGTAAACTAACTATCATGATAAAATTATTGAAAATTAATTTAGAACCTATTACCCTACTAAACAATGCAAACACAGATAGATCTTCTAAGCCATGGGTCTGCCAAGATGAGACAGGCAGCCACTCTTTAAACCACAACCAATGAAAGATTTGGTAGCAATATATGAGCCTTTTGCAACAAAACCACTTGATCCATTGATGATGACTTTCCAAGGTAAAGATGGTCAATAGAAAGTGCATGCAATCTACCAATAAAATAAGATGTGACAAATCGAAAACAATAAAGGTTGTGATCTCCACGTGAACAGTGATCAAATGTGATCAAGTCTCCGCAAATTAAATTGAGCCGACACACAATGGAAGGACGCAACGAGGCCTACAAACCATTCACAATCGTGCCTAAAAAAGCATGTCTCCCTCTACGATGATCAACTAAAGGGCCGATTTAACAAAATCGCCTCACGACCTCGATGAATTCAAATGCATCGATCTCTTGCTACGACTTTGATATTAGTGGCCTCAAAAAAACCTTGCTGAGACTTCTCATCAAAACAAAGAAGTGAACTAGCGCCAATAATCTCTTAATATCACAAAAAAATAGGCACAGGATTTGCTTCGCTCTGATACCATACTAGAAAATATGGTATTGGCAGAAAATTTTGCACTCAATAACAAAATAGTTGTCTCATATTTTTCTTCAACACACTTTACATATTTATAGGATTCTTAAATCCTATCATTTAGGAAACAACATAAACGACATCCCTAAATATATTGAGTTGTTTTAACAACTCAATTACAAACAAACACTCTTGCCACTAACAAACTCTAACAAATAACTATTCTCACATCTGTAATAGTTATGTGAGTTGTGATAACAACTCACATTATTAACTTATGCGAACGCTAACATTTGATTTCCCAACAATTTTGACATATGTTTTCCATGAAATTATGAAATTTAGTTAACCTTATAGTAGCTTGTCTTCTAGAAGTCAAAAAATTTAATTGATGAATCTTGTGTTTCTGTTGATCGCCTTTTGAAAGAATTTTATCCTAATTAATTTTTTTAACAAAGTAGGCAAACTATCTTTTATTAGCTTGTTATGTTCAATAACATATCATTTAGTCTGTTGTCATTTTGGAATTATTTATAAAATAGAATGGTTTCTATTGTAAAGTTTACATGGCAGTTCCAAACAAAAGAATGTGGCTCTAGGAAAAAGTCTTATATTTTTAGATTTACATGATGATAAATATATGACAAAGTTTGATGACATTTTGGATAATGAAATATTTATTGTATTGTTGTGCCCATAGGTTCATGGCATTGTTGGAGAATACCAAGAAGAAATTGAAAGCTTGAAGGAGCAGTTGGAGAAGGCCCTTCAAGATAAACAAGAAGTTGAGGTATGCATTAACTATTTGATGCATTTCTTCTCAAACATTGTGTTGTACCAAACCAAAATTTTTTGCTTCATTAAGGCATTTTGCTTAAAATGGTCTAAACCTTGTAAAAGTGGGGTCAAAACTCAGTTTTTGGGCAAATAAAATATGGGCTTTTAGTCAGTGTGATGCCAGGAAGATACTGGCAAAATTTGAAAATTTTGAAAATTAGGGTTTTCTGAAGTCTATTTTTAGCCCGAAACCCTAAAAAATAAGAACTTGTCAGAATTAGCTGAAATTAATTTTGATTGGCTTATTTCACATCACAATCACAGTGGTGAAGTCAGTTTCAGTTAAAAGTCAGTTTAGGCTGGTGGGTAGTTATAACTTTTTCAGGAGAAAAGTTAGGACCTCTGAGGTCATTAATGGCAATTGGCCAGTACCAGGTGTTAATATCTAAGCCTGAAACTCAAAGAAGAACACTCTACGATGAAAGATGTTGAAAATTATGCTTTTTGACGGAGGAGATTTTCAACGAGGTAAAAGTATTGTGAAATTGGCTAAGTTTGGATTGAAAATATTCTAAGTCTGGATTTCAAAAGCGCCACTTTCAGCTAGGGGTGCCCATCATTATGGAAGCTGTATTCAACTTTTTGTGAGATTTTCTACCAAGATGATTTCTTCAGTTTCCTGATAGCTTCGCAATGAGCTAGCCAGCCAGTCCGACGGAGGAGTAAAATGCTTGAAAACGAAAATTCAATACAGAATGAGGGAAATGCAAAGTAGATGACTTTGAAGAGAAAAAGCGCCCCTGGAGGCCAGGGGCGCCCATCTTTTGGAAGATTCAGATGAAGTCTTTTGATCAAGTGACACCTATGAAGTTTTTTTTAATTTTTGGTCCAGCTCCGCGACGCATCTGTCAGCAGGTGAATCTGAGTTGCCGAGTTGCCGCCATCAGTGGTCAAACTTGAGGTTCTAGACTCGATCAGAAACTATTCAGAAAGGACAAAAGCGCCCCTGGAGGTCAGGGGCGCCCAAGGTTTTAAGACCTTTAATGAAATCTGTTTGATGATTTCAGATACTCATCTCGTTCATGTCAGCTTCAGCTTTCCGTTCCCTGTCTCAGCCGGTTCAGAAGAGGTCTTGGCAATCCGCAGTTGAAAGTTGAGTAATTTTTGCCAGTTGCAGCAAGGGATGACATTGGTTGGGAAAAGCGCCCTTGGAGGCCAGGGGCGCCCATGATTTAGGAAGGTTTAAAGATGTTTTTAGAAAAGTGTTCATCAGGAGCCTTTGCTCAGAATTCAGTCTGCTCCGCAGTGAGCCAGTCGGCACGTTCTGAAGTTTTGTCAAATATCGGGAAACGTCAAGTGAAATATGGTCAAGTTATCAGTGAAAATGATGAAAATGCCTGAAAAATATTCTAACACTGAGGTCAAAAGCGCCCCTGGAGGCCAAGGGTGCCCATCTTTTTGAAGCCTCAGATGGTTGAATTTTGAATTGCCACCTCAAGGAATCTTCTTGTCAGATTTGGTCCTGCTCTTCATCGAGATTGTCAGCTAGTTGATCCGACATGACAGTCAACCAGAATCAGTGATCGAACATGAGCTTCATTTGAGGTTTTAGATTTTAAATTTTCAAAAAATGTCTAAGTAAGGAAGGACGCCTAAAGTCAAAGGTTGACTTTTTTGAAATTCAAAAGTAGAAGTGCGCATGAAGAGAGTTTTCAATTTACCAAATTTAGATCTTCAGTTAAACTCTTTGCATGTCGACTTCTATTTTACCTATTTTTAGTCATAACTGGCAAAAACTAGTTTGCATGTATTAGTTAACTGAGTCTTTCAAGATGGCGCCCTAATTTGGGGTGTTCTACATCCAGTTAACTGAGTTTGAAGCCAAATATAGGCCATGCGTGAGTTTTGAAGCACCAGTTGTACTTCAAGCGCCATTTCCAATGCTGGACATGCATTTCACACGCCTTAGAAGATATTTTTCTATATTTTTACTAATGGCATCCATTATTCTTCATCAGAGTTGACATGAAACATCTTTTCTTGAGCATAGAATTGATCTGCAGGTGCTACAAGTGTCAGATTTCTGTATTCTTCATAGCTACAGATTCAGATTGTTCAAGGGAAGATTATTTCAGACTTCGTTTTCCATTTGCATGCAGGTTTTATCAATTCTACTTCAAGCATAGGCGAATTTTTACAGAAGAAGAGAGAAAACAAAAAAAAATAAAACTTCTATTCTTCTGTCTTACTTTCTTCTATTCTCGTCTTAGGTTTTCTT
>CM021110.1:371762618-371815987 GCA_007115665.2 Sequoiadendron giganteum | reverse complement strand
GAAAACTCCATAATCTCCATGAAAGCTTCAATCTAACCCTTGGCGGCTCAAGAAAAGAATAGAAAGAGTGGAAAATTTAAATGAAGGTGAAATTTGTGTTGAGTCATGGTTTTGGTGTTAGGGTTTCCAAAGCCCTAAAGTTAGCCAACCAACAAAGGGTGATTTTTTTCCTTTTTTTAAAAACTTTTAACATGAACTAATGCCTTGCACAATGTTGAATGTTGTTTGTGTACCTTGCAAAGTATAGTCAATGTTCCCTTTTTGCATATTTCTTTCCAAACATGGTCGAGCCATGCCTTTGTTTTGCATGAATTGAAATAAATTTGAAATGTAAAACATCAATTTAAGTGACAGTTATAAATCACTTTATTCAATGGTATGTAAATGCAAGAGTAGGAGGCATTGATTGTAGGATTTAGTCAAAGGGGGAAATTATGGTTGAAGATTTATGTTGTACCAAGCATATAGGGAAGTTGGAGGAGGTTGGCCAACATTTGGAGGAATATAGGGCTATTTTGACTTGGTTTGGAGTAGTTTCTCATGCTTTTATGATGTGTAAGGTCATGTTTTGACCTTTTATTCACGTTAGACTTATTTTGGAGGGAGTTTGGGAGCCATTTTCTAGGCTTTTTGGTTATGCATGACCAAAGGGTTTTGGGTTCCTTTTTTGGTGCAACTGATTGGGGAAAGGATATAGTAACTTCATTATTCTTTTGTGAAGTTAATTCAGTTTATCATCTTTTCTCTAATTTGTGACTTTTGAGTCCTTGGCAGAAAAAAGGCTATATTTTGTAACTCATTTGACATGTATACCAGTCTATACCTTGGAGATCAATAAAGATAAGCGTTTTGTCTTCTCAATTTTTTTGTTTTAATGTGTGCATTTTGGTGATTGATGCAATTACTTGTGAAATTACTCCATTCCTTGTAGTTGAGTCTTATTTGTGGCACCTTTATGCAAAAAGTGTGTGTATTTTGTAGGTTATGAGTGTTGTTGGAGTACAAATAGTTCAAGTTGTGAAAATTTTCTTTCCTTCTACGATTATGCATTATTTACTTCTCATGAAATATTGATGCAAAAGCATATAGAATTGAGTTGTGAAAGTTAAGTTGTGTTGTTGATTAAATTGTTTGTACAAGCTGGTTTTATAGGTTTAGTTAGTGTTTTGGTGCATCACCTTTAGAAGTTAGTCTTTCATTTTCATGTATCTTTCTTACCCTTTTCCCAATAAGAGTTAGTTTTAGGTGAGTACCATAAGAGACAACTTACTCTGGAGGTTAGCTTCCATTATCTAAGCCCACAATCAGGGAAGCTTTCCAATGTTTCACCAATAGACTATGTTTACTCAGTAAAGATGCACTATTAGGAGACACCAGTCCTTTTTTCTCTAAATCCTAGGATATTTCTTCATATTGACCCTCCAAATCAATAGTAGCACCAAGCCCATCAAGACTTACGAAAATCTCTTTTTCCTTTGGTTGTTTAGTTATTTCTTTTTGGTTTGAATTAGGAGCCCCACATTGGTCTTCAACATTAGGAAGAACTTAATCACTTTGATGTGGATCCTCATTTGTTTCTTCTACATTTAGTTGGTATTCTTTATTTTTATTTGATACAACAATTTTTAACCCTTCCATTAAAATTAACTTGATGGGAAAGATAATTTTCTTGCCTTTCCTGAACTTCATGATAAACACGTTGTAGAGAATAGAAAAGAAAGTAGGGAACATTGACCAACAATCCATTTCACAGATGCAACATTAACCAAAAATGGTGGGAAAAAAGTATGCATACCTCCCTTCAAAAGTGATGTATTGAATGACGAATTTAGTAACATCGTTTCTTGGTTTAGGAAGAGAGGCTCATTTTGCACCTTGCCCATGCAACATTTCAATTGATTTAACTCTTTATAAAAACTGCTTACACATGGGCTTTAGTTCCATTACTCGACTAGAGCTAGTGGGAAAGAATGCTTCACTCATTTGAAGTAGTCTAGTAACATATGTAATAGTGTGAACATCCACTAGAAAGGATATGGCCCTCAAGGTGACTTTCTTGCATCAAAAGCCCATTGAAAATTCCTTTGCAATTTCATGATGGAACCCACATAATATTTTACAATAAAAATGCCACTTAAACTACCGAAAGATTTTATACACTTCTTTCTTAGCCTGTAACTTTTCCATGGAGTTGGGTTCACGGAGGGTGACTTCCTCCCATTGTTCTGGTAGGAAGTGAATAAATTGTAACAGGTAAAGGTGAAGGTTTTGCTATGGTATTTTGTAAAAACAAAAAAAATGGTTGTAAAAATCAAGCCGTAAATACGACAAGGATAAAAAATAGAAAGAGGCTACAAGGAACTAACAGTTATGATGATGGGTAATCAAAGCAATGAAATGGGTAATATTTGGCAACTAGTGATGGGACAACATACGGGATGTGCATATCATGTAACGATTTCCAAGTATAGTAATGGACATTCAAAAGGTACATATATGATGTAGGTGTTCTGCCAACTTAAGTATGAAACCGTCCTAGGTCATATCAAGAGTACCATGAAAAAATAAAAATTACTTAAAATGTTAAAAGAAAAGAAGTTGTTGTATTACCAACCGTCAAGGACAATCATACGGTGAGGTGGTGATTGAGAAAGCCATGTGAATCTGACAAAGATGATGTGGAGAGATGAGGTGTGTAAAAGCAACTAGATGTGCAGATTGTCAAAAGCGAAAACAAGTGAGACCATCAAATAAAATGATGGTAAGCAACTAAAAGATGGTAAGCAACGTGTAGAAGATTTGTGCAAAAGCAACTGGATGTGTAGGTCATTGAAAGGGAAAACAAGTGATAGGTGCTATCGAAGTGAAAGAGGAAGATGGTAAGTGACATGTAAAGATTCATGTAAAAGCAACTAGATGTGTAGATCGTCGAAAGGGAAAATAGATGAGACCATCAAATGAAATGATGGTGATGATAGGCGGTACTGAAATGAAAGTGCAAGATAGTAAGGGCATGTAGAAGATTTGTGAAAGCAACCACTTAGGAAGGCACACATTATGTAATAATATAGTAGTTTTCACCATCAATTGAAATGATGGTGAATACTACACGTAAGTGATAGCGAGTACATGACCACATAGAAAATTCATTATGGTAGTTGAAAATAGGTTGTAGTAATCCAATTGTGAATGCAATAGATTGGGTCCAGCCGGCCACAAGAAAATGCCATGAACCTTTGTAATAAAAAATTAGTACAAAGTGTAGCCAAGGGAAATAACTTAACAAATGTGGCTAAGGAATCTAGTTAGCCCCCAAAAGAGAAGAAAGTTGAAGAAGAAAAGGTGACCATGCATGAAGAAAATTCCCTATTGCACAAGCGACATGAAGGTTCCTATTGCAAAAGTGACAGGAATGTTCTTGTCACTATTGATTGTGATTTTTTTAAAATTTTGATAATGACACTAAACTGTCGATAACTCAGTTTTTAGCTTGATACCACTTAGAAGCACTGAAAAATTGGTTTTCACCTCTAAGTTTATTATGCAGTTAATACCCGTCGGTGACCCAATTTTCAAGTAGTAAATGGCCAATAACGCCCAAAGGCTTTCGTTGCTAGATCTCTATTTCTTTTTTTAATAATAATTGGAAGTACCTATGGGGTACTTGAAGAGGGAGCCAGAACCCGAGTCACAACATTGAGTTCCTTCATCAAACTGGAAACAAATTTATCATTGGAAATAGGTCGCTTGCACAAATTTAAGGGCCTATTAACAACAAGATCCATGCAATCAAAATCTACGGTGTGAAGGTTCACTGCACCGTTGTCATAGATAATTTTGATTTCATACAACCCCAACCATTTGGTTTGAAAATTGCCCTTAAAGTCTCAGAATATGGAATCATAGAGAAGTGCCCAATCTCTTGGCTGAAATGACTGTTGTCAGATGAAACGGTCATGCCAGAGAACACATTATTTTTGAACTATTTTTGCATGGAAAAGAGCTTGTTAGCGCATTTTATCTAGTGCATGAAGGTTATTAATTCTTTCTTTCTGAGCATCAGTTAGATCCAATCCCAATTGCAAAGTAGTACATAGAGTTTTTATTCCATATTTGATAGGTAAAACTATTTTCTAAGTATAAACAAGTTCATATGGTGTAAGACCAGTGGTGGTCTTCCACATTGTTCAGTATGCCCATATTGCTTCAAGAAGACGTGTTGCCCAATCTTTCTTATGCAATGCTACAGTCTTCATAAGTATATTTTCAAGTTCTCAATTAGTCACTTCAACTTGTCCATTGGATTGAGGGTGATATGGAGAAGATTTGTGGTGTTAGATTTCATACTCTCGAACCAAAGTTGCAATCAACTCGGACATGAACTAAGGTCTTTGATCTGTAACAATTTCTTGAGGTAAACCAAACTTGGTAAAAATTTCAGAGTACAAAAAGTCAAGAGCTTTAGTATCTCTTGCATGTTTTAATGTTATAACCTCTAGCCATTTAATGACATAATTAGTATAAATCAATATATATTCCTTATTCTTAGATGGGGGGTTGATTGACCCCACAAAATCTAAACCCCATTTTTCAAAGGGTTCAACAAATAATTGGGTTTGTAGAGGGATCTTGTCAGAATGTGTGGGTCAACCCATATGTTTGCATTTGTCATAGTGTTTCACATACTTTTTATAATCTTTATGGATTATAGGACAATATTATCCAGTAGTTAGTATCTTATTAACAGTACTCTAAGCTGCAAATTTTCCTACACAAGTTTCATAATGACATGCTCGAAGTATATTGAAGGCATCATCTTCAATTGCACATGATCACGTGATGTTGCAAATGTCAGTGCAGAATAAAAGTCTATTAATCCATGTATACTAACCACTTAGTCTGAAAATTTTCCTACAATCCCTGGGAGATAAATATGGGGGAAACTTACAAGTGAATAAATATTTTGCAATGTCTGCAAACCATGGAATTATAACTGATATAGAAAAAAATGTGTTCATCAAGAAAGGCATCATTAACTAGAACGGGTCCATCTTCACATTGCAACCTAGATAAGAAATTTACAACATTTCCATGACCAAGCTTATCAAGTGTAGTAATATCAAATTCTTGTAATAATAATAACCATCTAATGAACCTACCAATAACTACAAGTTTATTCATTAGAAATTATATCGTAGAATGATCAATATGGATGAACACTCTTTTATCTAGTGATATAATGACAAAATTTATTAACTACATATACAATAGCTAGAAATTCCTTCTCAGTAATTCTATACTTTACCTCAACACCTATAAAATTCTTACGAATGTAATAAATTGAATAGAAAAGTGTGCCCTTTTTTTGTCCTAGGACAAATCCCATTGAGGAATATGAAGTATCTATATGAATATGGAATGGTAGCTCCCAATTTGGTCCATGTAACACTAGTGTAGTAACAATATTTTCCTTGATTGTTTCAAAATCCTGTTGACATTCTTGTGTCCATGAGAAAGCATTATCTTTTCCTAACAATATAAAAAGTGGTGAGGAAATTTTACTAAAGTTTTGAATAAACCTATGATAATATCGTGCATGTCCCAAGAAACTATGAACATATTTTTGACAAACAAGTGTTGGTAAATCTTGAATTATATACACCTTTTTAGGATCAACTTGAATTCCTTTGGAATAAATGTAATGTCCTAATACTATACCTTTTGTCATTAAAATATGGCATTTTTCATGACTTAAGGATAGATTGGTATCTTCACATCTTTGCAAAACTTTTTCAAGATTATTTTTAGCTTCCTCATAATTTTTACCATAAACAATAAAATTGTCCATATAAACCTACACAATCATGAATAAGATCAGCAAGAATACTTAAAATTTTCCTTTGAAAAGCAACATGGGCATTACATAAACCAAAAGGTAAAACATTGTATGCAAATGTCCCTAGGACAAGTAAAAGTAGTTTTTTCTTGATCCTCAGGCTCTATCTGAATTTGGTTGTACCTACTAAAACCATCCAAGAAAGAAAATAACTTTTTACCTGCAAGTGTATCAAGAACTTGATCAATAAAGGGCAATGGAAAATGGTCATTCTTAGTTGCTTTGTTAAGATCTTTATAATCAACACAAATATGCCACTTACCATTTTTTTTAGGTACCACAACCAAAGAAGAAACCCGTTGACTATCTAAAATTGGATAAATAAAACCTACATTCAACATTTTTTGTAATTCCTCCTTAACTATTTTATGCAAAACGGGATTCAATATTCTTTGTGGTTGTCTAATAGGACGACTACCTTATTCTATGTATATGTGGTGTGTGCAAGTATCTAGATGTATGGAAAGCATGCCCTGATATTCCCATGCAAATGAAAACTAATGAATTCTTAACCTGGCAATTAAGTCTTGAATTTGTGTATCACTCAAATGTGGATTAATATTAAGAGTACATCCTTGTAGAATTTCCATTGCTTGTGATTGTGTAGGTGAATTTATAGCAAGCAGTTGTGAAGTGGATGGTGATATTGTGTCAGAAAACAAAATTGGGCTATATACACAATTATGTCGTAGCAATTGGTGTAAGGTATCAAAATTCCGAAAAAACATGAAGTATGAAAAAATTCGGCCAAATTTTCAACCCTTTTAGGTGAATGTCCCATTATAATTCTATTTTTTTATAGTCTCCTTTAATAGGTTTAGTTAGAAAATAGAAGACCTCTCCATTTGAATTTTTATTCACCTTCCCCAAGCCGCCAAAGATTGGAAATGCCCAAATTTCAATGAGAAGAGATACAACTTGGTTAGGTATGATGGTGCATTACCTTGACGTGTACATCATGTTCCCTAAAATAAACATGACATTGTTACAAGATTTGTTCTAGGAGTGGAAACTTAGTGATATATATTGTGCATATGTAGCTTTCTAAGAATAAAAATATGGTATTAATTTTCCAAAGCCCTTGTAACTTGATTTGATAATGAGGACCCAAAAGGTAGCTAATTCAAGTTAGTCCAAAAATGAACTATTACAAACCGCATCACTGAACTTGAGGAGGTGTCTAATTTGATAGCAATTTTTTAGAATCCACTCTTTACATGTAATTTGTTTTAGACTTGATTTACATAAGATTCAAGTAGAGGTGAAGATGGATTCCACCCACTCTATGGTTGAAGCTATTTTCATATCCAAACTAGTTGAAGACAAGATTTCAACAATAAAAATGAATTGGATTATCTTCTCAATCCTACAAGCAAAGTAAGACTATTCATAAATTATCCTAAGATAAGTTAGAAAATAAATATAAAATAGGGATGTGTTTGAAGTATGATCAAAAGTGAAAGAGAGGACAAAATGTCATGAAGAATAGTTGTATATCATAACTTTTGCAAGGATACACAATGACACTAAGGATTCTTCTAAGGAGGAAGAAGATATAGAAATAATAGATAATTTGGTAGTCAAGGACACTTACATATTTATTCACACTCTAGTAGCATTCTCTTTACCTTAAACCCTCAAATTTATTGGCTACATCAAATACCAAAGGTTTATGGTGTTGATGATGAGGACAATATTGTAATGGAAAACTTACCATGAGGAAATGTCACTTTATCTCATAATGTATGTTCCTTCTTTTGAAGGTGTAAAATTATTGTTAGGCATCCAATGGCTATAAACATTAGGGCCACTTGTCACTTTATCTCTTATATGTGTGTTCCTTCTTTTGGAGGTGTAAACTTATTGTTAGGCATCCAATGGCTATAAACATTAGGGCCAAAAAACTTATGGCTATTCCTAATTGTGGATAAATTTTAGTCTACAAATAAACAACTATAATTTGCAAGGTTTGAAAGTAAGAGATGTTTGAATTGTTTGTTCTCACTACATGGAAAATGTGTTAAAGAAAGAAAGATTTGGTATTATTGCCTAGTTTCACTCTATTAAGCTCAAATTCATTTGTGACCTTATCCTATAAATATGAAAGGAATCTTTGATCAATATGTAATGGATTGAATTTTCACCCCTCAAAAATTCCTTGTTTGCATCCCCTCACCCTAAAAAATTAAATATGACAATGCATCTCACTTCATCCATTCACTCTCCACCCACTTGGTGACTGTCTGTAGTGTCGATGGGGGAATTTTCATCGGGGACACTAGTGCAGTGTGCAAATGTCTATGTGGAACGATGTCGTCCTAATAAGATTCCCACCTCTGGAATCTGCAAAGGTGTTACACTTCTCCATTGGCGACAAAGAGTAACACCCTTGCGCCCTCCAAAAACCTTGAACGACTCTTTTGAGCCACAATCTATCTAAAAATAGTTGATTCTTTATGTATTCCATCATCTACACACTCTTCTTGATCTTCTACAATCTACTTGCTCTAACACACTCCATTTTTCTCACCATTGTTGAAGCTCTAAAATGTTACTTTGTCAGATTTTACTCTCTTTGTTATGGCAACAATTGCATCTTTAATCTTGTGAGGTTACATCTCCCTTCACATGGTCAAGGACACCTTGTTTGGGAGGTGATATCCATTTGTTTTAGCATTTCCATTTGATTTATGTAGCATAGTGTTGTTGGCATTGCTTGGAATTTCCTCCACTACTTTCTTTATCTTACTTTCTATCTCATGGCTATTCTGGTTGTCCATGGAGGTGGGAAAGGCGAAACTGGGGTTTGATTGTGGGAAGCCCTAAAATAGTCACAAAATTTTTCCCCGTTCTATTGTGTGTATGTTTTGCAATCATGTGGAGCTAGTAGGAGGCTAGACCATTCGTAAATTTTTATTCCATCACCTTTCGCTCTTGTCAAATTTTAGTTAGAACTTTAAAGCATAACTCTCGTTATTCTATTATTTTATCACTTTCTACTTTCATTTTTGCATTAAATTGTACTAGTTAAGTAGTCAGCTCATTTCCTGAGGTTTTTCATTGTATTTCATACTTTTGTCCGTACAGATGCCAACACATCATGTTGTCATCCTTGTTTCGCACTGTTGTCTTATGGTAGACATTTTTTTGAGATATTGTTCGAAAACTAGAAACTCGCTCTCTTAACCCCCTGAAACTCTTGGTTTAGAAGAAAGATAGAATATTGAGAGTCCTCTTCTTTCTCTACATGAAACATCTTACATCTTTCCTAAATCCTCCATCTACCTTGAGGTAGATTAGGGCAGTTGATCATTCTAGACCCTCCAATGACCTTGGGTCGTAAGTGTTCAGTCCCCCTCTACATTTTGATGAACCTAACATGAAACTTGTAATATCCATTTCCTTGTGTTAAGGTTCTCTTCCTTGTGTCCATGTAGGTTGTGATCTTGTGCATTTTGAAGCTTTATGAGCTTCACAACTCAATCTACTACCTTCGGGCACATAGTTAGGAGTGTGCAACATGTAGAAATGGACTTTACAAGGGTCACTCTAGCTCTTTCCTCTCAAGAGATGGTATCGACAACATAGACGAGTTACTTCGTTGAAACCACTCATGCCCCTACACCTCCTACTTCCCCTTCGCCTCTACCTTTGGATGAGAATGAAGCCATCCCTATTCCTATAGAGCATCTATGGCTCTAGATAGGATGCTATTGAATCTTACTACTCACCTAGAGATAGATCAAAGCATGGCTAGGCTCATAATGGTTACTAATGAGATTGGATATATGTTACGAAAATATCAGATAGGCATAAAGTTTCTCCATAGCATTACCAATTTAGTGCAAATATATGTCTCCTCTTACAATCTCCTAACAAGTATTACTCGAGGTCATGAGCACGACACCCATGAAAGACAAAGTGTCTCAATGCCCATGATGTTAGTATGCATGGCTGAAACATGCCCCTCCATTAACATCTCTACTCCTGATACCCCTCCTACTATCAATGCAAGTAGGATACCCCTAGGATTTGAGTTTCTTCCTCCTGGGGGCAACCCTACCTTTGGTAGTAAAGTATCATGTGGAATGGGAGGTGGTGGCTCTAGTGATGGATTTGATGGTGGTCATGGTGATAGATCTAGTGGTAGATCTGATGGAGGCCATGTTGGGGTCCCTGGCAGTGGTTTTGGTGGTGGTCATAGCGGTGGCTCTATAGGTGGTTCTGGTGGTGGTAGTTTTGGGGGAGGTCCTTTCTCATATTCTGACCCTATTTTGAATACTCTCCTATAGGATATGGGTCAAATGAAAAAATACTTGGTGAATCTATCTTAGGCCTCTGCCCATCCTATCTTTCAGCCCTTCTTTTGACATAACCCATTGTCGATGATAATTTGGAACACTCCCTTCCCTCTAGGGATGGAAATTGCTAAGTTTTAAAAGTATGGTGGTAAAGGAGATCCCCAGACACATGTTACATTTTAACATGATGTGTATGAATTTATTTCACCATAATGCTCCAATGGAAAAAATATTTCCTTGATCCTCAAGGATACATCGCTTGAGTGGTAATGTTCCTTGCCTGGCAATTCTATACTTTCAATTTATCAACTTGTCAATTAGTTTCTCTGATAATTTTAGGCTAACATTGGTTTGAATATGAATTTCTCGGATCTCATTTGATGTAAGCAAGGAGAGCACGAGAAGATCATTTATTTCATTGCGTGTTACCAAGCACTCTTTTCACAAATCTATTACCCACTAGTTGATTCGGATGTGCAAAAGGTGTTCATAGGCAACCTACAATGATCATGGCAAGAGAAATTTGCCTTCCTAAAATATCCTTCTTTCACACACATTTGGGCTACGTTGTGGGAGTGCCAGTAGATGGTTGTTTAGTTTGGGGGATCCTCCTCGTGCTCTCATTCCGAAGGAAGATCTATAGTGTCAATTTGAGGGAATGGAAAACCTGTTGAGAGTTTAGTCACCACTACTAATGATTGAGGCCTCAAGCACAATAGACAGTTTACTAAACTATCTAAATCTTATTCTTCTATTCTACAGAAGTTGTTGAAGGATAAGATTATAACATTAAAAGAACCTCAACCTCTCAATGAGCCTTATCCCAACTACTATGATGGAAACACATTTTGCCAGTACCTATCAGTACCATCACATCCACGGGTATGATATTGAATGTTGCATGCACCTACATCATGAGATACTAGATCACATCAATGATGATACCATCCATCTCGATGGTAAGAAACAAAATGTGAATAAGTGGAAAAGGAAATAGTGAGTTGCAAACTTATATGGACCCGTTTCTGTATCACTCTATGAACTTAATTATTGATCCCTCTCATGATTTTCCTAAGGCCTCAACATACATAAATGTTGTCTCATTTACTCCTAGTCCTTCCCCTCAACTTGTGACTGGTTTTCCCAACGTACTTTACATTGTAGGACTTACCCATGAAAAAAAAAGCCTCTCCCCTATACATTCCCACTCGCCTCAATGGAAATATTATGATAGGAGTCCTAGTCAACCCCACAAGTCAAGTGAATGTTATTACGAAGGAGACTTTGTGGCTAAATTCATTACAAAGGAAGGAATATGAGAAGATAAAAAACCACTATACGTACACATGATGACCTCTCTCTTGCTCCATATGGCTCCATATGTCTTTCTGGCCTAGTAGGACCTAGGGTCGTGGATACTACTTTCGATGTCATTCCAGAATCCAACCTGTTCAAGGTGAAGTTATGCATCCCTTATCTAGCTTCCATGAATGGAGTCACTTTTGTAATTCACAAGTCTTTCAATGGTTTAGGTATACATTTCTAAACTCTTTCAATCTACTTTACCTTGCATCTAGTAGCACATATGCTTGCTAAAGTGGGGGAAAAATATAATGAAGTGAATTTTCACCCCTTGCAAATTCCCCATTTGCATTCCCTCACCTTAGAAATATTAAATTTGGCAATGCATTTCCACTTCATCAACTTTCTATCCACCCACTTAGTGGTTGTCTGTAGTGTCAGTGGGGGAATTTTTTTCAGGTATGCTAGCACGATGCATAGACATATGCACATTGCACTGCCATCCTAATAGGATTTCGGCCTCTGGAATTTGCAGAGGCATTACATTTCTCCATTGGTGACAAAGAGTAACACCATTGCACCCTTGATCGACCTCAAATGGCTCTTTTGGGCTGGTATCTATCTAAAAACATTTGATTCTTCATTCAATCCATCCTCTACACACTCTTCTTGATCTTCTACACTCTACTTGCTACAACACACTCCATTTTTCTCACCAGTGTTGAAGCTCTAAAGCATTACTCTACTGAATTTTACTCTTGTTGTTCTGGTGAAAATTGCATCTTCAAGCTTTTGAGCTCACATCCCCCTTCACATGCTCAAGGGCACCTTGTTTGGGAGGTGATATCCTCTTTTTTAGCATTGTCATTTGATTTATATAGCATAGTGTTGTTGCCATTGCTTTGTATTTACTCCATTAATTTCTTTATTGTATTTTCTATCTTATGGCTACTCTAACTGTCCATGGAGGTGAGAACACCGAAATGGGGGTTTGACTGTAGCAAGCCTCAAAACAACCCCAACATTTTCCCTAATTTTGTTGTGTGTAGTTTTTTTGTTATTGTGGAGCTTGCAAGAGACTGGACCATTCATAAGTTGTATTTCCATCACCTTTCACTCTTGTCAAATTCTAGTTATAACTTTAAAGCATATCTCTTATTATTTTGTCACTTTCTTCTTTCATTTTTGTATTAAACTATACTAGTTAAGTAGTTAGCTCATTTCCTGAGGTTTTTCACTGTATTTCATACTTTCTTTCCATACATACGCCAGCGCACCAATGAGACAACAATGCACCTCACTATCATCCTTATTTCGTGTTGTCTTTTTGCATAGATTTGTCTGAGATACAATCCAAAATCCAAAAACCTATTCTCTTAACTTCTTGAAACTCTTGGGTTAGAATAAATATAGTAGTAATGAGAGTGTTCTTCTTTCTCTATCTTAAACATTTTATAGCTTTCCTAAATCCTCCATCTAGCTTGAGGTAGATCAAGGAAGCTGATCATTCTAGACTCTCGTATGACCCGGGGTCCTGAGCTTTTGGTCCCCATCCTCTACAAAATATAGCTAAGTGCTTGAGGAGATCAAATGAATGTCTCCTTAGAGGTCATATAACCATGCCATTTCTCTCATTCTAAGTAGTCAACTACCACAAACTCGACCCTATCACTATCATTTTGAGAAAAGCATAAAATTAAAATAATATTTAAGGTGTCATTAAATGTAAAAATAATTAGAGATAATATAATTATTTATTCCCGCCTTGTTGTGATGGTCACTAAAAAGGAAGGTGAAGGGAAAATGTTCCCTAATCTTTGAGAAATGAATAAATTAACCATCGAGGATAAGTTCTCTATTCTACTCATTATTGATTTGTTGGATGAGATTTCTAAGGCCTTTTTTTACCAAATTGGACATTCACTCTAGATATCGTGAAATTCAATTCAAGTAGTAGGATATACCCATAATGGTTTGCCAAACACATGAAGGTCAATATGAATTCTTGATGACGTTATTTGTATTGAATAATGCTCCATCTAATCTTTAGATTTTTATGACTAAGATGTTCCATTGTTGTCTTCACAACTTTATTTTGGTCTTCTGCATATTGATCCCATTGGACCTTGCATTGCATTCTTAAGGTAAGATACATGAAAGGCATTGTGCATCTGAGCAAGAGCTAGTGTCAAAGCAATTCAATATGCAATAGGGTTTAGTTCCCTGAGAACCTCAAAAGGACCTACACAGTGCAAATCTAGTTTGGATGACTTTCCAAACTTGATAGAACTCTTGTGAGGTTTAAAATCAACAAAACCTTTTTCCCTACTAAAATTGTTTTGGGTACCCACTTGGAATTTGCATAAATTTTATGCATATCATTTGCTTTTTCTGATCTTTGCTTAATAATTCCAACTTTATCCTCCCTTTTTGATAACATCTTTGGCCCCAAGCTTATCCTTTCCTGTAGCTTATTTCAGCTTATAAGATTTCAAAAAATTTGACCATACAATGCTTCGAATGGAGCCATCTTGATTGCAAAATGATAAGAATTGTTATGTGTAAACTCAACCAATAGTAGGTAATATTTTCACTTGTATTTCTGATCCATGCAATACATCCTTACTATATCTTCAAGTACCTAGTTAACCCTTTCAGTTTGACCATTTGTTTCCTGATGATACACTGAAATTATGGTCAACTGGGTTCCAAATGAAGAAAACAAGGTTTTTTCAAACCTATATATCACACGAGCATCCTTATTTGAGATAATCTTCTCAAGAATCCCATGCAACCTAAACACCTCTTGAATAAATTTCATGCTATGATAGGAGATCCATTGGTTAGATTCCTAGGAATAAAATGTGCTACCTTAATAAGCTTATCCACTACCACTAGAATGTCATTATGCTTGTTCCTAGACATAGGTAGACCTTTCACAAAGTCCATGCTAATGATTTACCACTTACACTTAGGAACATCATGATGATACAAAAGAGTTGTAGGGTGAAGATGTTTTGCCTTCACCCTTTGACAATATAAGCATTTTTCTATAAATCTTGCAACATCCCCTTTCATTCCCTTCCAAAAATATAATGGCTTCACATCAACCACCATATTGGTCACACCAAGATGTCTAGAGTATATGGTGCATTGTGAACTTATTTCCATACCAGGGTCCATAATTCTTAGAATTAAGTACATATATTCTTCCTTTAAACCTTGATAATCCACTAGGTTCAAAGTGAAATCCTTCATACCTTATGTCTTTCAGATTATTCGAGAGTTATTTCTTGACTTTCTCATAGTATTCATCGCCCCTGGATTACTGTAACACTTGGCCCTTGAAGTCGATTTGAATTGATACCATTGAGGCGATATGCCTCCTACAACTTAGGAAATTGGCAACATGTTTCTCTTTTCCCTTTATGTAGTTAATGTTGAAGTCATAAATAGTTATCAGCTCCAACCATCTCCTTTGCCATTTATTTAGATTGGGTTGGATAAACAAATACTTTAGACCATGATGATCAATCTTTAGTTCAAAAGTTTTACCCATCAAATAATGTCTCCACATCTTCAATGCATGGAATACTGTTGCGAACTCCAAATCATGTGATGCATATTTTTTTCTCATAGGGCTTTAGCTTCCTTGATTCATAAGCTATGAATCGTCCATCTTGCATTAAGACTCCACCTAAACCTTCACCCGATGCATTTGTGATGACAGTAAAGTTTCCATCTACATTAGGTACCTTCAAAATTGGAGTTGTTGTTAGCTTTTCCTTGAGTAGGCCAAATGCCACCTGACATTTCTCATACCACTCAAAATTCTTCCCTTTCCTCTGTAATGAAGTAATAGGAAAATCTATCTTGGAAAAGTTTGAAACAAACTTCCGATAGTAACTTTCCAAACCCATAAAACTTCTAACCTCAGGTAGGCACTGGCCACTCAAGTATCACCTTTATTTTAGATGGATCCACAAAAATCCCATCAACATTAATTATGTGACCCAGGTACTGTACTTCCTTATGAAAGATGGTACACTTAGAAAGTTTTCCATATAGCTTATGATCTCTTAACTGTTGGAGAATAATATATAAAAGTATACAATTCTCTTCTTCATTCTTGTAATAGATTAAGATATCATCTAAGAAAACCAATATAAACCTATCCAAGCAGTCCCTAAACACATTGTTCATCAAGTTCATGAATGTTGCAGACACATTCGTATGTCCAAAAGGTAGGATTGTGAACTTGTAATGATCGTATCTAGTCTTGAAAGTGGTTTTGAAACTATATTCATCTTTGATCCTTAGTTGATGGTAACCTTATCACAAATCAATCTTTGAAAACACTTCCGCTCCTCGCATCTGATCAAAAAGATCATCAATGCATGGCAACAAGTACTTATTATTTATCGTAGCTTTTTTAAGCATTTGATAATCAATACAAAAGTGCAGTATACCATATTTATTCTTCACAAAGATCATTGGCACTTCCTAGGGTGAAACATTGGATTTTATTAGCCCCTTGGACAACAACTACTCCAACTATGCTTTAAGCTCCATTAGTTTCATTGTGATCATCCTATAAGGCACTTTGGATATAGGTTCCATCCCTAGCACTAGGTCAATGGAGAAATAAAACACTCTCTTGGGAGGTAATCCAAGTAGTTCTTCTGGAAAGACATCTGCAAATTTATAAAGGATCGGATATTTCTCCATATTTTTCTCTCCAAGTTCCACCCCTTCTCCTTCTTTGGCATCTGGGGGGTCTCATGGTCCATAATAAACATCATCTGAGAAATGAATTCCTTGCATTCCTCAAGTTTCTCCATTTTAACTATGAATATTTGGCATCCTTTCTTATTTTCCCTATGCATTTGCATAGCTGGAATCTATCATAATTTCATTTCTCTAGGTGTTCCTTGCAATGGCACTTGATTACCTAGGTCGTCTAGGCATTCTACGGTTTTAACATGGAAATCCAATTTTTCCTTATGCTTCCATAGCTAATTCATCCCTAATATGACATCATAAGAAACTAAAGGGCCTATGTAAAAATTCACCTCCATAGAGAAACTTGGAAGTTCAACCCTTGCTTCAAAAAGGAATTGCCTCACCTCAACTCTTGTCTGGTTTGCATACTCAACAACCCAAGACTTTTCCATAAACCAACCTTTCTAGAAATTTGACTAGATGTTTTAGGTGAAATAAAAAATTTTGTGGCTCCAATATCAATAAGAATGGAAATAGGTAAACCAAAAAAAGTACCTGGAGTTTCTATCGAGGTAATATGGTACTCAACCTGTCAATTGTCCAAAGTTGCATGGATCTTCTGTTGGAATGCAACTCATTATGGAGGAAGGGAGTTCCCATGTTGTTGTGACCCTGATGGTTTTTTAGGAAATTGAATGGAAAAATGACCCCCACCACATGTAAATAATCCTTCCAATTGTCCTGTAATGACCTAACCCTTCGGTAAATAAAAATTTCTTAATTTTACACTAACAAGTAAAGGGAAAGAGTAATAAAGACATTGCAAATAGATTTTTTTTTCTTTCATTGATAATTACAAAACAAGATGCAATATAATTCAGCAAGTAATCTTTTCCTTTTAAAATTTAAATAACAGAGTAAGAAAACATACATGAACATACATAGCTCATAGAGATTTGGAACAAATAGTAGTAAGAAGTCCAGGAAATATGTCCTTTCAAATCTTGGTACTTCAGTAGCTTGTTGTGGAGGAGAAACATCACTCAGGCGCTTTTCCACCAACCACGGACTATAATGCGGTCCCTCGCACATATATTATTCGATAGACGGCCCTCCCTTCAACGAAGAGATTGGTAGGGTAACCAATATTGTTAACCAACTAACCATAGTGTTGTGTCCTACAAAACTAGAACTTGCTATTTCACAATCCTAAACTAGCTTGTTTTAAGGATCACAATGAACTGACAGTGTAGTCTCAAGCATCACACAGTCTAAGTGGATGTCGTACATTTCACTACTTTGGCCAAATTGTTCTCATTTGGTACTTCTAATGAAGGTCATCTATCATATACACTATTCAGGGTCAATTTGACTTAGGGCTATCTTACACTACGCGTAGGTCTTTTTCCTTCACTGGGTAATCCGTACCCAAGACATCCTACAACAAAATAAACTACTAGAAATGAAACAAAATAAAAATTAATCACAAATTCCCCTCCTATACTGGACATCTTCATCCTAGGAGTATCTCAAGTTGTAAGAGACCGGGTGTCTCTCAACCCCAATTTATGCTGAATGGTGAAGTTATGCGATTTTTGCATATAAATGTTTTTGCTGATTTTTAAAATAAAATGATGCTAGATAATGAAAATACAATAAATATGCTAACATCAATGCATGCTTGATACCAATGAGCTGCAAACACCTTTCTATTATCCAATAAATGTTTACAATGTAAAAAGGAATACATGCGTATAAAAAAGCAGCTGATTATTTAAATTTGTGAACCTGGTTTTAATTCGCAACCCTTTGAAAATGAAGATAGAATGGACGGCTAGCTGAAAGAACAATTTCTCCCACCAATAAATAAGTGCAATGCCCTCCAAAGACCAAGTTACTGTAGCGAATCACTGTTCACGAGTTACTGTAGCATGGGTACTATTCATGTCACTGTAGCGCGGGGCACTATTCATGTCATTGTAGCACGGGCACTATTCACGTCACTGTAGCAGCAGATCAATAATTCTGATTTTTCTTCTGCAATGTTGATTATTTCAACAAACTAAAATCTGCTCTTCAAACCCTTGATAAAAAACTTCACAATAAGCTCTGTAATGACCTCTGAATGAAGCCACTCAACTGACAAGCTTCAACTGGTATCTCACAATCTCAGTATGTATGATTCTGAAGAGTTGATGTTCTCCAAAACCTGATTGCAAAAACCCTTGTTTCTCCAACTCCAATGCTCTCAGAGAGAAAAGACAAAATTGATTAATCATATCATCATAATGAGTTCTATTCTATCTTTGAGAAATAAATACTCTCTCACACAAGTTCGACCCTCCTCAAAAAAGCAATTTAAATGCATTTAATAATATTAAATTTGCCTCTCTTGACTTAGGCACTTTTAATTAATAAATGGCATTCATTTAAATGAGTAATAAATACTCATTTAATAATCATTTCTTCTCATTTATTATAAAGTCAATAAAATACTTTATAATAAGCCATTTAAATAATTAATAACTTTAATATTTCACTTTAAGTGACTTTATAATATAAAGTCATAATAATAATCATTTAATTATTACTAAATGCTCCCTTAATCTCCATTTGCTCGATAAACTATCAAACTGGGTCGAAACTGAGATATCCAACTGAGCCAGGTGCCCTGCCAGAAATAGTAACCCTTGTTGGCCTGACTTACTATAAATAGTAAGTGCCTGAATATCACTCTGTAAGCCTCTGCAAAGGCCCAAACCTGAATCAACTGATGGAGTAGAGTCCCAAAACTTTGCATAATTGCAATGAGCGACCCTCTAATCACATCTGTCAGCTTATGAGGGCCAAGAATAGGCTAAACCTTAACAAACTGATGCTCGCGAAAATGGGGACATTACAAACTTAATTAATTCATGAGTACTCTTTTAATTAAAGATGTCAGACTCAACCGATAACGCACCTTGACTATAACTTTTTTTTAAGTATACTTTTAGACTATAATTCAAATATCCATATGAAATATTGATAAGACATTTTGAGACAGTAAACTAACTATCATGATAAAATTATTGAAAATTAATTTAGAACCTATTACCCTACTAAACAATGCAAACACAGATAGATCTTCTAAGCCATGGGTCTGCCAAGATGAGACAGGCAGCCACTCTTTAAACCACAACCAATGAAAGATTTGGTAGCAATATATGAGCCTTTTGCAACAAAACCACTTGATCCATTGATGATGACTTTCCAAGGTAAAGATGGTCAATAGAAAGTGCATGCAATCTACCAATAAAATAAGATGTGACAAATCGAAAACAATAAAGGTTGTGATCTCCACGTGAACAGTGATCAAATGTGATCAAGTCTCCGCAAATTAAATTGAGCCGACACACAATGGAAGGACGCAACGAGGCCTACAAACCATTCACAATCGTGCCTAAAAAAGCATGTCTCCCTCTACGATGATCAACTAAAGGGCCGATTTAACAAAATCGCCTCACGACCTCGATGAATTCAAATGCATCGATCTCTTGCTACGACTTTGATATTAGTGGCCTCAAAAAAACCTTGCTGAGACTTCTCATCAAAACAAAGAAGTGAACTAGCGCCAATAATCTCTTAATATCACAAAAAAATAGGCACAGGATTTGCTTCGCTCTGATACCATACTAGAAAATATGGTATTGGCAGAAAATTTTGCACTCAATAACAAAATAGTTGTCTCATATTTTTCTTCAACACACTTTACATATTTATAGGATTCTTAAATCCTATCATTTAGGAAACAACATAAACGACATCCCTAAATATATTGAGTTGTTTTAACAACTCAATTACAAACAAACACTCTTGCCACTAACAAACTCTAACAAATAACTATTCTCACATCTGTAATAGTTATGTGAGTTGTGATAACAACTCACATTATTAACTTATGCGAACGCTAACATTTGATTTCCCAACAATTTTGACATATGTTTTCCATGAAATTATGAAATTTAGTTAACCTTATAGTAGCTTGTCTTCTAGAAGTCAAAAAATTTAATTGATGAATCTTGTGTTTCTGTTGATCGCCTTTTGAAAGAATTTTATCCTAATTAATTTTTTTAACAAAGTAGGCAAACTATCTTTTATTAGCTTGTTATGTTCAATAACATATCATTTAGTCTGTTGTCATTTTGGAATTATTTATAAAATAGAATGGTTTCTATTGTAAAGTTTACATGGCAGTTCCAAACAAAAGAATGTGGCTCTAGGAAAAAGTCTTATATTTTTAGATTTACATGATGATAAATATATGACAAAGTTTGATGACATTTTGGATAATGAAATATTTATTGTATTGTTGTGCCCATAGGTTCATGGCATTGTTGGAGAATACCAAGAAGAAATTGAAAGCTTGAAGGAGCAGTTGGAGAAGGCCCTTCAAGATAAACAAGAAGTTGAGGTATGCATTAACTATTTGATGCATTTCTTCTCAAACATTGTAGTTGTACCCAAACCAAAATTTTTGCTTCATTAAGGCATTTTGCTTAAAATGGTCTAAACCTTGTAAAAGTGGGGTCAAAACTCAGTTTTTGGGCAAATAAAGTATGGGCTTTTAGTCAGTGTGATGCCAGGAAGATACTGGCAAAATTTGAAAATTTTGAAAATTAGGGTTTCTGAAGTCTATTTTTAGCCCGAAACCCTAAAAAATAAGAACTTGTCAGAATTGGCTGAAATTAATTTTGATTGGCTTATTTCACATCACGATCACAGTGGTGAAGTCAGTTTCAGTTAAAAGTCAGTTTAAGGCTGGTGGGTAGTTATAACTTTTTCAGGAGAAAAGTTAGGACCTCTGAGGTCATTAATGGCAGTTGGCCAGTACCAGGTGTTAATATCTAAGCCTGAAACTCAAAGAAGAACACTCTACGATGAAAGATGTTGAAAATTATGCTTTTTGACGGAGGAGATTTTCAACAGGTAAAAGTACTGTGAAATTGGCTAAGTCTGGATTGAAAATATTCTAAGTCTGGAGGTCAAAAGCGCCACTTTCAGCTAGGGGCGCCCATCATTATGGAAGCTGTATTCAACTTTTTGTGAGATTTTCTACCAAGATGATTTCTTCAGTTTCCTGATAGCTTCGCAATGAGCTAGCCAGCCAGTTCGACGGAGGAGTAAAACGCCTGAAAACGTAAATTCAGTACAAAACGAGGGAAATGCAAAGTAGATGACTTTGAAGAGAACGCCCATCTTTTTGAAGATTCAAATGAAGTCGTTTGATCAAGTGACACCCAGGAAGTTTGTTTCTATTTTTGATCCAGCTCCGCGACGCATCTGTCAGCCGGTGAATCTGAGTTGCCGAGTTGCCGCCATCAGTGGTCAAAACTTGAGGTTCCAGACTTGATCAGAAACTATTCAGAAAGGACAAAAGCGCCCCTGGAGGCCAGGGGCGCCCAAGGTTTTAAGACCTTTAATGAAATCTGTTTGATGATTTCAGATGTTCGTCTCGTTCTTGTCAGCTTCAGCTTTTCGTTCCCTGTCTCAGCTAGTTCAAAAGATGTCTTGGCAATCCGTAGCCGGAAGTTAAGTAATTCTTGGTCGGTTACAGTAATGGTTGACATGGTTGGGAAAAGCGCCCCTGGAGGCCAGGGGCGCCCATGATTTAGGAAGATTTAAAGATGTTTTTAGAAAAGTGTTCATCAGGAGCCTTTGCTCAGAATTCAGTCTGCTCCGCAGTGAGCCAGTCAGCACGTTCTGAAGTTTTGTCAAATACCGGGAAACGTCAAGTGAAATATGGTCAAGTTATCAGTGAAAATGATGAAAATGCCTGAAAATATTCTAACACTGAGGTCAAAAGCGCCCCTGAGGCCAGGGGCGCCCATCTTTTTGAAACCTCAGATGGTTGAATTTTGAATTGCCACCTCAAGGAATCTTCTTGTCAGATTTGGTCCTGCTCTTCATCGAGATTGTCAGCCAGTTGATCCGACGTGACAGTCAACCAGAATCAGTGATCGAACATGAGCTTCGTTTGAGGTTTTAGATTCTAAATTTTCAAAAAATGTCTAAGTAAGGAAGGACGCCTAAAGTCAAAGGTTGACTTTTTTGAAATTCAAAAGTAGAAGTGCGCATGAAGAGAGTTTTCAATTTACCAAATTTAGATCTTCAGTTAAACTCTTTGCATGTCGACTTCTATTTTACCTATTTTTGGTCATAACTGGCTGAACTTAGTTTGCATGCATTAGTTAACTGAATCTTCAAGATGGCGCCCTAATTTGGGGTTGTTCTACATCCAGTTAACTGAGTTTGAAGCCGAATATAGGCCATGCGTGAGTTTTGAAGCACCAGTTGTACTTCAAGCGCCATTTCCAATGCTGGACATGCATTTCACACGCTTTAGAAGATATTTTTCTATATTTTTACTAGTGGCGTCCATTATTCTTCATCAAAGTTGACAAGAAACATCTTTCTTGAGCATAAAATTGATCTGCAGGTGCTACAGGTGTCAGATTTCAGTATTCTTCGTAGCTACAGATTCAGATTGTTCAAGGGAAGATTATTTCAGACTTGGTTTCCATTTGCATGCAGGTTTTATCAATTCTACTTCAAGCATAGGCGAATTTTTACAGAAGAAGAGAGAAAACAAAAAAAAATAAAACTTCTATTCTTCTGTCTTACTTTCTTCTATTCTCGTCTTAGGTTTTCTTCGCATGTCAAAGAAAATGATAGATTTTTCAGAAAAGCATCATCTGGGTTCGAGTATTTCAGCATCAACAACAATACCCATGTCTTAGATTATTTTGTGAAAATTGCCCCGCTGCCTCTTTTCTAGAAGCACTATGCTTTTTTCCAGAATTCTCTTTGCATGTGGGCCTAAATCACGTTTTTTCGCAAATCTGTTGATCTGGGTTGTTTTAGGATCCATTTCTACACAAAACCCATGTTCCAGATTTTCGCGAGAAAAATTGCCCCCAGTGCCCCTAACTGCCAGTTCAGATCTCAACTGAAAACCTTTTGCATGCGGGCCTAAATCACATTTTTCCGAATTTCTGACGTTGTGGGCCATCTTAGAATTTGATTATGCACAAAACCCACGTCTCAGAATATTTTGTGAAAATTGCCCTTCGACAGGCTATTTTTAGCCTTATCTAGAGTGATTTTTGGTTTTCCGGAGAAGTTGTCAAAACGTAGCTGTGTTCACAGTCAACAGGCGAGTTTTTCCGGATGCAGTTCACACAAATCGAATTCAAGACGATGTCAGTCTTAATTCATGATTTCATCAGAAAAGCTGACATTGATTTGTATCAAGCGCATCAGAAAGGTTGACAAGCGTAGTCACTCAAGTCCACATGGTTTTATGCCTCGTATAGCTGATTGTCTTCCAAGGCCAGTTTAGAGGGTTGATAAGCATGAAAAACGTGAGAAACGTCAAGCTGCAGAAGAAATAGTGGCCATCACTTCAGTTTACAGAGCCGCCAGAGTTACCAACCAATGAAGGGCCAGTTTAAGTATGCAGAGGTTTTCGGTTTTGCTTGAGTTACTAACTAGCAGTTGATTGACAGTTGAGACATGTGATGACCTCTAGATGGTGATGCAGTTACTAACCTCGTGGAGGGGATACTTGCTCGAGATCAGGGTCAGTGAACTTCAGTTCAAGGCATCCCACCTTTTCCAAGATAGACATTAGACACAGGAGTTAAACTCGAGGCTTCTTTCCGAGTTAACTTGCTGTTATACATTGCATGCATGTCTTTCTTGGAAACATCTACGTACACTTGGAGATTAGATTAGATGTTTCAATTAACTGATGATAGTTTCCCAGTTAACTGTATAGTTTCATTCAATTAGGGTTTAAGAATAAGATCTTGCATGTCTTGCAAGACTGTAGTTGACTCAAGGTGATTTTAGGGTTGCCTACACCTTGAAGTCTATAAATAAGAGCTTTTAGCTCATTTGTAATTAGCTTTTCCTGGTGATAGAGAATTGCTGCGTTGTCGGCAACATGCCTATTCTCAAGATTGGTTCACCCTTGTAAATTAGAACTTTTGCTTGATAGCATACATGCTGCGCCTACCTTGCCTGTAGTATTGCTATTATTGTATCTGTTCAAAGAGTAATTGTTGTTATAATAAATTGTTGCGCCTACCTTGCCTTCATGTTATTGTCATGGTGTTTATTCGATCTTAGTTAAATGGGGTTGCTGGTTTGATCGTTATTGCATGCGTGTTGCGTCTATACAATCTACTGTCCCAGTTGCTTACCTTTTGTTTTGTTTATTATAAGCCTATTCAGAAGAGCAAATAGTTGCGCCTACCTTGCCTTCATGTTGCGAAACTGTACTCAAAGCTTATCGTATGATGTGTGTTATAGTAGACTCATTCAGCCAAGCAAATAGTTGCGCCTACCTTGCCTTCATGTTGTGAAGCTGTACCAGGTTTACCGTTCATTTTGTTTGTTTTAATAAACTTCTTCCCGGATTAGCAAATAGTTGCGCCTACCTTGCCTTCATGTTGTGAGCCCGCACTTGGAGTTTATCGTACAATACATTCCTGCTCCATTTCCTCATGCTCTGTTTCTTGAGGAAATTGGATAGATATTAAAGAAGTTAGCTTAGTTGTAGTTACATGATCTGCGAAACCAGAAAATACTTAGCTGCAACGTTCTAGGTTTTCTTAACCTTGTGCCTCTACCAGCTGAGAACAAAAAGATAGGACATTAGTTTAGTTTTCTATTTTATGCATTCCAGCACAACGAGGGAGCTTCCCCTCCTAATTTGAAGAGCACTCATTACGTAGTGTGCATAGCTGTCCGTACAAACTCACACCTGTAGGTGTTAGTTCTTCTCAAACATTGTTAGTCAGCCAATGCAATGAATATGTGTTGTACTTGTAAAAATAAAAAATCAAATAAACAGCCATTCAGAGGTATTTTCTAGTGCTGTCATTGATTAGTTCGGTTCAATAAGAACCTGAACTTCAAAGATCATTTTCAGATTTGGTTTTAAATTGACTTCTACTCATTTCAATATAATTTATGGCATGCATTATAATGAAATGCATGAGAATTTATGGGATCCAAAAAGGTGGTAGGATTATGTTTCTGTTTTTATAAATAAAAAGTTGATATTGAATTAGTTATAATTGATATTATATAATATTTATTATATCAGAAGATTCTCTTCATTCACTAGATGTTGGGTATTATGCATGTAGATAGTTGTAATTAGAAGTCTCTCATTAACCTTCTTGAAAATTTCTTGAGGGTAATGATTAGTGTTTTGGATTTGACAATTTTTTGGAATTTGAGGACTACAAGGAGGGGGTCGACTAATAAAATAATATTTGCATTTTTAAAAATAGCTCTATATTAATGGAGCCAACTTTATGGTGGGTGAGTCTATGCAATTTTCTTTCAAACCTTTAAATGTGTTTGCTTTTAAATCCCTCCTGAGATTTTTTATAAAATTTACTTTGATATAATTTTGTTACCAAGCCTATACATGGATTTCCTTTTAAATTTCACCAATTTCTTAAACTAAATTTTACTTGATGTATTTTTTAGGAGTGATAAGAATCTGGAAACAATTTTCTTCCATTTATAAATCAGTTTGACAGTATAGTACTCATTTACAATTTGTGATCCCTTAGGCTACAAAATTAATTGCTTGTGAAGACAGGCCTAAAATGAGAGCAGCAACACCTCCAGCCGTGCAGTTGCAATATTTAGCCATTAACTTCAAATTCATAAATGTTTCCTGTTTTCTTTTCAGAGGAGAATACATGGGTTTTTGTCATAATCACCTTCTGTTTTTAATTATACTGCTGGCTGCTGCCATGAACTGATATTTGCAGTTTGGTATCAACTGAGCTGAAACTATGTATTTTGAATTTAAGGAGGCACAGCAGGCTGAGGGATGTTAGTTTTTTGAATTTAAGGAGGCAGAGCAGGCTGAGGGACGTTTTGTTGTCCCCTTGCTGTCTTGGGGATTCCCAAAACATAGAATAAAGGGACATCCCTTGGATGTCCCCAATTTCGTGGCTTGCCAAAAAAGGGGACAAGACATGTGGTTTGTCCCTAGGGACATGATCTTGTGTACTCTTGGTTAAGATAAGTATATTGATTCAGCACTTATTTCTTTGTCATCATGGGACAAACTCTTATGCTTGACTCTTTGTATATTTGAATTAAAAAATCAAAACAATACTTGAACAATATCTACAAGACACAAGCTAGGAAATAAATTATAATAAATCTAGTGTAGCCTTTGCAAATATCTCAATATATAGGAAAAAATAACTCTTTAAATTTTGGGCTTCAAAAATGTTTGGTTGCCAATAAAACTATTGGGCTTTGTGAAATCATTTTCAGGAGAATCATTCTCAAAAAGAAATTGAACCTCAAATGGGTTTATTTTGCTCACCATGACTAGCTTCTCGTATCGGTCATTCAAGCTGTACCTATACACCTTTTTGTCCTCATCAAAGCCCTATTGCAGTCAAGGTCAAACAACTAATTTCCATTGAGATTTTCTATGGTGAGGAACGAACAAGAACGCCAAGTACTCTTATATGGCTTTGAAGGACAATTATAATGACAACAACGATGGATGTTTGAATATAGGAAATGTTTACAATAGTGCTCTAATATTGCAGCAAGTGTGTATGTTACAAGAAAGCCCTTCTTTTCCTTAGATGATTATCCTATACATGAAATATCTATAGGATCCCTAAAAGACCCAATAAATAAATACTTGGCATTGGCATTGGCATCCACTACAATCGCAAAGCACAGTAATGCATTTATTTCTACTGTTGCAAGAGATGAGTTGGTAAGTTGGTATAGGAACAATTATGAAGTGTTGGGATGATAAGTGGAATGGACACCCATCACTATCCTACGTGAAGGAAGAGGAAGAAGTGAATTAATAGTGGTTGTATGAGCCTCTATCATTGAGATGCACATTGGCCATTTGAGCCTTCTCACTAGTGATTTTTTTAGTGGCTAATATTCGCCAATTGGCTAATAGTTGAAATTTGGGAATCCAAATTTGGCTAATAGTTCAAGCTGTAACACAACTTGAATCACCACATTTTTACAAGATTTTATTTTAGTCTTATTTAAATCACCAAAGAATTAATTTTATTAAACTTTTTAACTCAAAAATTCACCACAGTATTCAATACATGATTAGATCAAATTTGTTTAAATTTTATAAGTTTATTAGAAATCTAAATTAATTCGTCGATGGTATATCATAATTATTAGTTGCTTTAGGGTCATATTTCCGATCTTTAGTTGCCACCATTGATTTAAAATATAATGTAATGACCTTCATTGTATTCCATGAGGTAAAATGAACTTGTGATTATAATGCTCATGTGGCCCAAAATTGCTTTTGGATTGTTGATATCAATGGAGATCAACGATCCAAAAGAAATTTCGAAACCCATGAGCATTAAAGATTGCGGTTACATTTTACCTCGTGTAATACAAGAAGGGCCGTTAGATTATTTTTTAAATCAATGGTGGCAACTAAACATTATAGAGTCTACCCCTTAAACCCATTGATCATTTCCATCCTCGAGCCCCTACTTTTCCATAAGAATTAATTTTTTTAAATGGAAGGATTCACCATCACAAATAATGCATTTTCCTATTATTTTCCAAGATTTGCTACAAAATTTTAGTGATGTAATAAAAATAGCCAATAAAATAATGAACAATTCGCCAAGCTTGTATATCTCGAGGGATTCTTAAAGTTATCATTGCTTCTCACAAGCATTGTTAATGCTCTGTTATTGAGATGAGCTAGTCTACGTACAACTTCATCTTGTCTATGAAGAGGAACATGTTTGCTCTAGATACAACTTCTTCTAATCAAAGAAGAAGATCATGTTTATCTCTAAGAAAACATAGTACCTTGTGTCTCAAGAATCACAAGACAATTGAGTACAAGGAGAGTCCAATAGTGTTGTTCGATATAGAGCTTGAAAAGAGAACACAAATTGATGAGAATCAAGCTACACACATAGGGGTGGTTTGGGCCTAGTTGCTAGAGCTAGATGAGTCTAATAGTTGCAGTGATGACTAGAGTGCCACAATATTAGTTTTTGATTATGAGTGAGATACGCCATTACATTTTGTGTTAGTGTTGCTTTGTATCTTAAATTTGATGGATACATAATTATTGTAATAAAAATGCTTGTTGCTGATCATTGGATTAGTTGATTTTCAAAATTTCAAACTTTGCATAAATTTTAGATTCTTTTACTCATTGTGTTTACATAAATGATAAACTGACATTTTTACTTTTTTTTTTTGTGAAGTTCAATAGCACGGTCACACTCCATGGAGTCACATCTTCTTTGTCAGTTTCCACCAACCATTGTCATCTTTGAGATGTTTCCCTTTGTCTTTGAAACTTTGAGAAATGAAACATTGGATAACTTTAACCTCCTTTGTTGGTATTTCTAGCTTTAATTCAAATGCCTTGTCGAAATTTAATATGTGGCAACCTTCAATGGGGTTCTTATTGCTTGTTTGGTTGATAAAAGAAGTGATTCGAAATTTAGATGTAGATTCCTTTTTGTTGCTCGTTCCCTTTTATTTGATCTTTGTTGCGGCATATATTTTCAATGATTCTATTTTTGCATTTCACCATATTCCTTGAAATATAGCTTGGGACCATGAGTTGGATTTTCTTGACAATTGATATTTGATGTCCATTATGTTTGAGATTTATCTTCCAGTCATATAAACGAGTGTTAATCTCTTGGCTTGTAGAATACGGGAGTAGCAACTTTCTTGCAATATCTTTTTATATTGGCTTGGTTGAATTACTTTGGATGAACAAACGTGTTATGCTGTCCTCATTTTGGATAATTAGATGTGTTATGGTATTCTAGCAAATTTTTTTGGCCATACTGCCTATCCCTTTTTAGCTTTTGGTAAGTCGAGACAACATTGTAGTTTGCATTTGCAGTTACCTTCCATATTGATAAAAATGGGTGAGAGAGATTGTCCAACCATTTTCCTAGAAATTAATTTCCATTATTATACCTTTTTTGTTGATGTTGCCTTGAATCTATTTATCCATTGCTTTTTTATGTGTTAGTTTCACTTGATGGCTATGTTCTCTTGGTATTAAATGAAGACTTCTTATAGGCTTGTTGGGAGTATTGGTTATTGAGCTTTTTTTTGCAAGTGGTTAAAATGTTGGTTCATGACCTCTAGGCTAGTTTCATTGCCAAAGTTGTTTTGAAACATTTGATTATATTTAGACCTAAGCTCCCAATTTGTTTATCTTTGCAAATGTTAGCCAAGCACAAGAAGATGTTAGAATGGTTTGTCTTTCCACAAGAATCTTATTTAAATTCCTAGTATTTGCACTATAGGCACCAATTCTAGAAATGCTTCTAGGAGTTGTATTTTTCTAGGTGATGTGAGGAATTTTGTATTCTAGTTTGGGTTACAAGGTGTTGTTTGTTTATAAGCATAGCCCATAGCCCATAGCCCATAGCCCATAGACCTACATTTTATTTTTATTGAATTAGGAAACTTGGATATGTCATTGAAAGAGTGTCTTATTTATATGTTTGTAGTGGTTAAATTTCTAATATGGACATTGGCAACTACAATTGTAGATTCACTTTTGGCGATCCTTTGTCTTGTTGCACGTTGGTATTGGGGTAGAATTCCTATATCATTTTCTTTGCTTCTTGTTGAGTAGAGGATGTGCCATTTGCAAATTGATATCCCATATGTATGTTTCCACAATTTGAAGTTGGTAGTCTGTGTATTTTGGGATCTTTTTGATTTTGGGCAAGTTAATTGAGGAGCATTTAAACTCTTATGCTAAAGAGATATATGATCTTTGGGTGTTTTTGTGTTTGTTGTCGATTTGTCTATAAGCAAGCACCCTTTGGTGCATTGAGGATTGTGGAGAAGAGTGAGGTGCTCACACAAATATTGATCTAGTTTTGTTGTCTATAATTGACACTTGGGACAAAGCCAAACTATTTTTTCATGGGATTTTATGAAGATGCAACTCAAGCCCTAACACAATATGATGGGAGAATTTTAAGATTGTGTTGTGGAGTATAATTTGATTGTAGTGTTTTAATATTAAGGCTTTTGTTATATTGGGGATGATCATCAAAATGGTAGCATTAATCAGGGTTAGATTTTTCTTGATTTGTTAGGATTACTTCATTTTCATTGAGATCCCAAAAACATTGTTAAATCTATTGCCATCAAGTCTAGGAGCTTTATTTGAGTCAAAGGATAGAGGTATTGATTTGATCTTTTCTTTGTAGGAGCTTGCAATAAAGTAGCGCTATCTTTGTGGTTTATAATCATGGGCAAGAGCTTTAGGAGTTCTTGTGCTTTTATGTCCACATAATCTCTCTTGCTAAGGGAAGGGGTCAAAATTATTTAGTAGCATGAATTGATATTTGTTTGTTTAGGATAGATTTGTGGAAATAACCCATATTTGAGTCTCCTTTCAAGATCCTTTGTGATTTTGCTCTTTATTGCCAAAAGTGGACTTCCTTATTTTTGACTATTGTAAATTTTATGATGTGTTCATGCTCCTCTTTCGTTAGTGCCTCATTGAGATCCATTTCAAAATTCAATCTTGTATGATTGCTAGCCTGGCTTCTGCTATTTAGGATTATTCAAATATGTTCTCATCTTTTTTTGATCCACTCCTAAATCCTTTGCCACATTTGTTCATATTTTGGAAACTATAGTTTTGTCTAACTTTTTGGTACTTTCCTTCTATTGGTCCTTGTACAATCCTTACATATAATTGATGCCAATTAAAGTAGGTGTCATTAGACATTCCAATAGTGCTTTAGTTCTCTGGTATATGAAGAGTTTCTATCGTTGGGAATATTGTTGTCTTGGCCTATGGTAGACACCTTGTACAATTAGGGGAAATTTAAAGCCTGTACATTCTCAATGGGCTCCCTTACTTCCTTGACTTTGATAGGTTGACTTGCTTACTCATTGTGGTGCTGTGAGTGTTATGCGCTATGTTCTCACTTGCAAGTCCCTTGTAACCCACATCTATAACATTAACACTTCATGCTACCTTGACATTAAAACTTCATGCTAATTCTCACCCATTTTACCCAAGCCCTCCAATCATGTTTTATCAATGCCTAGACACGATCTTTTTTGATGATGTTTGCACCCTCAACTATTCTCCCTTCCTATTCCCACCATCGATTCCATGTATGAATTCTCACATTAATCCCTTTGGGATGTTGTTCTTGATTCTCTCCCCTACACCATACATTACCTTGGAATAGTTCCCCTCCATGGACCTTGTCCTATGAATTAGTGGCTTGATGATGATTGCAAATCTCTTCATCAAAGGTTTTGTTTTCCCCTAACTCATGACCCTCCCTATGTACCCTCTATTTGTAGGGAATATTTTTGACTTCTCTAATCTAAGAAGCAAGAGCTTCTTTCTTCTTGATGACTTGGCTTTCTTGTAGATATTAATCTCTCCAAGACATTCTAGTGAATTTTTCTCCCAAGGAAAACTATAGCTTTCGATATAGACCTTGATGTGTTGGTTTACCATACTAACTCTCTATATGATGTGCTCGACCAACTTGTTCTCAATGTCCTCACTCCACCATCTTATATTGTTGTCTCCACGTGCATTGTCAAGAGAGCTATTTTGAAGTTATCTACCAACAAAGTAACAAATTGTGAAGGCGTCCAAGCTGAATTCATCAAATATGGTGTGGACCCCCTTGCCTTTTCTTTTGGTAGAAATTTTTAATAAGGTGGTTTATTCAAGCTTACCTAAGTCTTGGTCCCAACACATAATTCACCCTATTAAAAAATTTGGAGATCTGTTCAACTTTGGCAACTACAAGACCATCATGATTGGCTATGCATTTGCCAAACTTTATGCCATTGTGTTAGACATGCAATTTTTTGAGCACCTGGGAAGAGGTAATCTTAATGCTTGGAGATGTGTTCCCTTTAGGGTGCACCTAATGTTAGTTTTATAAGATCAGATTAGAATGCAAAAAATAATTCAAATTTCAACAATGACGGCCAATACCCTGGGAAAATCCTCCAACTCGAGGGAGAAAAACCCAGCCAATATATCTCTTATATATTGATTTAAATAAGAGTAGTAATGTGCTTACAACTTAGGCACAACACAATGCCTATTAAGAACAACACCTCTCCTACATGCGAATATACAAACAATGTGTTCCTCCTTGATCTCAATCTGCTATATGAAGAATATCGATCTGCTGCAATAGTGCAAACTTCTCCTTGAATGAATACTGAATGAACTTGATGATCAAATGCTTGAAGTGATCTTGAATATATAATGTTCCTATTAGGGTTCGCACCCCTTCACTCAATGAAGTCAGCCTTGATAGAGAAAGACATGTCACTTAAATTCGTGCCTCTTCTTAGAAGGTCGGCCTCAACAAAAATGACGACTTTTCATTTAAATTATTTATCAATAATTAATATAATGTCTCCAAATGAAGGCGTCTCTTCATAATATAATAATATATAAATTTAAATCCCTTATAGCTACATTTAAATTTATCCTTAAAAAATCGCGCCTGGGAATCTCATCCTATGGCTGCGATCTTCAACACTCCCTCTCAGCTAGGGAGGAATACTTCCAGTTGTACAAGACATATCACCTCATCGTGATGTCAATCAACATGGCTACATCCATGTGAGAAAAGAGTTTATCACCTCATCGTGAAAGCATATCACCTCATCGTGATATCATATATCACCTCATTGTGATATCAACCATCATGGCTACCTCCATAGATGGTATGTACAAGTGCTCATCACTCAATGTGATGTTGTCACCTCATCGTGACGTTCACCATGGCTCTCCCAGAGGGTGAAACACAAGTTCAAATGAATCATCACAGACTCCCTCTCGTGATGTTGTCATGGAGTCACACACATGACATCCACCATGGCTCTCCTAGAGGGTGTAAACAAGGGCTTTCACCTCAAATCTCAAAGAGAAATGCATTATCAAGGGCTTGCGCCTCAAATCTCTCTCAATAGAGACGTGCATTAACAAAGGATCATTGATACTGAGACTCCTTCTCAGCTAGGGCTTGATTCTCCACCATACCAAGCTTATTTCGAAAGTACACAAACTTTATCCTGGAGAGAGGCTTGGTGAGAATGTCTGTCGTCTGCTCATCGGTGCTGATATACCTCAACTGACCATATCTTTGATATAATGGTATTTGATCTCAACATGTTTAGTTCTGTCATGGAACACAGGATTGACAGAAAGCTTCACACAACTCTAGTTATCACAATGAATGATAGTAGGCTCCATTGATTGTCCAAACAATTTTGCAAGGAGCTTTCAAAGCCACATTGCTTCACGAGCTGCCACACAAGCTGCAATGTACTCAGCCTCTGCTGTACTCAATGCCATCGAAGATTGCTTCCTTTTGCACCAGGATATCATAGTAGATCCCAAACTGAAGCAACAACCAGAGGTACTCTTCCGATCAGTAACACACCCTGCCCAATCAGAATCAGTAAAACCATGCACCTTCAAATCCACACTTGAAGAATATCTCAACCCATATCCAACTGTGCCACGCAAGTATCTCAGGATATGTTTTGCTGCAACAAGATGTATTTGTCTTGGTTCACACATGAACTGACTAAGTGCATTCACTGCATAGCAAATATCCGGTCTAGTGTTAACTAGATACATCAATAAACCAATCAATTGCCTGTACATCGTGGGATCCACCAAATCTGAATTAGCTGTAGCCTCTTTCAACTTATGTAAGTTGGTCTCCATAGGTGTAGACTAGGTTTGCAATCAATCATGCCAAACCTTTTCAGAATGTCAATGGTATACTTCCCTTGACTTAGAATCATCTCATCTGGCTTTTTCCAAACTTCTAAGCCAAGAAAGTAATGCATGAGACCAAGGTTCTTCATTTAAAACTCAGAAGTTAACTCCTTACATTTTAGAATGAGGTGTTCCTTCTCCAGTGATAATCAAATATCAACATACAGAACCAAAATCAATGCTTCACCATTTATTACCTTGAAGTAGAGGTTATAATCTACATCATTCTTTGAGAAACCCAAACTCAACAGGTAACGATGAATCCTTTCGTACCAAGCATGAGGAGCTTGCTTAAGACCATACAAGGCCTTCTTCAACTTGCAAACATGAGACTCCTTCCCATGTACCTCAAATCCATCAGGTTGCTCAATGTAAACCTCTTCTTCTATGACACCATTCAGAAAGGCTATCTTTACATCGATTTGGTGAATCTTCCATCCTCTAGATGCAGAAATCTTAGTCATTGCGTTCGAATTCGGCAACATTGAAATATAAATAATATACTTAAAATAATTAAAAAATAATATTAATATACTAATATGTTTAAATATATTAAGAAAGTTAAATAAATAATAAATATATTTAAAAATAAAAATAAAATTTTAAATATTATTAATATATAAATAATAATAAACACAAAGCAAAATAAATAATAACTATGTTAAAAAAATATTTTAAATTTTAAATATTATTAATTATAATAAATTAAATTACATATTAAATAATAAATTAATATAGTAAAAGTTTAATTTATTTATTTTAAAATATTAAATTTTAACATTGTGAATAAAAAACAAAAATAAATCACAAAGACATTAAATTAAATTTTAGGTTTTTCATGAAAGGCTTTTAATTTTGTTAATAAATTTTAGCTTTTCACGAAAGCCATTTCCATACTCCTCTTTGATGAAGTCACACACGTGCTTGATGTGGAAGTCTGAGAAAACTGTACAGGATGCCTTGGACCGGATGGTGAAGTCCAGGATGACAGTAATTGTCGCGCACATGCTTTCCATTATCACTATTATGAATGATGGAAAAGTGGTCGAACAGGGCTCCCACAAGCACAGTCAAAGTTGGGGATTCGTTATTGATGGAGGCCATCTGCCATCATAGGAGCTCCGTTTTTCTAAATATGTTTTATTTAAAAATCCCATGCCATTTTCCTCAAACGAATATAGGCAAATCTCAACGAATTTTTGATCCTATTTTGAAGTGTCATGTACCCAAGAGGAGAAGCCTAACACTTTTATAATTCTCCTTATTCACATATATCTATTTTTTACCACAATTAATATTTCTTTTACATATATCATTTTACAAATATATATATTAGGCATCCAATAATTATAACTAATATAAAAAATAATACTTTCACATTTTCATAAAAATTATAAATGGTAAAATAAATCATATCGGCATGTTAAAGAGTTACATTTTGAACCCAATAATAAATTAATAATAGTTTGCAAATAATATAATATAAAACATAAAGAAATAAAATGAAGTATCGAACAAAGAAGCCATAAGACAAATATCACGAAACAAAACCAAAATGCCACTCACAGGTCGACGCGCCCAGGAATCAAGTGTCGCATCCTTTGGAGGCGACACCACGAAGTATAAGGGAGAATTAGGGGGAGAAAGGAGTGATGGAGGAAGAGAACAAGAACAATAAGAGAAGCACGGGAACCACAGAAAGGAAAGGCACGCGATCTCCATAAACTGTGAGTTTTCTCACTCAACTTCGGTGTGTAGAATCCTTCTATTGTGTGGCTTATCTTCTGTCTGTCCTTTGTATTATTACAGGATTAGTTTTCTATATGTGAATTTGTCTATCCTCTAGGTATCTTATAATCCCTCTAGGTGATTATCGAATTGGGAGATAAACTTAATAATGGCTGTGGGTTAGGGACGGACTGGGACATGAGTCTCCTTTAAACGCAATCACTTATCATAATAAATTTACATCTTAATTTAAACTGTTGTGCACTATCATCAGTATTGCAATGATATTAATCTATTGATTATAGTGATCTTACATCTTGATGAAATGAATAAATTGATGTTATGAATATTGCTAGTCTCAATCTTGCATTCTGAGATATCTTTATCCAAAGGAACTGTATATGCATATGTTAGAAAAGAAATTCAAGTACTATTGATTGCTCACTTGGTGTCTGCAAATATCTGTTTGCTTTAGTCATGTTATCCTATCAAGAGTAGTGAACCATGACCTAAGTAGATTTTCTAAAAACCCCGCTTTCATGCCCCTTAGGCCTAGACAAGGGATTGGGCCTTGCAGCCCCTTAGGCCCTTGACTAGGGATTGGGCTATAGAAGGTTGGGGGTCCCACCTAGGCTTCAGCCCCTTAGGCCCTAGACAAGGGATTGGGCCTAGCAGCCTCTTAGGCCCTTGACTAGGGATTGGGCAAATAGGAGGTGGTAGAGCTTAGGCTACTTAGGGAATACCGTGGTCCCCTCCCCTTGATGAGACACATGACCATTCTTGCTCTATATATATATATATGATGATGATGCTTATGTTTCCTTTTCCTTGGATACTAGACATTGAAGTTAACGCATAGGAATACGGGCTAGTATGTCTATGTATTGTAGGTGCTGGCTCCAGTAAAAACACCCGTAGTGAGGAGATATTACCTACCGAACTCTTTTACATTCAGCCTCCACTAGCACCTACAAGTAAGGATCATTACAGTGGTATCGGAGCCACCTTACTTGCCATCCCGTGGGAAATCATGCAAACCTACCGTAGGAGAGGCTCTAGGAACAACAACCTTGAAAATGACCCGGTGCATGATCCTTTAAGAGAAGAGCTTAGAACCTTCATGGAGAGTAGTGATAAGAAAACCCAAGCTCTAATAGAACAAAATGAAAAGGCCAGGCAAGCTCTACTTCAACAAAATGAGAAAACTAGCCAAGCTTTACTTCAAGCCTTCCAAAATCTAAACAACCATAATACCAAAGAGACTAATTCTAATCACTCTGAAAACAATGTTTTTTCACCCTCACGGGACACGAGCTCTAGACCCACCTGACCACCTTTCTTGCAAAGTTAGGAACCTATCAATAGACCCCCATCGAAGATGTTGATGAGATTGTTGAAGCTTATTATAAACTAGAACTTGAAAGGAGGGAGCTTGTACCTTTTAAAGATTATTTTGAGGCCAAACAAAGAATCACCCCTAGAAGAGACCTAGTCGATAAAGAACTTAAGAATAGGCTAAGTAAATTATCCCTCCCCGACTTTGATGGAGAAGAAGACCACCGCCCGATCATGGGTTCAAAAATTAGATACCTATCTATCCTTAAGTCCAATGACCGAAGCAAATGCTATCAAATTTGCCGTTTTACACCTAACCGGAATAGCCCACGATTGGTGGCATCACGGTCTCATAACCCAAGGCCATCAACAAGTTTGTTGTACCCAAACCAAATTTTTTGCTTCATTAAGGCATTTTGCATAAAATGGTCTAAACATTGTAAAAGTGGGGTCAAAACTCAGTTTTTGGGCAAATAAAATATGGAATTTTAGTCAGTGTGATGCTAGAAAGATACTGGCAAAATTTGAAAAATTTGAAAATTAGGGTTTCTGAAATCTATTTTTAGCTCGAAACCCTAAAAAATAGGAACTTTTCAAAATTGGCTGAAATTAATTTTGATTGGCTTATTTCACATCACAATCATAGTGGTGAAGTCAGTTTCAGTTAAAAGTCAGTTTAAGGTTGGTGGGTAGTTATAACTTTTTCAGGAGAAAAGTTAGGACCTTTGAGGTCGTCAATGGCAGTTGGCCAGTACCAGGTATTAATATCTAAGCCTGAAACTCAAAGAAGAACGCTCTACAAAGAAAGATGTTGAAAAATATGCTTTTTGACTGAGGGGATTTTCAGATTGGCAAAAAGTGCTAATATATTCTAAGTCTCAGAACTTTTCACTATGCAATGTGGGAGACACTTGCACAATCAACGTGCAAATCAACTTTATAGTGTCCGTACTTGTGAAAATGATGAAGTATAGTCATACACACACCTCGGCAGTCACAACACGTCGACATGGTAAAACACAACAGTGGATACAGCATTTGCAAAGTATAAAATGGTGAAAATCAATGAATTCAGAGCAAATCCGCTCCCTTGTGGCCTAGGGGCGCCCTTCCATTTGAAGGTCAAGATTTGATTGCTTTGGATGGAGAACACATTCATTATTTTATGTTTTCAGTCAACTTTCCGACTAGCCGTGGAGCAAGACCATCCGAGTTACAAAACTCTGACAAACGAAGACAGAAGCAGAGGTTACGAAGAGTGTTTTCTCACAAGGAAGCAGTCTAGAAATGCAGATCCGCTCCCTTCTAGCCCAGGGGCGATTTTCTTTTTGAAGGCCTAGATGTAGATGCATGTGTGTTTTGATGGTTTTAGTCTTTGCAGAATTAGTTTGGCTTTTCAACGAGCTATCAAGCGGAAGCGTATTCAGTACAAAACTCCAGTTATCAGCGTCAAAAGTGGAAATTGTAGGTAGGATACATATTAGAAGAGGTTTCCAGAAATGCAAATCCGCTCCCTTGTAGCCCAGGGGCGATCCTGAATATGATTGGTTTGATGGATGAATTTGCAATCGAGGTCTTCCAAAGACCTTTTCCAGTTCAGTCTAGCTTTGCAATGCAGCAGTTCACAAGACGATCCGGCATTCTGAGTGATCATGACAAAGGTTCTACCGAGCACGTAAAATAGAGGATGGTGAAGCGTAGCTACACAAAGCTACACATCTATAGGCTAGGGGCACCCAACCTTTAGGCCTGCCAGATGGGGTCATTTGCAATTGCAGTCTTCACAAGAATTGTGTGCAATTACTCCACCCATTCAAGGAGTCCAGCTGATAGCCTTCGGGATTTGGCGAGTGCTCGTACGTGCGAGGTCAAGGTGACAATGCTGTAAAGTGGAGGTGGTTGAAAACAGTTCGAAAAATGACTAAGTATAAGGCTAGAATTTTTTTTGAAAAAGGCGATTCTCTTTTAAGGGTCTTAGAAGCAGTTGTTTGGCTTTGTCTTCTCCAAGAACATCTCTTGCAAGTTGACCAAATTATACAAAGAGACAAGTGACACGCGAATCGAAGCATTCCGACTCCCGGTATCGAGGGTCGAAGTATGGTGTTCAGATGAAAATCACACTTTTGTCAAAATGGTATTTGAGCTATCACAGAATAGGGGCGCCCATCCTTTTGGGGTTCCTAATACAATTTTTAGATACCTTACATACAGTCATCGGATGCAGAGTACTTCTAGTCACACAATGAATTCACTATCTAGTCAGCAGGGTTCATCATTCACCGTCAATAGCAGTTTAAAGCATCAGAAGGCAATACGAAGAAATGGCTAAGTCTGGAGTCAAAGCATCAATTTAATCAGAGGCGCCTAATTTTCTAAGGTGTCAGATGATGATTTTAACAGTTGTTGCTCCCAACAGACATTTCATCCTTGTCATGTAGGCTTCGCAGTGGATATCTCAGCACGGTCGCAGGATCATTCAATCATCCAAAAATCAGAGTTGAACATGGATAGATGTGATTTCGCAGTCAGCTATAAAATAGGAGGTTCTCAAAAAATCTCATAACTCTTGCAGACGGACGCCTAAAAGATCAAAATTTGACCTTTTGAAATCAGTGAAGTGTGTTGAGCACAACAAGATGCTATTTTTAGCAAAATGATAAAAATAATATTTTTGCATGCAAGGCATTAAAAAGTGACGAATTTCTTCAAAGATAAATATTGGTGCCACTTTTAGTTCTTTGCATGCTTTGAAATTAAAATATTATTTTTAGTCTAAAGACTCAGAGACAGCAGCAGTTCAACTGGTAAAGGGCCAATCGGATTCCTTCTTCATAGTTAGGGTTTGAGCTTGCAGTCTTGCTTTTGTGGTACGATTTTGCTCTAGTTATGCAAGCATGGCATTCATCATTTCATTCATCCAGCTTGAGTAGAGGTGAATTCTTTTCAGAGTTGGGCGAATTTCTTCAGCAGTCAGTTGTGAAGGCATCAAAAATCTTCTTTTGCAGGTACAAGTCAAGATTCATTAGCAGAATTCAAGGCAGAGTGGCGATTTTGACAGAAGAAGATAATAAATAAATAAAAACTAAAAAACATCTTTCTTCTTTTCTAGATTTCTTCCATCTTCTCGTCTTAAATTCTCTCGCATGTTCGAAGTGTTGGTAGATTTTGGCAAAACAAAGTATCTGGGTTGATTCAGAAGAGCTTTCTTAGCAAAACTCATGTGCTAGAATTTTCAGGGAAAATTTGTTCCAGAGCATCAGTTCTTGAGGCTTTGATTTTCTGAAGTGAAATTCCTTTGCATGGTGGAGTAGAAGTCGATATTTTTCGAATCTAACGTTGTGGGTTGTTTTAGAAATATCTTTTGGACAAGACCCATATCTCAGATTTTCTCGGGAAAAATGTCCTCACAGCCCCTCAGATCTCAACTGAAAACCTTTTGCATGCAGGCCTAAATCACATTTTTTCACAATTGTGACATTGTGGGTCATCTTAGAATTTGATTCTACATAAAACCCACGTCTCAAAATTTTCTGTGAAAATCGCCCTCCGACAAGCTATTTTTAGCCTCATTAGGAGAGATTTTTGGTTTTCTGGAGAAGTTGTCAGAATATAGCCGTATTCACAGTCAACAAGCGAGTTTTTCAGGATGCAGTTCACACAGATTGAATTCAAGACTACGTCGGTCTTAATTCATGATTTCATCAAAAAAGCCGACACCGATTTGTATCAAGCACATAGGAAGGTTGACAAGCGTAGTCACTCAAGTTCACATGGTTTCATGCCTCGTATAGCTGATTGTCTTCCAAGGCCAGTTTAGAGGGTTGATACCGTTGGGTTTCTGCGTATGCAACAAGTTCATTTGCATTTCTCACAACCAAAGTGTTTGTAGTCAAACTTTGTGGTTTCATCATGCAACACTCTTCCATAGAGAAAAGCGTCAAAAACGTGAGAAGCGTCAAGCTGTAGAAGAAACAGTGGCCATCACTTCAATTGCAGAGCCGCCAGAGTTACCAGTTAGTGATGTGCCAAGAGGTTTCCAGGTTTGCTTGAGTTGCTGACAAGCAGTGAATTGACGGTTAAGACATGTGATGACCTCTAGATGGTGATGCAGTCACTAACCTCGTGGAGGGGTTACTTGCTTGAGATCAGGGCCAATAAACTTTAGTTCAAGGCGCCCCACCTTTTCCAAGATAGACATTAGACACAAGAGTTAAACTCGAGGCTTCTTTCCGAGTTAACTTGTTGTTACACATTGCATGCCATGTCTTTCTTGGAAACATCTACACACACTTGGAGCATAGATTAGATCTTTCAGTTGACTGATGATAGCATTCCAGTTGACTTGCTTTCAATAAGGACGTGCATGTTGCACCTTGCCCATTTAGATTAGATGTTTTAGTTAACTGATGATAGTTTCCCAGTTAACTGTATAGTTTCATTCAATTAGGGTTTATTAATAAGATCTTGCATGTCTTGCAAGACTGTAGTTGACTCAAGGTGATTTTAGGGTTGCCTACACCTTAAAGTCTATAAATAAGAGCTTTTAGCTCATTTATAATTAGCTTTTTCCTGGTAATAGAGAATTGCTGCGTTGTCGGCAACATGCCTATTCTCAAGATTGGTTCACCCTTGTAAATTAGAACTTTCGCTTGATAGCATACATGCTGCGCCTACCTTGCCTTCATATTATTGTCATGGTGTTTATTCGTTTTTAGTTAAATGGGGTTGCTGGTTTGATCGTTATTGCATGCGTGTTGCGTCTATACAATCTACTGTCCCAGTTGCTTACCTTTTGTTTTGTTTATTATAAGCCTATTCAGAAGAGCAAATAGTTGTGCCCACCTTGCCTTCATGTTGCAAAACTGTACTCAAAGCTTATTGTTTGATGTGTGTTATAGTAGACCCATTCAGCCAAGTAGATAGTTGCGCCCACCTTGCCTTCATGTTGTAAAGCTGTACCAAGTTTTCCGTTCATTTGTTTGTTTTAATAAACTTCTTCCCGGATTAGCAAATAGTTGCGCCTCTCTTGCCTTCATGTTGTGAGCCCGCACCTGGAGTTTATTGTATAATACATTCCTGCTCCATTTCCTCATGCTTTGTTTCTTGAGGAAACTGGGTAGATTTTAAAGAAGTTAGCTTAGTTGTAGTTAGATGATCTGCGAAACTAGAAAATACTTAGCTGCAACGTTCTAGGTTTTCTTAACCTTGTGCCTCTACCAACTGAGAACAAAAAGATAGGACATTAGTTTAGTTTTCTATTTCATGCATTCCAGCACAACGAGGGAGCTTCCCCTCCTAATTTGAAGAGCACTCATTGCGTAGTGTGCATAGCTGTATGTACAAACTCACACTCCAGAGGTGTTAGTTCTTATGCCAACAATGTTAAAACCTATGACAACTTTACTCAAAGGTTGATAAAAAGGTTTGACCAAAGGCATCCAAAATGGTATTTTAGGGAGCTCACTCAATTAAGGCAACAAGGTACGGTAGAGAACTATGCCAATGAGTTCCAGAAGCTAGCAGTCATGGTCCCTGAGGTTTCCCAAGGGAGACTCACATACCTATTCATAGAAGGTCTAAAAGGATCAGTTAGGAGCATGGTGAGTGCACTCGAACCCACCCGCCTAGAAGAAGCTATACAAAAGGCAATGAAATATGAGGAAAGTGGACCAAGAGACCAGCCCAAAAAATTCACCCCATCCTCTAAACCCCCTCGAAGAGAAGAAAGAGATACGTGGGAAGAAGTGGCTAGAACGTGTCAATGGTGCAAAGGAAAGAGGGGAAAAGATCATTGGTGCAAAACCATGGAAGATTTGAAGAGAAATGGACGATGCTTCAAATGCCAGGAAAAATGGGGGCAGGGTCATAGATGTGGTGTCAAAGCACACCAACTTGAAGCACGCCCAGATAATGAGTATCCTAACAAAAGAGCCAGATTTGAAGATGGGAACCAAGCAATATTAGCCACCATCTCCCAAGCCTCCAAGCATAACCCATTCCACATTAAAAGCACACTCAATGGACAAAAAGTAATCACCCTTGTTGATAGCGGGGCATCCCATAACTTCATTGACCTAAGAATAGTAACCCAAAGGAAGTTAAGAACCATGAATTTTGAAGGATTTGAGGCATTAACAACCACAGGTGCTAGGGTGCAATGTACAACCATAGTACCCAAATTAGAAATTCTCCTAGGAGACCATCTCATCATAGAAGATTTTTATGTTGTCCCCTTGGATGTCGACATTATCTTAGGCACCCCATGGATCTACTCCCTAGGTTGTTTTATGGTCGATCTTCCAAACCAAACCATCCGCTTCCAACACAAAGGGGAAGAAGTCACTCTAAAGGGCATAGCCGATGGTTCCCCAAAGGTGGTCTCATGCAAAAGAATGGAAAGAATTTTTAGGCGGGGGCAAGGAGAGTGGACAGCCAAATGCATGGTACTTGACAAAAGTACCCCACAAGGGAAAGTCATCCACATAGATGTCCAACCCATTGCAAAGAAATATAGAAAGGTATTTGAAGAAATCCCACCTGGATTACCACCAAAAAGGGGATTCGAACACACTATAGAGTTGGAGGAAGGTGCGAAACCAGTCATAACCACCCCCTACCGCCACCCCCATAAATACAAAGAAGAGATAGAAAAAACTATCAAAGAACTAATTGAGATGGGGCATATCCAACCTAGCTCCAGCCCCTTTGCATCATCTGTGGTCCTTGTCAAAAAGAAAGATGGCACTTTTAGAATGTGTATAGATTACCGAGCTCTAAACAAAAAAACCATCAAGAACCGCTATCCCATCCCCCATATTGATGAACTTATTGATGAGCTCCACGGAGCAAGGTACTTTTCCAAAATTGATCTTCGGTCAGGGTATCATCAAATAAGAATGAGGGAAGAAGATGTGCAAAAAACAGCTTTTCGGTGCCACTATGGGCACTTTGAATTCCTTGTCATGTCCTTTGGGCTCACCAATGCCCCAGCCACCTTCCAATCATGTATGAACCACACATTCCACAAGCAACTTAGAAAGTTTCTTCTAATTTTCTTTGATGATATCCTCATATACAGTAGGACATGGGACGAACACCTACAACATATTGAAGAAACCCTCAAGATTTTAGAACAAGAATCCTTGTATGCCAAGGCATCCAAATGTGAATTCGGCATGGAGGAGATACTATATCTAGGACACAAAATCAATGCTCAAGGTGTTAGTGTAGATGAAGAAAAGATTGCTGCTATCAAGGAATGGCCTAAACCTAAGACCCTCACACAACTAAGGGGCTTTGTCGGGTTATGTAGCTATTATAGACGCTTTGTGAAAGGGTTCTCTAAGATTGCTGCCCCACTCACAGACTTAACCAAGAAAGGGGCTTTTGCATGGAACGAAACAACCCAACATGCCTTTGAAAGATTGAAAGAAGTTATGAGCTCATGCCCCGTCTTGGCCATACCTGACTTCACCCTACCCTTTGAATTACAGTGTGATGCATCAGGAGAAGGAATTGGAGCCATTCTAATGCAAAATAAACATCCTATAGCTTTTGAAAGTCGCAAAATCACTCCAGCGGAAAGACACTACCCCATTTATGATAAGGAAATGTTGGCCATAATGCATGCCTTGGCCAAATTTCGCCAATATTTGGTTTGCACAAAGTTCCATGTGAAAATTGATCATAATAGTCTAAGATACTTTATGCAGCAAAAAGATCTGAATGATCGTCAACAAAAGTGGGTCAATCACATACAGGCCTATGACTTTGATAAAGAATATATGAAAGGGACCAACAATGTGGTAGCAGATGCCCTCTCTAGACAACATTGCTTAAAAACTATAACCAAGGTAACCACGGATTGGAAATATGACATCATTTCAGAATATGCTAAAGATCCCCAAGCCACTGAAATCCTAGAAGGACACCCCCCCAATGAGGAATACAAAGTAATCGAGGAGGTGATCTTATACAAGGGGGGGATCTTTCTAGTACCCCACTCCAAGATAAAGGAGAAGGTCCTTCGAGAATATCATGACAATCCTCTAGCAGGGCATCAAGGATTCTACAAAACATACAAGCAAGTAAGGGAGAAGTATTCTTGGAAAGGGCTCAAAAGGGATGTGCTAAAGTATGTACAGGAATGTATGGTTTGCTAGAAGAATAAGATAGAACAAAACCAACCTGCAGGACTCTTGTAATCCTTACCCATCCCCAATCATAAATGGGAGAGCATCTCTATGGACTTTATCACAGGATTACCCAAAACACAAGGGAAGGATTGCATATATGTGGTGGTTGACTGACTTACTAAATACGCCCATTTCTTCGCCATATCCATGGACTACAGGGCCCTCCAGGTGGCAGAAGTATTCTTCAAAGAAATCTTTAAACTCCATGGCCTCCCAAGGAATATTGTCAGTGATTGGGATATTCGGTTCATGAGTAAGTTTTGGCAAGAGCTTTTTTGATTATCAGGGACTGCCTTGACGCCCAACACTAGCTACCATCCCCAAACAGATGGTCAAACCGAAATTGTTAATAAATGGATAGAAGGCTACTTACGAAACTACGTCATAGGACAACAAAACGCATGGGTCAAATGGTTGCATTTGGGAGAATATTGTTACAACACCACATATCACATGTCCATCCAAATGAGCCCCTTCAGAGCATTGTACGGGTATGAGCCCACCGCATTTGGAAGCTTGATCACCCAAGAAAGCCAAGTCCTTTGGGCTCAAGATTTTGTGCAAGAAAGCATGGACATCCTGAACACTTTAAAGAACAATTTACACCAAGCCCAAAACCAACAGAAACTGTATGCAGATAGAAACCGCACAAAGAGGACCTTCGAAGTCGGAGATTTAGTGTTCCTGAGGTTGCAACCCTACAAACAATCCTCCATCAAATCCAACGGAAAAGAGAAGCTTAAGCCCCGATTTTATGGGCCCTACAGAATCATGAGAAGAGTGGGGGAGGTAGCCTATGAGTTAGAACTTCCTAGCAATAGCCGCATCCACAATGTCTTTCATGTATCAAGATTGAAGAAAATGCTCGGCAAATAGGTGAGCCCTTGTGAAGAATTACCCCCCCTTGACGATGAAGGCAAATTGGTCCTCGAGCTAGAAGTCATCCTGGATAAGAGGGAAAAGAAGTTAAGAAATAGGAGTATCTCAGAATTTTTGGTAAAGTGGAAAGGCCTACCAGAGGAAGATTCTACATGGGAGAGCAACAAAATTCTCAATCACTCGAACCTTCAAGTTGCTTGACGACAAGCAATTTTCGAGAGGGGGAGACTGTCATGTACCCAAGAGGAGAAGCCTAACACTTTTATAATTCTCCTTATTCACATATATCTATTTTTTACCACAATTAATATTTCTTTTACATATATCATTTTACAAATATACATATTAGGCATCCAATAATTATAACTAATATAATAAAATAATACTTTCACATTTTCATAAAAATTATAAATGGTAAAATAAATCATATCGGCATGTTAAAGAGTTACATTTTGAACCCAATAATAAATTAATAATAGTTTGCAAATAATATAATATAAAACATAAAGAAATAAAATGAAGTATCGAACAAAGAAGCCACAAGACAAATATCACGAAACAAAACCAAAACGCCACTCACAGGTCGATGCGCCCAGGAATCAAGTGTCGCATCCTTTGGAGGCGACACCATGAAGTATAAGGGAGAATCAGGGGGAGAAAGGAGTGACGGAGGAAGAGAACAAGAACAACAAGAGAAGCACGGGAACCACGGAAAGGAAAGGCACGCGATCTCCATAAACTGTGAGTTTTCTCACTCAACTTCGGTGTGTAGAATCCTTCTATTGTGTGGCTTATCTTCTGTCTGTCCTCTGTATTATTACACGATTAGTTTTCTATATGTGAATTTGTCTATCCTCTAGGTATCTTATAATCCCTCTAGGTGATTATCGAACTGGGAGATAAACTTAATAATGGCTCTGGGTTAGGGACGGACTGGGACAGGTTTCTCCTTTAAACGCAATCACTTATCATAATAAATTTACATCTTAATTTAAACTGTTGTGCACTATCATCAGTATTGCAATGATATTAATCTATTGATTATAGTGATCTTACATCTTGATGAAATGAATACGTTGATGTTATGAATATTGCTAGTCTCAATCCTGCATTCTAAGATATCTTTATCCAAAGGAACTGTATATGCATATGTTATAAAAGAAATTCAAGTACTATTGATTGCTCACTTGGTGTTTGCAAATATCTGTCTGCTTCAGTCATGTCATCCTATCAAGAGTAGCGAACCATGACCTAAGTAGATTGTCTAAAAACCCCGCTTTCATGCCCCTTAGGCCCAGACAAGGGATTGGGCCTTGCAGCCCTTAGGCCCTTGACTAGGGATTGGGCTATAGAAGGTTGGCGGTCCCACCTAGGCTTCAGCCCCTTAGACCCTAGACAAGGGATTGGGCCTAGCAGCCCCTTAGGCCCTTGACTAGGGATTGGGCAAATAGGAGGTGGTAGACCTTAGGCTACTTAGGGATTACCATGGTCCCCTCCCCTTGATGAGACACATGACCATTCTTGCTTTATATATATATATATATATGATGATGATGATGATGATGCTTATGTTTCCTTTTCCTTGGATACTAGACATTGAAGTTAACACATAGGAATACTGGCTTGTATGTCTATGTATTGTAGTTGTTGGCTCCAGTAAAAACACTCCTAGCGAGGAAATATTACCTACCGAACTCTTTTACATTCAGCCTCCACTAGCACCTACAGGTAAGGATCATTACATGAAGTCTGCCGAATTTCGAATCTCATGGTTGAAATTCGGCGAATGCGGTGACTTAGGCAACAATAGCAATAATGGTTCTGACAGAAGTATAGCGAGCCACTGGAGGAAAGGTTTCTTAGTAGTCAACTCCCTCTTTTTGTGAAAACCCTCTAGCCATGAATCTGGACTTGTACTTCTGAATGCTCCCATCAGCCACATGCTTGATATTGAAGAGCCATTTAGAAGACACTACAGATTTGCCTTCGGGTCTAGGAACTATGTCACAAACATCATTCTTAAGTATGGACTGATACTCTTCAGTCATAGCATCTTTCCAAACCTATTGACTAGAAGCTTCTTCAACACTTGAAGGCTCTAACTTAATGATCTGACTCATCAAAGGTACATAACCAGAGAACTTATCAGGTCTCTTACTTTCTCTGAAAAATTTCCTCTTGGGGCTGCAAAACTTTCTGCCTGCTGCATTATTTTCTTGGCCCAAAGAGGTCTCTTCCTTCCAATCACAGTATCTATAGGCCCATCAGTAGGTTGCAAGGGTTCAGCTGGATCATCACCTTCTTTAGGTTTTGGAACCTCCCTCTGATTCTCAGGAACATGGTCAACTTCCATATCTTGAGGAGGCTCTTCATCATCGATCTCCATATGAGTGCCCTTGGATCTTTTGAATGCAACATCTTCCTCAAATGTGACATCTCTATTGATCTCAATTGTCTTTTGACCCAGAATGTAGATTCTGTAGGCTTTTGATGTCTCACTATAGCCTACCAAAATTCCCTTCTTGCCTGAAGGTTCCAACTTTGTCCTCTTTTCCTTTGTTACATGAACATACACTGGACATCCGAAGATCCTCAAATGACTTACTTCAGGCTTCACCCTTGAGAATGCTTCTTTTGGAGTTGTATTCTCCAAGATTTTGTGAGGACTTCTATTCTGAACATAGACAACTGTCTTGGATGCTTCAGCCCAAAGGGAGGTTTGCAAGTCTTGGTCATGAATCATGGCTTTGATCGCTTCCACAATAGATATGTTCTTTCTCTTCGCAACACCATTCTGTTGAGGATTAGATGGAACGCTGAACTCCCTCTTAATCCCTTTCAATGCAAAAGTTATAGAAGATAACATAAGTGTACTCTCCTCCGTTATTGGATCTCAAGACCTTGATCGTGTTTCCGGAGAAATTCTCCACCTAAGCTTTGAATTCTTTGAATCTCTCTAATATCTCTTCAAATTCTTTAGATTTCAATAAATAAATCCAAGTCTTTCTAGAGTAGTCATGAATAAAAATAATATAATACAAGAAACCACTTGAAGACGGAACATACATTGGACCACATAAATCAGAATGAATAAGATCTAAACTACATTTGGATCTACTTTCATTACTATGGAATGGACCTTTTGTATTCTTATCCAAAGCGCAGCCCTTGTAGGTTCCTTCATGCTTCTGGTTGAATTTTGGAAGGCCATTGACCATCTTCTCCTTTATCTCTGTTTCTCTTGAAATAACCTTTCTTCCCATCTTTCCCTTTCTTCTTTGAGGATTGAGTGGCAAGAACATGAATGTCTTCATTAACGGAGCTTTGCCCAATACCTCTTGCAGCCAACCTAGACTCTTCTTGAATATAGTCTGCCATCAACCGATCAAGCTTGGGAAGTTTCGATCTTGCATTGATTCCCTGAATGTAAGACTCCCAAGATAATGGGAAGACCATTAAGAGCCAACATGGTCAAGATCCAAAGCGCAGCCCTTGTAGGTTCCTTCATGCTTCTGGTTGAATTTTGGAAGGCCATTGACCATCTTCTCCTTTATCTCTGTTTCTCTTGAAATAACCTTTCTTCCCATCTTTCCCTTTCTTCTTTGAGGATTGAGTGGCAAGAACATGAATGTCTTCATTAACGGAGCTTTGCCCAATACCTCTTGCAGCCAACCTAGACTCTTCTTGAATATAGTCTGCCATCAACCGATCAAGCTTGGGAAGTTTCGATCTTGCATTGATTCCCTGAATGTAAGACTCCCAAGATAATGGGAAGACCATTAAGAGCCAACATGGTCAAGTCCTTGCTATCAACAACATGCCCAATAGATGAGAGGTGATCTCTCAACTCGGTTATTTTCATGAAGTAGGCAATAACAGATTCTCCTTTCGCCATCTTCAAGTGATGGAGTTGTTGCTTCATTGCAAGAGCCCGACTTGTGTTATTGATTTCGTACATCTCCTCCAAAGTTTTGAACATCTCTCTTGCCGTTTTTAACTTGGAGACAATAGGAACAATATGATCCTTAACGGAATCCACTAACCTCTTCTTTGCCCTAATATCTTTCTTCTTCCATAGAGCCTTCTCTTCCTCATCCGTAGGCTCAGGGGCTGAGCTCTCCACAAATTCTGCCAATTCGCTTTCCTCCAAGGTGAGCATGATCCTGAATCTCCACGAAGTGAAATTTGACGCTCCCTCAAGCCTATCCTCAATCGTAAGACCATTCACCATCTTGACGAAGCGAAAGAGGAAATCAACAAGGAGAAAAGAACAAAAGGTATCGCTGTAAATAAGAACTCTGATGAAGATCTTCTTCAAACCCGCTCTGATACCATGTTAGTTTTATAAGATCAGATTAGAATACAAAAATTAATTCAAATTTCAACAATGACACAACCAATACCTTGGGAAAACCTTCCAACCCGAGGGAGAAAAACCCATCCAATATATCTCTTATTTATTGATTTAAGTAAGAGCAGTAATCTGCTTACGACTTAGGCACAACACAATGCCTATTAAGAACAACACCTCTCCTAGATGCGAATATACAAACAATGTGTTTCTCCTTGATCTCAATTGGCTATATGAAGAATATCGATCTGCTGCAATAGTGTGAACCTCTCCTTGAATGAATACTGAATTAACTTGATGATCAAATGCTTGAAGTGATCTTGAATATATAATGTTCCTATTAGGGTTCGCACCCCTTCACACAATGAAGTCGGCCTTGCTAGAGAAATACGTGTCACTTAAATTCGTGCCTCTTCTTAGAAGGTCGGCCTCAACAAAAATGACGACTTTTCATTTAAATTATTTATCAATAATTAATATTAATGTCTCCAAATGAAGGTGTCTCTTCATAATGTAATAATATATAAATTTAAATAGCTTATAGCTTCATTTAAATTTATCCTTAAAAAATCGCGCTTGGAAGTATCATCCTGCGACTGCAATCTTCAACACCTAAGGGAGGTGCACTTTTCATACTTTTCGTGAAGATTGAAAGGAAATAAAGGTTAGGTCTTTTGTACTTCTTTTTATAACAATGCTTGTATTCCTTGATTTTTTTGGTTCTTTTCTAAGAACAATTTCCATTAGGATTTCCAAAACCCTTACCATCTCTCCAACCAAAGTTGGGCAATAAGTTCTTGCAAGCTCTTTTAGTTCTAAACTTGCTATTGATCACAACTCTAGATCCAAGTCTAGAAGGAAACAAAATTCTTTATCTAGCTTAACAAAGAGTGTAATGCCAAGCTTGGCTAGGTAATTCCTATAGATCATTGATTTCGCCATGATGGTTTATTCTAATAGTAGTTGCTAATCCTATAAAAATCCTTTTGGATTTGTTGAAAGATTCTCTAGATGTCCTAAACTTGAGGTGTTTCAATCATGGCTGCCCATTCATAAACTAAATTCTTAAAACTATGATATAGCCAACAACCTGGTGTGAGTTGCTTATTTAGCCACATTGCTTTAATGTAGTGGCTCTCATTACTTTGTAGGATTTCAATCACAAGAAAAGGATAAAACCCCAGCTAGCTGTTGGATCAAGCTCCATGAATTACATTTCATCGACCATTTCGAAAGAGAGCAATAGTTTGCTAAGAGACAAGGAGATTCATTGGTCACATTAGTTGGGCATGTGTCGACATCACACATGGCAATGTGCAACAACTCCATGCCTATGCCAACAAATAACAATTAGTTGTCATATCGGATTCCATAGCCAATAATAGATAGAAGATGTAAGATTTGTAGAATTGGTATGATTCAACTACCTTGATGGTGGAATTAATCATGTCTCGTGAAGATTGGTAGCGATTCAAATTCAAAATTTTATAAATAGAAGTCCTTAAGGCTATTTTACTATTTGACAACTAGTGATCTTTAAGCACTTGAGAGGCGTTAAAAGTTTAAAGACACTAGAGGCATTCAAGAGGTAGTTGTAGGTAAATTTTTCCTAGGGATCAAAAGTTTACAAGAACAACGAATCAAAAGAAGATTTTCACAATGGGGAAGAAGGAGAAGGAAAAACAAGTGAAGATCATCATTATGGCTCCACCATCAAAAAAAGAAAGTTCACCTCAAAGCGAGACCTATTGTACATCCCCTACACAACCATGTATTTGGATGAAGTTGTGGCTAGACTAGGTAACCTTGTTCCCTTCTCTCACATCATAAGGCTTGAATTAATTAGTGATGATGTAGATCTTGTTCATGATCCCCACCTTTCTACCAGCCGAAGTTCTCGTAGGCATTACACATTCAAACATCGTAAGGTTGCATGCGAAAGGTACCCTAGAAATGCACTCAATGGCTACGTTGTTAGAATCTAGACATCCAACCTACCCAAATATCTTGTATCCATTGTAGACCCATGCCTAAAAATTATCATTTCTTGCTCTAAGGTATTTGATCCTACCTATAACATCATTAAAGGAAAGGAAAGATCTACTTCGTTCAAATTTGTTATTTTAGAGGAGATGATAAGGAAAATGCTTGGTACTCCCCTAGGATATGATCAAAACTTCACGACTCCCTTTAAGTTCTTGTTGTTAATCAACCAATTTAAGAGTGACATTCAATATGTCTACAACAGGGTAGCATACTTGTTGGGTATGTGGGATGATACAACTATATTCCCAAAACAACTAGCAATTGGATGTCTATTACACGTAGATTCAATGATGGATACTTTATTGTTGGACTTCTCACTATAGTAGAGGAGTAGATCACCACCCAATTGCGAAACCTTGAAGCTACAAGAACCTTTAGATACCTTTCCCTCCTCATCCATATTCCCTTGTAATAATGCCATCAATTGTACCTAGATATAGATGCTAAAATCTACCATTGTGCAAGAGGGTGTGACATGTTTACCGTTTGGACTCTTCTCTTTCATAGGAGCAATGATTATTGTGTTTTTGTAGAATAGTTCTTGATGTCCACTCTCTCCGTCCTTTGCAATGAAGAAATACTTAGGCTCACCAAGACTTGTATGACTACCTTGCACTTTATTCATAAAGGGTGTATGGATACACTAAGTCAGTGTATGAACTTCTTAGCGTGGTTTCCCTTAGAGGTTTGCATTAGAGTTCATGTGGCAAGTTGATACCATTAACTCTGTGTATGG
>CM021110.1:371622244-371762518 GCA_007115665.2 Sequoiadendron giganteum | reverse complement strand
TGATGATAGTTTCCCAGTTAACTGTATAGTTTCATTCAATTAGGGTTTATTAATAAGATCTTGCATGTCTTGCAAGACTGTAGTTGACTCAAGGTGATTTTAGGGTTGCCTACACCTTAAAGTCTATAAATAAGAGCTTTTAGCTCATTTATAATTAGCTTTTTCCTGGTAATAGAGAATTGCTGCGTTGTCGGCAACATGCCTATTCTCAAGATTGGTTCACCCTTGTAAATTAGAACTTTCGCTTGATAGCATACATGCTGCGCCTACCTTGCCTTCATATTATTGTCATGGTGTTTATTCGTTTTTAGTTAAATGGGGTTGCTGGTTTGATCGTTATTGCATGCGTGTTGCGTCTATACAATCTACTGTCCCAGTTGCTTACCTTTTGTTTTGTTTATTATAAGCCTATTCAGAAGAGCAAATAGTTGTGCCCACCTTGCCTTCATGTTGCAAAACTGTACTCAAAGCTTATTGTTTGATGTGTGTTATAGTAGACCCATTCAGCCAAGTAGATAGTTGCGCCCACCTTGCCTTCATGTTGTAAAGCTGTACCAAGTTTTCCGTTCATTTGTTTGTTTTAATAAACTTCTTCCCGGATTAGCAAATAGTTGCGCCTCTCTTGCCTTCATGTTGTGAGCCCGCACCTGGAGTTTATTGTATAATACATTCCTGCTCCATTTCCTCATGCTTTGTTTCTTGAGGAAACTGGGTAGATTTTAAAGAAGTTAGCTTAGTTGTAGTTAGATGATCTGCGAAACTAGAAAATACTTAGCTGCAACGTTCTAGGTTTTCTTAACCTTGTGCCTCTACCAACTGAGAACAAAAAGATAGGACATTAGTTTAGTTTTCTATTTCATGCATTCCAGCACAACGAGGGAGCTTCCCCTCCTAATTTGAAGAGCACTCATTGCGTAGTGTGCATAGCTGTATGTACAAACTCACACTCCAGAGGTGTTAGTTCTTATGCCAACAATGTTAAAACCTATGACAACTTTACTCAAAGGTTGATAAAAAGGTTTGACCAAAGGCATCCAAAATGGTATTTTAGGGAGCTCACTCAATTAAGGCAACAAGGTACGGTAGAGAACTATGCCAATGAGTTCCAGAAGCTAGCAGTCATGGTCCCTGAGGTTTCCCAAGGGAGACTCACATACCTATTCATAGAAGGTCTAAAAGGATCAGTTAGGAGCATGGTGAGTGCACTCGAACCCACCCGCCTAGAAGAAGCTATACAAAAGGCAATGAAATATGAGGAAAGTGGACCAAGAGACCAGCCCAAAAAATTCACCCCATCCTCTAAACCCCCTCGAAGAGAAGAAAGAGATACGTGGGAAGAAGTGGCTAGAACGTGTCAATGGTGCAAAGGAAAGAGGGGAAAAGATCATTGGTGCAAAACCATGGAAGATTTGAAGAGAAATGGACGATGCTTCAAATGCCAGGAAAAATGGGGGCAGGGTCATAGATGTGGTGTCAAAGCACACCAACTTGAAGCACGCCCAGATAATGAGTATCCTAACAAAAGAGCCAGATTTGAAGATGGGAACCAAGCAATATTAGCCACCATCTCCCAAGCCTCCAAGCATAACCCATTCCACATTAAAAGCACACTCAATGGACAAAAAGTAATCACCCTTGTTGATAGCGGGGCATCCCATAACTTCATTGACCTAAGAATAGTAACCCAAAGGAAGTTAAGAACCATGAATTTTGAAGGATTTGAGGCATTAACAACCACAGGTGCTAGGGTGCAATGTACAACCATAGTACCCAAATTAGAAATTCTCCTAGGAGACCATCTCATCATAGAAGATTTTTATGTTGTCCCCTTGGATGTCGACATTATCTTAGGCACCCCATGGATCTACTCCCTAGGTTGTTTTATGGTCGATCTTCCAAACCAAACCATCCGCTTCCAACACAAAGGGGAAGAAGTCACTCTAAAGGGCATAGCCGATGGTTCCCCAAAGGTGGTCTCATGCAAAAGAATGGAAAGAATTTTTAGGCGGGGGCAAGGAGAGTGGACAGCCAAATGCATGGTACTTGACAAAAGTACCCCACAAGGGAAAGTCATCCACATAGATGTCCAACCCATTGCAAAGAAATATAGAAAGGTATTTGAAGAAATCCCACCTGGATTACCACCAAAAAGGGGATTCGAACACACTATAGAGTTGGAGGAAGGTGCGAAACCAGTCATAACCACCCCCTACCGCCACCCCCATAAATACAAAGAAGAGATAGAAAAAACTATCAAAGAACTAATTGAGATGGGGCATATCCAACCTAGCTCCAGCCCCTTTGCATCATCTGTGGTCCTTGTCAAAAAGAAAGATGGCACTTTTAGAATGTGTATAGATTACCGAGCTCTAAACAAAAAAACCATCAAGAACCGCTATCCCATCCCCCATATTGATGAACTTATTGATGAGCTCCACGGAGCAAGGTACTTTTCCAAAATTGATCTTCGGTCAGGGTATCATCAAATAAGAATGAGGGAAGAAGATGTGCAAAAAACAGCTTTTCGGTGCCACTATGGGCACTTTGAATTCCTTGTCATGTCCTTTGGGCTCACCAATGCCCCAGCCACCTTCCAATCATGTATGAACCACACATTCCACAAGCAACTTAGAAAGTTTCTTCTAATTTTCTTTGATGATATCCTCATATACAGTAGGACATGGGACGAACACCTACAACATATTGAAGAAACCCTCAAGATTTTAGAACAAGAATCCTTGTATGCCAAGGCATCCAAATGTGAATTCGGCATGGAGGAGATACTATATCTAGGACACAAAATCAATGCTCAAGGTGTTAGTGTAGATGAAGAAAAGATTGCTGCTATCAAGGAATGGCCTAAACCTAAGACCCTCACACAACTAAGGGGCTTTGTCGGGTTATGTAGCTATTATAGACGCTTTGTGAAAGGGTTCTCTAAGATTGCTGCCCCACTCACAGACTTAACCAAGAAAGGGGCTTTTGCATGGAACGAAACAACCCAACATGCCTTTGAAAGATTGAAAGAAGTTATGAGCTCATGCCCCGTCTTGGCCATACCTGACTTCACCCTACCCTTTGAATTACAGTGTGATGCATCAGGAGAAGGAATTGGAGCCATTCTAATGCAAAATAAACATCCTATAGCTTTTGAAAGTCGCAAAATCACTCCAGCGGAAAGACACTACCCCATTTATGATAAGGAAATGTTGGCCATAATGCATGCCTTGGCCAAATTTCGCCAATATTTGGTTTGCACAAAGTTCCATGTGAAAATTGATCATAATAGTCTAAGATACTTTATGCAGCAAAAAGATCTGAATGATCGTCAACAAAAGTGGGTCAATCACATACAGGCCTATGACTTTGATAAAGAATATATGAAAGGGACCAACAATGTGGTAGCAGATGCCCTCTCTAGACAACATTGCTTAAAAACTATAACCAAGGTAACCACGGATTGGAAATATGACATCATTTCAGAATATGCTAAAGATCCCCAAGCCACTGAAATCCTAGAAGGACACCCCCCCAATGAGGAATACAAAGTAATCGAGGAGGTGATCTTATACAAGGGGGGGATCTTTCTAGTACCCCACTCCAAGATAAAGGAGAAGGTCCTTCGAGAATATCATGACAATCCTCTAGCAGGGCATCAAGGATTCTACAAAACATACAAGCAAGTAAGGGAGAAGTATTCTTGGAAAGGGCTCAAAAGGGATGTGCTAAAGTATGTACAGGAATGTATGGTTTGCTAGAAGAATAAGATAGAACAAAACCAACCTGCAGGACTCTTGTAATCCTTACCCATCCCCAATCATAAATGGGAGAGCATCTCTATGGACTTTATCACAGGATTACCCAAAACACAAGGGAAGGATTGCATATATGTGGTGGTTGACTGACTTACTAAATACGCCCATTTCTTCGCCATATCCATGGACTACAGGGCCCTCCAGGTGGCAGAAGTATTCTTCAAAGAAATCTTTAAACTCCATGGCCTCCCAAGGAATATTGTCAGTGATTGGGATATTCGGTTCATGAGTAAGTTTTGGCAAGAGCTTTTTTGATTATCAGGGACTGCCTTGACGCCCAACACTAGCTACCATCCCCAAACAGATGGTCAAACCGAAATTGTTAATAAATGGATAGAAGGCTACTTACGAAACTACGTCATAGGACAACAAAACGCATGGGTCAAATGGTTGCATTTGGGAGAATATTGTTACAACACCACATATCACATGTCCATCCAAATGAGCCCCTTCAGAGCATTGTACGGGTATGAGCCCACCGCATTTGGAAGCTTGATCACCCAAGAAAGCCAAGTCCTTTGGGCTCAAGATTTTGTGCAAGAAAGCATGGACATCCTGAACACTTTAAAGAACAATTTACACCAAGCCCAAAACCAACAGAAACTGTATGCAGATAGAAACCGCACAAAGAGGACCTTCGAAGTCGGAGATTTAGTGTTCCTGAGGTTGCAACCCTACAAACAATCCTCCATCAAATCCAACGGAAAAGAGAAGCTTAAGCCCCGATTTTATGGGCCCTACAGAATCATGAGAAGAGTGGGGGAGGTAGCCTATGAGTTAGAACTTCCTAGCAATAGCCGCATCCACAATGTCTTTCATGTATCAAGATTGAAGAAAATGCTCGGCAAATAGGTGAGCCCTTGTGAAGAATTACCCCCCCTTGACGATGAAGGCAAATTGGTCCTCGAGCTAGAAGTCATCCTGGATAAGAGGGAAAAGAAGTTAAGAAATAGGAGTATCTCAGAATTTTTGGTAAAGTGGAAAGGCCTACCAGAGGAAGATTCTACATGGGAGAGCAACAAAATTCTCAATCACTCGAACCTTCAAGTTGCTTGACGACAAGCAATTTTCGAGAGGGGGAGACTGTCATGTACCCAAGAGGAGAAGCCTAACACTTTTATAATTCTCCTTATTCACATATATCTATTTTTTACCACAATTAATATTTCTTTTACATATATCATTTTACAAATATACATATTAGGCATCCAATAATTATAACTAATATAATAAAATAATACTTTCACATTTTCATAAAAATTATAAATGGTAAAATAAATCATATCGGCATGTTAAAGAGTTACATTTTGAACCCAATAATAAATTAATAATAGTTTGCAAATAATATAATATAAAACATAAAGAAATAAAATGAAGTATCGAACAAAGAAGCCACAAGACAAATATCACGAAACAAAACCAAAACGCCACTCACAGGTCGATGCGCCCAGGAATCAAGTGTCGCATCCTTTGGAGGCGACACCATGAAGTATAAGGGAGAATCAGGGGGAGAAAGGAGTGACGGAGGAAGAGAACAAGAACAACAAGAGAAGCACGGGAACCACGGAAAGGAAAGGCACGCGATCTCCATAAACTGTGAGTTTTCTCACTCAACTTCGGTGTGTAGAATCCTTCTATTGTGTGGCTTATCTTCTGTCTGTCCTCTGTATTATTACACGATTAGTTTTCTATATGTGAATTTGTCTATCCTCTAGGTATCTTATAATCCCTCTAGGTGATTATCGAACTGGGAGATAAACTTAATAATGGCTCTGGGTTAGGGACGGACTGGGACAGGTTTCTCCTTTAAACGCAATCACTTATCATAATAAATTTACATCTTAATTTAAACTGTTGTGCACTATCATCAGTATTGCAATGATATTAATCTATTGATTATAGTGATCTTACATCTTGATGAAATGAATACGTTGATGTTATGAATATTGCTAGTCTCAATCCTGCATTCTAAGATATCTTTATCCAAAGGAACTGTATATGCATATGTTATAAAAGAAATTCAAGTACTATTGATTGCTCACTTGGTGTTTGCAAATATCTGTCTGCTTCAGTCATGTCATCCTATCAAGAGTAGCGAACCATGACCTAAGTAGATTGTCTAAAAACCCCGCTTTCATGCCCCTTAGGCCCAGACAAGGGATTGGGCCTTGCAGCCCTTAGGCCCTTGACTAGGGATTGGGCTATAGAAGGTTGGCGGTCCCACCTAGGCTTCAGCCCCTTAGACCCTAGACAAGGGATTGGGCCTAGCAGCCCCTTAGGCCCTTGACTAGGGATTGGGCAAATAGGAGGTGGTAGACCTTAGGCTACTTAGGGATTACCATGGTCCCCTCCCCTTGATGAGACACATGACCATTCTTGCTTTATATATATATATATATATGATGATGATGATGATGATGCTTATGTTTCCTTTTCCTTGGATACTAGACATTGAAGTTAACACATAGGAATACTGGCTTGTATGTCTATGTATTGTAGTTGTTGGCTCCAGTAAAAACACTCCTAGCGAGGAAATATTACCTACCGAACTCTTTTACATTCAGCCTCCACTAGCACCTACAGGTAAGGATCATTACATGAAGTCTGCCGAATTTCGAATCTCATGGTTGAAATTCGGCGAATGCGGTGACTTAGGCAACAATAGCAATAATGGTTCTGACAGAAGTATAGCGAGCCACTGGAGGAAAGGTTTCTTAGTAGTCAACTCCCTCTTTTTGTGAAAACCCTCTAGCCATGAATCTGGACTTGTACTTCTGAATGCTCCCATCAGCCACATGCTTGATATTGAAGAGCCATTTAGAAGACACTACAGATTTGCCTTCGGGTCTAGGAACTATGTCACAAACATCATTCTTAAGTATGGACTGATACTCTTCAGTCATAGCATCTTTCCAAACCTATTGACTAGAAGCTTCTTCAACACTTGAAGGCTCTAACTTAATGATCTGACTCATCAAAGGTACATAACCAGAGAACTTATCAGGTCTCTTACTTTCTCTGAAAAATTTCCTCTTGGGGCTGCAAAACTTTCTGCCTGCTGCATTATTTTCTTGGCCCAAAGAGGTCTCTTCCTTCCAATCACAGTATCTATAGGCCCATCAGTAGGTTGCAAGGGTTCAGCTGGATCATCACCTTCTTTAGGTTTTGGAACCTCCCTCTGATTCTCAGGAACATGGTCAACTTCCATATCTTGAGGAGGCTCTTCATCATCGATCTCCATATGAGTGCCCTTGGATCTTTTGAATGCAACATCTTCCTCAAATGTGACATCTCTATTGATCTCAATTGTCTTTTGACCCAGAATGTAGATTCTGTAGGCTTTTGATGTCTCACTATAGCCTACCAAAATTCCCTTCTTGCCTGAAGGTTCCAACTTTGTCCTCTTTTCCTTTGTTACATGAACATACACTGGACATCCGAAGATCCTCAAATGACTTACTTCAGGCTTCACCCTTGAGAATGCTTCTTTTGGAGTTGTATTCTCCAAGATTTTGTGAGGACTTCTATTCTGAACATAGACAACTGTCTTGGATGCTTCAGCCCAAAGGGAGGTTTGCAAGTCTTGGTCATGAATCATGGCTTTGATCGCTTCCACAATAGATATGTTCTTTCTCTTCGCAACACCATTCTGTTGAGGATTAGATGGAACGCTGAACTCCCTCTTAATCCCTTTCAATGCAAAAGTTATAGAAGATAACATAAGTGTACTCTCCTCCGTTATTGGATCTCAAGACCTTGATCGTGTTTCCGGAGAAATTCTCCACCTAAGCTTTGAATTCTTTGAATCTCTCTAATATCTCTTCAAATTCTTTAGATTTCAATAAATAAATCCAAGTCTTTCTAGAGTAGTCATGAATAAAAATAATATAATACAAGAAACCACTTGAAGACGGAACATACATTGGACCACATAAATCAGAATGAATAAGATCTAAACTACATTTGGATCTACTTTCATTACTATGGAATGGACCTTTTGTATTCTTATCCAAAGCGCAGCCCTTGTAGGTTCCTTCATGCTTCTGGTTGAATTTTGGAAGGCCATTGACCATCTTCTCCTTTATCTCTGTTTCTCTTGAAATAACCTTTCTTCCCATCTTTCCCTTTCTTCTTTGAGGATTGAGTGGCAAGAACATGAATGTCTTCATTAACGGAGCTTTGCCCAATACCTCTTGCAGCCAACCTAGACTCTTCTTGAATATAGTCTTACCTATGGAATGGACCTTTTGTATTCTGGTATCCAAAGCGCAGCCCTTGTAGGTTCCTTCATGCTTCTGGTTGAATTTTGGAAGGCCATTGACCATCTTCTCCTTTATCTCTGTTTCTCTTGAAATAACCTTTCTTCCCATCTTTCCCTTTCTTCTTTGAGGATTGAGTGGCAAGAACATGAATGTCTTCATTAACGGAGCTTTGCCCAATACCTCTTGCAGCCAACCTAGACTCTTCTTGAATATAGTCTGCCATCAACCGATCAAGCTTGGGAAGTTTCGATCTTGCATTGATTCCCTGAATGTAAGACTCCCAAGATAATGGGAAGACCATTAAGAGCCAACATGGTCAAGTCCTTGCTATCAACAACATGCCCAATAGATGAGAGGTGATCTCTCAACTCGGTTATTTTCATGAAGTAGGCAATAACAGATTCTCCTTTCGCCATCTTCAAGTGATGGAGTTGTTGCTTCATTGCAAGAGCCCGACTTGTGTTATTGATTTCGTACATCTCCTCCAAAGTTTTGAACATCTCTCTTGCCGTTTTTAACTTGGAGACAATAGGAACAATATGATCCTTAACGGAATCCACTAACCTCTTCTTTGCCCTAATATCTTTCTTCTTCCATAGAGCCTTCTCTTCCTCATCCGTAGGCTCAGGGGCTGAGCTCTCCACAAATTCTGCCAATTCGCTTTCCTCCAAGGTGAGCATGATCCTGAATCTCCACGAAGTGAAATTTGACGCTCCCTCAAGCCTATCCTCAATCGTAAGACCATTCACCATCTTGACGAAGCGAAAGAGGAAATCAACAAGGAGAAAAGAACAAAAGGTATCGCTGTAAATAAGAACTCTGATGAAGATCTTCTTCAAACCCGCTCTGATACCATGTTAGTTTTATAAGATCAGATTAGAATACAAAAATTAATTCAAATTTCAACAATGACACAACCAATACCTTGGGAAAACCTTCCAACCCGAGGGAGAAAAACCCATCCAATATATCTCTTATTTATTGATTTAAGTAAGAGCAGTAATCTGCTTACGACTTAGGCACAACACAATGCCTATTAAGAACAACACCTCTCCTAGATGCGAATATACAAACAATGTGTTTCTCCTTGATCTCAATTGGCTATATGAAGAATATCGATCTGCTGCAATAGTGTGAACCTCTCCTTGAATGAATACTGAATTAACTTGATGATCAAATGCTTGAAGTGATCTTGAATATATAATGTTCCTATTAGGGTTCGCACCCCTTCACACAATGAAGTCGGCCTTGCTAGAGAAATACGTGTCACTTAAATTCGTGCCTCTTCTTAGAAGGTCGGCCTCAACAAAAATGACGACTTTTCATTTAAATTATTTATCAATAATTAATATTAATGTCTCCAAATGAAGGTGTCTCTTCATAATGTAATAATATATAAATTTAAATAGCTTATAGCTTCATTTAAATTTATCCTTAAAAAATCGCGCTTGGAAGTATCATCCTGCGACTGCAATCTTCAACACCTAAGGGAGGTGCACTTTTCATACTTTTCGTGAAGATTGAAAGGAAATAAAGGTTAGGTCTTTTGTACTTCTTTTTATAACAATGCTTGTATTCCTTGATTTTTTTGGTTCTTTTCTAAGAACAATTTCCATTAGGATTTCCAAAACCCTTACCATCTCTCCAACCAAAGTTGGGCAATAAGTTCTTGCAAGCTCTTTTAGTTCTAAACTTGCTATTGATCACAACTCTAGATCCAAGTCTAGAAGGAAACAAAATTCTTTATCTAGCTTAACAAAGAGTGTAATGCCAAGCTTGGCTAGGTAATTCCTATAGATCATTGATTTCGCCATGATGGTTTATTCTAATAGTAGTTGCTAATCCTATAAAAATCCTTTTGGATTTGTTGAAAGATTCTCTAGATGTCCTAAACTTGAGGTGTTTCAATCATGGCTGCCCATTCATAAACTAAATTCTTAAAACTATGATATAGCCAACAACCTGGTGTGAGTTGCTTATTTAGCCACATTGCTTTAATGTAGTGGCTCTCATTACTTTGTAGGATTTCAATCACAAGAAAAGGATAAAACCCCAGCTAGCTGTTGGATCAAGCTCCATGAATTACATTTCATCGACCATTTCGAAAGAGAGCAATAGTTTGCTAAGAGACAAGGAGATTCATTGGTCACATTAGTTGGGCATGTGTCGACATCACACATGGCAATGTGCAACAACTCCATGCCTATGCCAACAAATAACAATTAGTTGTCATATCGGATTCCATAGCCAATAATAGATAGAAGATGTAAGATTTGTAGAATTGGTATGATTCAACTACCTTGATGGTGGAATTAATCATGTCTCGTGAAGATTGGTAGCGATTCAAATTCAAAATTTTATAAATAGAAGTCCTTAAGGCTATTTTACTATTTGACAACTAGTGATCTTTAAGCACTTGAGAGGCGTTAAAAGTTTAAAGACACTAGAGGCATTCAAGAGGTAGTTGTAGGTAAATTTTTCCTAGGGATCAAAAGTTTACAAGAACAACGAATCAAAAGAAGATTTTCACAATGGGGAAGAAGGAGAAGGAAAAACAAGTGAAGATCATCATTATGGCTCCACCATCAAAAAAAGAAAGTTCACCTCAAAGCGAGACCTATTGTACATCCCCTACACAACCATGTATTTGGATGAAGTTGTGGCTAGACTAGGTAACCTTGTTCCCTTCTCTCACATCATAAGGCTTGAATTAATTAGTGATGATGTAGATCTTGTTCATGATCCCCACCTTTCTACCAGCCGAAGTTCTCGTAGGCATTACACATTCAAACATCGTAAGGTTGCATGCGAAAGGTACCCTAGAAATGCACTCAATGGCTACGTTGTTAGAATCTAGACATCCAACCTACCCAAATATCTTGTATCCATTGTAGACCCATGCCTAAAAATTATCATTTCTTGCTCTAAGGTATTTGATCCTACCTATAACATCATTAAAGGAAAGGAAAGATCTACTTCGTTCAAATTTGTTATTTTAGAGGAGATGATAAGGAAAATGCTTGGTACTCCCCTAGGATATGATCAAAACTTCACGACTCCCTTTAAGTTCTTGTTGTTAATCAACCAATTTAAGAGTGACATTCAATATGTCTACAACAGGGTAGCATACTTGTTGGGTATGTGGGATGATACAACTATATTCCCAAAACAACTAGCAATTGGATGTCTATTACACGTAGATTCAATGATGGATACTTTATTGTTGGACTTCTCACTATAGTAGAGGAGTAGATCACCACCCAATTGCGAAACCTTGAAGCTACAAGAACCTTTAGATACCTTTCCCTCCTCATCCATATTCCCTTGTAATAATGCCATCAATTGTACCTAGATATAGATGCTAAAATCTACCATTGTGCAAGAGGGTGTGACATGTTTACCGTTTGGACTCTTCTCTTTCATAGGAGCAATGATTATTGTGTTTTTGTAGAATAGTTCTTGATGTCCACTCTCTCCGTCCTTTGCAATGAAGAAATACTTAGGCTCACCAAGACTTGTATGACTACCTTGCACTTTATTCATAAAGGGTGTATGGATACACTAAGTCAGTGTATGAACTTCTTAGCGTGGTTTCCCTTAGAGGTTTGCATTAGAGTTCATGTGGCAAGTTGATACCATTAACTCTGTGTATGGCAACGATAGAGGATGAGTTACATTTTGCACCCTTCCACAAACATGTTGTGATATCACTTTGTTTAAGAAGGAAATTGGAAACATGGTGGATATCAAGCTGAAAGAAATGTTGCTAGATGTGAAATTGAAAGAAATGCAGCTAGAAAGAATGTATGACCATTGGGATTTTGATCCCTTGGATTGGTTGTAGCATGGCTCAAGACATAAAATTGACTAAGTTTGGAACTCAGTCCAAAGAAGGATAAAAGCCAGAACCAGAGCCAACGCCCAAATTGATTCTGCCAGAAATAGAATGATGACTTGAGCAGAACTATTGATGATGCCACTACTAAAAATAGACTTACTAAAAATAGCGAATACCATAAATAGTAAGTTAACTTCAAACTCTTCAAAAAGTCAACTGAACAACCACACTGCCCAAAATAGAAATGTGAACAACAGATGATTGAACTGCTACCAGAATGATACTGCTATAAATAGACTTACTAAAAATAACAATTGCTATAAATAGTAAGTTTGCCAAACTTCATCTGAGTAGTAATCATGACTTACTATAAATAGTAAGTGTTTCCAAACGCTTTCTGAGCACAAACCGGGAAGCGAACTTGACTTACTATAAATAGTAAGTGCCTGGAAAAGTTATCAGATAGAGATGCATGATACACCATTCTGAAGCTCTCTGAAAACCCATAAAACTCCACCAGACATTTATCGAAAGCCCACGCATATAAGCTCTCAAAACAACATTTGAAACCTCCTAAAAAAATAGGAAACCCTAATTTTTGCTTTTGCTTAGCCTATGAGTTTTCGAAAATAGGCTAAAACCTCAAGAAGAGCATAGGGCTAAATTGGGGACATTACAAGTCATCAAGCCAAAAACTTGAGTTTGAGGCTCTAGATTAAAGGGTGCCTTTCTCTAGTAGGGGCGCTTTGATCTTCGTCTTCACCATTTAGATCCTTTGTGCTTTGATTTGACGTTATCGTTGATTGATGAGTCAGATGACTTTGCTTGATTGTGCGTTGGATAACCAGCTCAGTCCTGGAAAGGACGACTGGTTTCTCAGCTTTTGAAGGTAAGTTTAGGCCCTTCAAATCCAAGGGCGCCCTTGGCTAGCAGGGGCGCTTTTGACTTGTTCACTGATTGTATTCATGCTGTAAACTGCCTTAGTTTGATCTTTGTCATTAGATGACTGAATTGTCAGATGTCTTCGTTGACGGTTTCGTTGTCAAGAACAATCAAAGTGGAGAAGGTTATCCTGGAGGTCACTGAGCAAATAGATTGCATTTGCATGCCCCAAAGACTAGGCGCCTTTCTTCAGTAGGGGCACTTTTTTCTTGGTACTTAGCAATTTTTCTTTCATTTTGCATGTTCTTGCTTGCAACGTCTCCATAATTTGTTGATGTTTGTCGACGATCTCAGAATCAGATGATCTTGCTTGATGATGCATTGAATAGCCAATAGGAACATGAAGAAGATGACTTCTTCGGATGGACTTGATGACTGCATTTGGCCATTGAGACGAAAGGGCGCCTTTCTTCAAGAGGGGCGCCTTTTGACCCTTGATTGGATTTCCTCCTTGGTAGTAAGGCATTTTTTTCCCAGAGTTAGCCAAAATTTGGCATTTTCGGTTTCAAGAATCTCCTCCTCAAACAACATCTTCTTAACCTTTTCTGCCATAGCTTCTTTGTTGAAGCTTAGCTTTCAGCACTTGGTACTAGCCAATCTACCATTAATGGTTGCGAAGCTCCTAACTTTGTTCCTGAAAAATAGAAATAGAGCCACCAAAGTAAAACATGTTTTTTGATGATTGCAACTTGACCAATGTGATCGTGAAGTCGATTAATCCTATCAAAATCCTTTTCAATCATGTTCGGGAAGGTCCTATTTTTAGGGGTTTTCCCAAAAAATAGGGGTACGAAACCCTAATTTTCAAATTTTCAGAATTTTACACATATGTTCCTTGATAGAAACCCACAGCAACCTTATGTTTGGTTTGACCTAAAACAGACTTTTGACAACATTTTTACATGATTTAGCTCAATTTAAGCAGAATGCCAAAAAATTATTTTGGGTACAACACTAGACAAGTTATAATAGTTTTATTTTACATTTTCAATAAATAATTGTCTCAAATGAACATGGAGAGGGTAGACTTGGATGCCCCTCTATTTGGCAGGCAAATTATTTATTAATTTTTATCCTTTCACATGCTATTGTAGTGGCATTTGGGTCGGGAGTTATTGTGGTGGCATTTAATTTTTATCCACATAAAAACACATCCAATGGATCCCTCTTTTGTGTGCGTACTATGAACAATGCACTCAAAGGCATTGGAAAAATAGTGTGTTAGGAAAGTGGTGGTAGATGAATGGGGTGTAGATGCTCATTTGTTTTGATCCTTTATGAAGGAAGATTTTCTCAAACTTGTTGATACTTGATTTGCTTCCTACTTTATCCTACTAGAGAGAATGCTCAAGTTACAAGAGCCCTTGTATGTTATGATCATGGCAGAAGATTGGAGAAGGTGGAGAAATTTAAGACATAGTTGGGGAAGAGGGTGAAGGAGATTGTGGTTAGGGATAATTTTTGGTAAAATGTGAGACATGTCACATCTTTTTAGTATTCCTTAGAGAGGCATCCTAGGGGTTTTTGCAAGGTTTTAGGGACATGGGAATGTGTTGGGGATGGGGATTAATGTTCCTTATTTGTCCCTTTTTTCTTGTAGATTTGTAGGATGTCCTTAGGATGTCTACCTGATGTGGGGTATGTTCCCCATTAATGGGGACCTCAAAAGAATGACCTATCGTCACTGACGTCCTTGTGGCACTAAGATGTCCTTCATGGAAATCAAGTTTAATAGAACAAACTAAAAGTATGAGGTACAAAAGTTTTGAAAACCCTAAAAACAAGAAATATGCCAGCTTTAAAATTGAATTATAATTAATGGGCCATAGATTCCCTCGTGTTCACAAGATTCTAATATCTATTGCCCTTGTCTTCATAACTATCCAATGCCCATTTTGTGCCTTAATGCCATTTTAAAAAATTGGGCATGTATAGGTGATCATGGAATCGTCGCTTTGTCAAAGACATGTTTGTTGTCAAATTTTGCTCTACCTGTTTTATCTATGTAAACTTCAGTCATAGTATGTGACAAAATGGCTGATCAGAATGGGTTAATGGCTCATTATCTCGTTGTGGTTTTGAATGAATTGAATTTACTGAAATCCTTGCATTTTGTGGAATTATCATTTTTATTAGTGTAGGGAAGGCTCTAGTTGGGATAAATGATATGACAACTGACTTTGTTATTGATTATTAGTTGCGTAGTGTGTTCCCAATTCTATGTTCATTATTTAATTTTATGCATTTAGGACATTTTTGCTGTTCTGCAAACCTCATCCTAACAATGGTATGTCCCCTTGGCTACGAAACTCAAAGAAACATTGAATCTTTTGTATACTCTGTTTTTTGTGTCATAAAGTTTGGGGATTTTGATAATCCTAGTCTTGGGAAGATTTATGTGTGCATTTATAGAGTACTTGGCCAGATTAAGGACACTATTCTTGAGAGAGACTCTGCCCTATGATTTGTTGAAATAGCAGGGTAAACAACACAATGGAAATACTTACAATGTAGAGATTTATCTGATTATGATGTGATTAAGCCAATAAATTTATGTTAATGAAATAATGGAAAAGCGAAATCTCCCACCTTTGTAACCCAATCAGCTTACTAGGGTTTTCTCTGTGGCAGATCTGGAGGGACCTACAATGAAATTTTCTGAGTATCATTTTCTGTTAGAATTGAAAATGTTAGCCCATTTGATATACCCCTTATTCATGGCGTCCCTGCCCTTACCCAATATGGTTCTGTAAGTAGCAATCCTGTAACGAGTATAGTAGAGATAGTTAGAGCTGGAATGAATATGGTAGAGATGCCGAAGCTCTAATCCTATTTAAGCCCAGGGAGGAATAGGTAGTTTCTATTCACTCCTAAATATGACACAAGTATCTGTAGATAGTTAAATCCATTAACAATCTGGAGGCATTAACAACCTGATTAAAAATTTGGAGATGATGTTGCCCAAGTTCCTGCTGTGAGATAGTGAACGAACAAATTGACAACTTATATTGACAGGGAAAATGAGTATATCCAACAGTGAATTAACAGATTGACAACTTATATTGACAGGCAAAATGAGTATATCCAACAGCTGATAAACTGTGTTCATCAACATTATAGGCCCTGGGTCACTGTAAAACTTCCCATCCCTTCAAAAGTCTGGTTGCTGAGGTAAAACGGGACAATTTGAACTTCAGCATGCAATCAAGAGGTAAAACGCTCAGGGTGGAAGCTGTATCAGCACATGAGCTTAGGGTATGGATTAGTGAGTCCGAGTCTACAAACCCACGGTCAGGTAGACAGCTCCAATCACTTGGTCCCACTCAGAAGCAGTGCGGGAAGCTGATTGAAAGGATCTATAACAGAATTGTCTGCTTGAAGGGCCTCCTTGTTCTCTTTCAAACTTTTGGGGATTAATCTAATGCATGCCAATGAAATAATCCCAATTTTGTAATTTCAAAATCTTTGATCCAGGGTGATACAGAAAATATGTGTTTATACGTCATTTTAGCAAATATCTACTATGTAGGCTGTACATATTATATTTAACATCACTTCAGTTTATTAAATGGAAGGTTTAAGGCAGACTGGAACTTTCTATGTTCCTTGTGGTCAATGCAAATTTAAGCTAAGGAAAAACAACAGTCCACATTTCTTCTTGTGATGGACTGTCCAAAGTGATACTTTCCTTTATTAATGCCTTAAATGTAGTGACTCTCAATTGCCCAAAACCTATGGTAAAATGGACATATCCAGGCACAAGATCATTACTAAAAATTAAATGCACTAATGGGCTGGTATAGAAGAGAAATGTTTTCAATGATAAAACAAATTGGAAGGAAGTGTAGCACAAATTGAATGGGATATGAATGCTATGGAGGTAAAAGGTTCAATGCATTTTGATACTATATTGAGGGCCTCATGGCATAGCTCTGATGCTTTTGCAATACAAGGCTGCAGACTGGTGCATTGGTTGAAGGTCTCATTAAAAGGTTTTCATTCTAGGGTGCATGCATGATTTTCTGAGTATAAATAGTATATGTTTACATTTTTGAATTTTCTAAGTGGGTTTGTATTGGTGTTTACCTTGGTGTTTCTATTGGATTATACTTGTATCATCTTGTCAGCTCTTCTTTTAATGTTAGTTATGAACATTGACCACACCACTGTGCTAGCTATTTACTTATCGCTATATACTCTTTTGTATATTGAATTTACTACATCTTTGATGAATTCTCACTTATGCTTGTCTGTCTTTGGTTTATTAACTCTATTTGTGACATCAAAAAGATACTGCATCAATGTGGTAGTTTCATTGTCTGCACTTTGCAGTAATCTTATACTTACATTTTTATTTGGCACTCTAATATTTGACACATTGATGTCCATGGTTACAACAGATATATTTGATTAGGCTCTTCTTGCTGGCATCAATTATATTGGCAGTTGTGCATGTCCATTGACTAGTATTGTATTTAACTTGTCCTATTTTTGAACTGTAGAAATGTCTTGAAAGTCAACTTATGTTGAATGATGAATTGAAGATGGTAGTCTCTGATCTTGAAGAAATTTCACAGAAGTTGGGTGAAGGCACACTAAATTGCAAAGAAGATCAAAGGGGATTGTCATCATATTTTCAGGTCAGCACCCATTTTTTCTTTTTGTTGTCCTAGTGTACATTGCTAGCGATATGGTACGCCATACCGTTCTACACTAGGACATCAGTAGACCAGATATTTCCTCAATATTTGTAAGCTGCAAAAGTTTTCTCCTGCGTAGGGGCACAATGTTCTTTTTTTCTTGAAGATACGTAGGTTAGGCACCTTGGAGCTGCAAAATTAGATCATTGAAGCTTGGATGCTGGTAACTCGAAGTTCACCAGGTCCATTCTTAAGAAAAGACAGATTGGCCTGTCAACACCACGCATAAACTGTAGCTGAACAGCAGGCCTATAAAAAGTTTTACTTTTCCTTATATATTAAAAAAAGCCTTACATATTTAATGGCATATCCATGACCTCCCATACAGCCTATTTTTAATACTAATAGCTACCATCTACATTGGCACTATAGATGAGACACAAATGTTTAAATGTTTGCTCCTGCTGGCTGTATCACAAGAGAGAGGATGTTAAAGCTTATTCCAGGCCTCCATGAGCTAGGCCTTTCCACATCACTTGATCTCTTCTACTTCAAGAGTAGTGTGAAAATCGAACATGAAGGATGTTACCCAACATCTTGAAGCAATTAAAGAGGTTGGCTTGGTTCTTCAATATTGTATGAAGGTTCTCCAAAATAACAATCCAAATGCTTCTCCGCCCATTCTTGAATGCCCTCCATATCCTCATGAAGCAGGAATGTGCCGATTGCCAATGAGAACAAGGCCATTCTCAAAAGGGATTGTGCGACATCAAAGACATTGCGTTAACTGATGGACTGGCCTAGATTCAACAATATCTTCCTCATGGCCTCATGATTCTCCACTCCATCATCCTTGTCTACCTCTTTTGCCAAATCCCAGTGCCTCAACATCCAAATCTGAGTCTAGGATACTTGAGCTTGTGCAAAATATAATAAGCAAATCTCTCAGCAGCCCTCTCCATGTCCAATCTTCCTCTGCCAACTATATTCTCTGCCTCCTCACCACTCTGCCTGCAACTTCCTTTTACCCTTACCATCTTCCTTCCTCTTGCCATTGGTTCTTCATGCTAAACTCAGCTCTTCATTGATGAATGTGCTAGAGTTCAACCAATAGCACATAAATAGCTCGATGCGCAAACTTCTGGCAGCCTAATTCTTTAATTACCAAATATTGCAATAGCATATGATTATGGTTGGCGCACATAAAATTTGCCAGTATTGAATGTGATGTAAATATTTCCTGTCGTTTGCCTCTCCTCTCTGCCACTTTGCACAACAGTGGAATCATAATTTGAACACTGAAAAAACTCCCACTTAATCCCATTGTTAGGATGCGAGGGACACAAAATTTCTAGCTATGTCAATTGCAGATGATGTCAATGATCAATTTCCAACTTACAAACATACCTTACTCCTCTACTGATGGCAAATTCAGATGATAAACAGACTTGTATGACTGGTTGAGATGGAACCCTTGCTGATATGGATGATGGCTGGAAGGGTACAGCTGTGACAACTCTGGAAACGCAGATCAGTGGCTGGAAATAGAAGATTCAAGCAATGAACAATGTTAGATCTGCCCCTCAATGCTGGTGCTCCCAAGTAAAGGTTAGAAACTGTGATGTAGCAACAGGAAATGATGTTAAATCTGCTGGTGCATCCAAAAGATGACTAGAATATGCAGGGTGGCTCCAAGATCAGCATCAACAACAGCATAGCAATGCTCTCTAATAGCTGTTCTTGCCTCTAAATGCTGTGGCTAGACAATGGGCTAGTGCAGCTCACTAAATCAGCAATGGAATATAGGAATGAACCCTGAAATTCGGTAACAATATTAATCGAAATGGCACTCTAGCAATATTTCTCCTATATTGCAAGTCAATTGCCTCAAATCTGGAAAACTTGAAAGGAATTCGCCGAAAATCAGCTCCAATGCAACTCTTGTGTGATGATGCCCTAGATGGGTTTTCATCTCCAATTCCAAAAATGAAGTCCAAGAGTGTTTTCGTCCTCCAAGACCCCCAAACAGCCAAGGGTTTTCATCCTTGGTTGTGAATTTGAACACAAATGCTCCGAGTGAAAATGTCAAATGAGATCACCCCCCATCCAAATGAGACTAGGTGCCCTCTTTTTTATACTCTTTTTAGTTTGGCCCCTTGATTAAATTCCCCTCCAAATAGTATTTAAAAATACATTTTAAATTTTATTTGTTATTTTGTTTTTAACATTTAAAAAATAAATTCTAATTTTAATGTGTTTAAAAGCATTTTTTTTAATAATATTATTTAAGTTGCGCCTTAAATTAAAAAATACCAGGCCTAACTAAAAAATGTTATTGATTATTTTAATTTGAAAAAAAAGGGACATGACAATACTTGTTCAGAGGAATATAATTATTGCAACTTACAATTTTTTCCATTTCTTAGTTTCTCTCTATGTCAACACTCTGTCATTATCTTACAGATTAGTTATTGTCTTATTATGCACCTGAGAAACTCCTCTCAATTTTTTTTCCAACTTGTTACACTTGTCACCTTTATGTCAGTGCATGCATTGCCTTTGTATTGCATCCTGTACAAATACTCTTTCCACACAGGTAATTGACTTTTCACTGTTTCTTGACTTTGAATGTTCGGACCACATCTTGGCTGGATGGGCTACTAAATGCTCCATACACGCTGTATAAAAATAGATATTTACCAAAGCAGATAATTTACTTGCCTCTCAACAAAAGAATGTTAAAGTAGGCTCACCTAGCTTACAATCTTCAATAACTATTAGCTAGTCATGTGCCATCACTTCTATGAAATAACTTGTTACCTGATTAATATGGGTCTTGTCAAACCAGAAACAAGTTTGCAAGGTTCTGCAGGTGGATATTGACTTGAGTAATGGAGTCACTCAACATATCAACTGCATTTGTAGCCATATTGAATTCATGTCAGGATTCTGAGCTTGCCGATCCAATCTTTAAGTTCTCTATAGAGATACATGAATTGCGATTTTTAACACAACACACAAAGCCTCTCATGTATTGAGGTTTTGACTGTCCATTGTCTTCCAAAACATCCTCCATGATAAAGCATTTGACACCATTTACCCACATATCTTCCTCAGGTATTGCTTAATGGTACTGAAGCGTTTTATTTACTTATTGTTGACTTTTGTGGTTATAGAGTTGAATGGGCTTAAATCACTCGTTAAGAGTTTTACTTAACTAGATCTTAAGATTATTTACACAGTTATTTATATTCAAAACATGTGTCTGGAAATACCGTGTTCAATCCATTTCACTTACCACTTTTAGAGCCTTGATTGCTTTGTGAGTTAACATGTAGTTTACTTGAGAAAAGTTGATTGCTGCCAATGAAGTTGCTTGAAATAAAGTTTGCTGCGTATTGATCAGAATCCTGAGCTGGCTGTGGCAAAATTCTAAATCATTTTGATGATAAGTCCCTGATGGCTTTGATAACATAATTTAAACTACTGATATCTATATGTTGAATATTTGAATTTTAAACAGGCCCCTTTTCCTCCAGAAAAGTCTGTTATTGGTGCACACTTATCAGCTACACAAGAAGCAGAAGATAACGAATTTTCAAGTTTGAAGGCAAAATTTACGAAGTTTGTAAACCTGTTTGATTGCTATAGAAAGGAGAATTCTGAACTCCACCAACAATGCCAGATGCTTAATAAACAATTAAATCATGCTGTAGCATCTCTAGTATTAACCACTGACAGCTGTACTGAGAAGCAAATCAGAAGTGTTCAGAATAAGGAACATGTGTCTGAAACAGATTTTACAGGGCTCGAGGTAAACAGATGACCAAGAGGAGAGTTGAGTTTGTAGGCATTCCTATTGAATTGGTATATGATATTTCATTTAAACTATGTCGCATGGATATTTATTTTGGTATTACAGAACAGTTTATTGCATTTTTCCTGCTTGTTTTTATATTTGCAGGTTTCAAAAGACCGTCACATAGCTACATCCTTTTTGCAACCAGCTGATAGTTGTTCAAGAATATTGCCAGTACCTTTGACTGGCAGTTTTAGACAGATTTGCAATAAAGTTTGCAAAATGGAAGATGACTTGGGTGGAATTCCTGTCATAAATGTTGATGCATTATGTTCACATATTGAAAAAACATTTTGTCAACTTCCAGCAGATGATTCCTCCGATTCAAAGTCAGCTATCAACTTTATTATGTCAATACAGTGCAAAGAATCTGATAAGCTAGAGGATGGTAATTTGTTTGTGAATGTGGAAGGGGACAACAATAAGAGAAAACAATGTGATGAGAATGTTCAAAATGAGGAATGCTTGGAATATGACTTGAAAAGTATTTGTGATAAGCCCTGCGATATGAGGAAATCAACAAACATGTGCTCTGGAATCGCTAATGTCATGCTTCTTGCTAAATGGCTTGTTGAAGAACTCAAGAGCCTGCCACCGGATCACAATTCTTTTGTGTCTAGCAGTATGCGAATGAATTCTGCACCAGGCAAGCTCTTCAAAGGGTTGCAGATCTGCCTTAAGGAGATAGATAAATTTGCTTCTGAAATTTGTCCGCCAGCTGTTGAACAGGAACATAGCAGTAGTCATTCTAACTTGGATGCGGTGTGTCTTTTGAACCTTCAGAAGGGGGAAAAGGTATGTTGATGCTCTAATGTTGACTATTGCATGTGCTGTGTTTGTTAGAAATATAATAATCATTATTATTAATTTTGGAAGGCTTTGAGTGGGTGTGATGTTGGTTGTATTCAAATTTTATTGATGGTTGTAGTAGACACTCTCTTGGACGTTTGGAGGATGAAAGACATATCCAACTATTATCTGTTAATTGTGCAGGGCCTTAACACCCACGGAGATGTAATTGGCATCGAAGAGAATATGTTCCAATCAGAAGAATCTATGAATTTATGGGAAAGGCTAAAAATGTCTGCAGAACATGTTTCATCTCTGGATAATAAGCTTGCTTTGTTGAATATAGAGAAGGATGCAATTTCAAAAGCTCTGGAGAATGAACTTAGCAGGCAAGAGAAAAAACAGCTTGATAAAAGGTTTAGCCAGCTACTTGTAGACGAACTTAGCCAACTGAGCGCAGCAATGGCAGGAAGGGATGCTGTGTATGCATCAATTTGTTGTGGAATCAGGGAGTTTGAGGACAACTTAGAGAAGAAACGATCGTTAAATTTGGTATCATAAGTTCTGTTTGGTTGTTCATTGTGCTTGACCATAAGCTCCAAATAAGAGTGACGGTTCTTGTTAGTGCTACAGAAGCACACATTTCTGTCCGCTTGACATAGTTGTTGACCCCTTGCAACAGTGGCTGGGCTGGGACTGTCGGCACATTCATATGAATTAATTTTCTTTCAAACTTATGGTACTGAAGACAGGTCCAGTACCATCCATTTAACCCACTGATTTGTATTATGTGCATTGGTTGATTCCCACTAAATGCTGTGTGAAAGCAGTTATTATCAAATTGATGCTGACGGTAGTTGCAATTTGATATCTGTAACATTAAATGATTTGATTGGAGTTTGAATTCTGACAAACATTTTGCTGTGTATATTCATATTTTTCAGCCTATTTGGTGGAAAAAATTGAAACGTGCTTCTTTTCAGGCCTTTGCATTTTGTATTTTCTGATGCTTGTGGAGACTAACATCATAGCTCAGAATGGCGTTATAATTTTAGGACATTTGCTATTGGCCAGACTTCTAACAACAATATCTATCAAATCCTTGCTTGGAACTGGTCTAATGTGTTTCAGGGTTGATTGGCTTAGAGTCTTGTGCAAACAATGCGCAACTCTAGATACCAGATCCATTCCAAATAAAGCAGGCTAAAAGCATTCAGATACGTTCTAGATAATTCCGGACGGTACACTATATCAATGAAAAACAAAGTGGGCGACAGAAAATAGTGAGACAATCAACTTAAAAACATAACTGGACAGTTAAGTATCGCTGACTAAATGAGTGAATGAATCTTTGGAGTAGGTTGAGTTGGAGATGAAAAGCATCCTTCCGCTGAGTAAGTCAGTTTATGAATAGTGGCCACTGTCTTTGATAGAATCCGAGTCTGAGGAGATGCATGCAGGTGTTTTTCCTTGTTGAAAGCGTAAGGACGGTACGGATTAACCATTTTCTCATTTTCTCATTGACGAATTTTGATTTTTACTGTAATGAAATTTAATCTTCTATATTTTTCAATTCTATACTTTTAATTTGGTTTTCTGTTGCCTTTCTCAAAGATTTCTTTACTATCTTCACAAGTGTAGTTTTATTTTGTAGAAGGTAAGAGCTAGGGAGCCTTTGAATGTTTTATTAATGAAAAGGGGAAAAAATAGCACAAGATAAACAATTTGAAAGATACGACTAAAATATAAAGTATTAAGATTTTTTTCGGTTTAAGTTTGTAGCTTAAATTTTTTTATCTAAAATTTATGGATTATGAATTTCTTATATATTTAATAAATAGAATTATTATACAATTAACATATTTATTCTTTGGTTGGCTTTGGGTTTGGTTTCGTGTTTGCATCACCACTTAGGGTTTCTTGTTCTATTGTTGAGATCACGAGTGTTTGTTGTGTTGGCTTGTCTTTTGCTTTTGGAGCCATGTGCGTGGGTTGCGCTTTGTCTTTGATGCTTGCTATTGGGGTTGGTGGTTGGAGGTTTGCTCATGTGGTTGGTACTAGTGTTGTTTGTCCGTTGAGAGAAAAACTTGTATTCTTTGTGCCAAATCATCTACCAGTGTTGGGGTATAGTGTGTAGTTTCTTCAATTTTTGGCTCTCTTGATCTTCATAAGTTGGTGTTGGATTGGAGGTCTCTAGCGTCAAGTAAGATTAAACTCTTCTTTTGTGTTAAAGGGTTTTTCATTGCTTTTTTTTTTTTGCCTCTTTTGAGGCCATAAATTTGGTGTTGTATAAATTGTGGGCTTTGGGGAGCACTTTCTCTTTGCTAAGTTTTTGCTAACCTTTTGTAACCCTCTTATTGAACCACTAAATGTGCATTTGGTGTGGGTTAGATTTTTGAACCTCCTATAGGTTTGGGAGGTTTCATGTTATGAGGCTATACACAACTCTATGGGTAATTTCAAAGGTTGATGATTCCACATCCTACATTGGGGCACTCTACCTTTGTTCGCATTTGTGTGGACATTGACTTCTCAAAGCCTCTTCACGGGGATGTGGTTTTGATGGTTGGGGATAATAAGCTTTGGACTCAATATCTTGATTATGAGGGCCTCCCTTTTAGATGCTAATGCTTATCATCGGTCACTTGGCTATGAATTGTCCTTTTTCACATCGTAAGGGAATTGCTATGTGGTGGAAGAATGCTAACGAAGATCACTTTACTACTTATGCTCTTGATTTTTTCGTCAGATGACACCTTTTAGGAGGATGTGTATTTAGCTTTTTTTGTGGCTATCTTTAGACCATATTAAGGAACCTCTTGCCCTAACCTCAAAGTTTGATTTGCCTTTAGCTTTAGATCAACTATAGAGTTCAAGTGTAGTGGTTGATCATCTTTCACCTCATTCTATGGCTCTCTCTTCGCATGTTGACGAGCTCTATTGGGGAATCCCCTTGTTTTGAGAACTTGGATGATAATGTCTCTTGGATTGATATAAGGAGGAAGAAATGTCTTCCTATATAACTTCACCAAACTCATGTTTGAGTTTTGGGCGAGAGGTCAATTCGTGCTAGGCTTGGTATTCGAAATGGGAATTGGGGGTCCCATCTCTTTGATTTGTTTGTTATTTTTGGCAACTTGGTTGCAATTATTCCTCTCTTTTGGTTGTCGTTTCTTTGTTGTCTTTGTCAAGCTTGGGCTTGTTTTGCTTGTCTTGTGATAGCATTTGTAAAGGGTTGAGACCCTTGTTTCCCACTTAATTTTAGCAAAAACATATTTTTGTATCTAAGCTTACATGGGTTGTTGTACAAAGGTAAAAGAAAGGTCTTATCAATTATGTTTCCCAATCACATACTAGAGCGAAGGATGTGAGATTATATAGGGTTAGGTATCTAGGTTAAACCATAGTGTTTTTTGTTGTTGTGGTGGAGGGCAACTAGGCCATAGTTGTATCTCTTTGTTTCGTTTTGTTGGGTTTGTGTGCTCCCATATTGTACAAGGGTTTGGACTCTTTCAAAACTCGATTTTACAAATATAAAAAATATACATTTTTATCACACCCCCATTTTTTGGGGTTCCACTCAATTATTTGTCCACAAGGTCATGGTTGCAAGTTTCAACAAAACAAGAGCATGAAATTTAAGATTGTACTCCAAGCAATGTTTGCTACATCCCATTTTTTAGCCCTCTAAACCATGCTATATTTTGCTCTACATTTTGATTATGAACAATTAGAATATGTTGATTAATCAGTTTTACATTAGTTTGATATAATTTTGAGTTGATGTTCATATGAAATTGGATTCCATAGAAATGGAAAATAATGTTATTCATTATGCTTTAAATTGTTAATGTTATTATTTATGTGTTATTGGACTAACTACCTCGTTGGTTTGGTGAGGTGGATGTAGGAGATTGTGTTTCCCATCCAGGATGGCGAGGGAGAGCCTCAATAGAAAGAAGGAAGCAAACTTGGGAAGAAAATCAAGCCACCATGAGATCGAGAACACACACTATACATAATATGATTGCTTTGAATTTGGATGTTTTCTTTGAGTTGACTAAATTTTGTGTTCGACTAAGTTATCGGTAGATTTGCATTGTCGTATGAAGTTTGAACTATCCTTCCTAATTGTGTTTAATGCGTTCAATTTGTATTTTGAATATTATCCAAAATGCAAAAACAAATGTTGATTGAGAATTTGACTCATTTTGTTAATTTAAGGAAATATTTGCATGTTGGTATAGAAATATATATGTATCCTTGTTTTATGATTAAATTGTTGTAATGAATAAATATCTTAGATAGAGATAATGATTAAATACACAAAAAATCTAAATGAATTTGATTATATTATGATTTATGTAGATATACACATATATTAATTAACTTTCTCAATTTGGTAGAATGTTGAGTTTGAAGTTGTCATAGAATTGATCAAACTTGTTAATAATAGGTTCAAATCTAATTAGCAAAAACTTTTAACTTTGTTAAAGTCCCCACCAAGGAAAGAAACTTGGGTCATTTTGTTGAGTATGAGAATTGATCTTTTTTATGTACTTTGCCTCTAGTTATGCCAATAGTTAGGACATGGATGAGATTGAGAAAAGACAATTTCTAATATTGCGTTGGATATGATAGTGCTCAAGTTATATATATGACTTTGTCTTATCAAGTGTTGAATATGTTTTGTGTAATATCATGAAAGTATGTTTTTTGTTGAGTAAAAGAGAACGAATTTTCAAAATTATGAAAAACACCGTGTAATAATTTGTGTTGTTAGCAACATCAAATCTAGGAATAAATCAATAAAATTGAAAAGAATGCTTTGTTTTATTGCTTGGTGTAATTTCCAGTTTGAAAAAAAAACTAGTTGTTACAAATATGATATTCTTGGTGAATGAATTAGACAATATTGATTGTTTCTATGACTAGTAGAATGAATATGTTGTCTTCCAATTAATTTTGTATAAAAGCACAATTAGCATGTAATTGCTTAGGTACCTATGCATGTGAAATGTATACTTATGTATAGGTGCAAATTCTCAAGATGTTTAGTTGTTTAACTAATATATAATCAAAAAGTGTTTTTCATAGATTCTTATATATAGATACATACATATTGATGTACACACATACACATACACAAATATACATTGTTGTGTGTATGCATGTGCATTTGAATGTATAAAAAGTATTATGCTTAGGAAAATTCTTATTTATATAGAGATGATTAAAATATCTTGTTAAATTGAATAAGTCAATCAACTTTTTTCTTTGAGTAATGTAAAGTGAACCATATATTATTAATAACTAGATTGAGAAAGAGGTGTATGAACATACAACACATGTATTTGTTATTGAAACATGTTTCTTTATTATTATAAATCTTTGGCCAAAGTAATACAAATTCATTTCTTGCATTGTTCAATTCATTGTGTTTAAGGTTATAAATTAATCAGATATATCATACTTAGCTAGAGGATATCTAGAGTTGAATGATAGATTATTTGTATTAGTACACAACACCGGTTCTCAAGTGGCATGGTGATCTCAAAGTTTCCTCAAATCTACTACTCTTGTGAAGGTTAGGGCCACTTCTTGTTGGAAGGTGTGTGGGGGACAATTGGTTTGTGGTTGGAGGAAAAGCACTCGGGTGATGCTCTTCCTCTTGCAGTTGAGAGGTCAAAAACTTGGTTTATTAGAGATAATATCATTGTATTCATATGGCTTTGTATTATAGCTAATTGTACATCATGTCACCAATATGATGTTTGAAGATTGATTTTAATGTATCTTTCCTAAAAGATGTAGTTCATGATGAAAATTATGTGCTCTTGACATAATGAAATATATAGTGTTTCATATTGATAGTTGTTGCTGATCTTAATGTTAAGAAGAATTATGTATTGTGTTGATTAATGGGAAGAGTAGGATATTGCAAGGCTTAGACTTTCTTTTATGTTAGTGTACATTTCAAATACTATTGAATTAGTAATTGTGGCACTTTCTATTAATGGAATAGTTGGTTTTGTTACAATATCAATGAGCTTGGTAGTGACATGATCAATTTATGTGAAGAAGTGTTCAACACTATTTGCTTCCTACTATGACATTCATTGGTTATTTTGTTTGTGCTCCCTAAAGTTATTTCTCTTGCGCTGTGCATTCAAGATCTTGATGTGTCCTCACAAGAAGATGATTAGTTGAATTTTATCGAGTTTGATGAAAGTTCGTAAAAAATGTGTACTTTTTTGGGACTATTTTATCTAATGTTTGTGTTTGTAAAACTTTTTAAATTTTTATATATTTTAATATATAAGTGGAATCTTAACTTATTATTAATAAAAAACATACTTATCTTTTAGAAAAATCTATGTAAGAAACACCATGAGATCATAATATGAAATCTTACAATAATATATATTTATTTTAATTTATTAAGAGTTGTTTTAAATTATATTTAAAAGACGATTATATATATAGAGAATATTTGTATATAAAAAGGTTTATATATGTAGGGGATTTGTATTTATAAAGGTCTATATATTCTATACATTTATAGAGGATTATTTTGTTGTTTTTTGAACACTACTTAGGTGTTGTCATGTTTGTATAAATGTATGCCACATTAAAATTAGGTATAAGCCCTATCAATGATGAAGGTGACAAACTAAGACCATGTGCAAAAGATTAAAAAACAAGAAACAAAGATGAAGATGGTGTGCCAGTTATAATAAGGTTGTCATCCAAGAGATTGATGTCCTCAAGTATGTCTATGAAATTTGTACGATAGGACTTACAAAATAAATTTGCAATGTGTGTTAAGTATTCTTCCCAATGTACCAAATTTGAAGACTATAATGTACTTACTACAATTAATGACACAATAAGAGAGAGTTGATTTAATTGTATGTCTTCCAACTAAATTGGTCATCCAATGATAATATGTCCACACATGATGTCTAAATATGAATACTTGCATCTATGCATTTGCCAATATTGGAATGCAAGAATCCTTAGTATTAGGATAATAACATAGATAAAAAAGATGAATCTTTTGAATCTAGATTAGGAGTTGTAGAAGCCAAATATTAGTGAATTTATTTATAGAAGGAGAAAGAGCATTAGGGGAACCCTTAATGTCATCACAACTATGATGAGTTAGTAAATAACCAAGTTGCTCTTCTATATCATCATTATATGGTGGCTTTATCTTGTAGAAGGTAAGGGCCAGGGAGCCATGAAATACTTTATAACTAAAAATGAAAAAATGGCACATGATAAACAATTTGAAAGATACATTTTAAATAGAAAGTTCAGAGGTTTTTTTTTAATTAAGTGTGTAGATTTAAATTTTTTTTATCTAAATTTTAAGGGTTATGTAAATCTTAGATTTATAATAAAAAATTGTTAAACAACTAATATACTAATCTCTAGAAAAATTATGTAAAAGAAACCATGAAATTTAATATTATGAAAGATTATAATAATACAAATTTATTTTAATTAATTAAGAGTTATTTTAAATTAAATTTTAAAAAATGATCATATATAGAAGTTTTTATATATTTATAAAGGATTATGTTAGTGTTGTTTTTGAACTATACTAAGGTGTTGACATGTTTGTATGAAAGTATGTTGCAATTACAATAGGTATAAGTCCAATCAATGAAGGTGACAAATTAGGATCATATGTAAATGAATGAAGAACATAATCAAAAGATGAAGATGGTGTGAAAATTATAACTAGGTTATCATCAAAGAGGAGATGGATGTTCTTAAGTGTATATGCCAAATATATAAGATGTGAGTTACACTACAAACTTGAAATATTTGTCAAGTATTCATCTCAATGTAGCAAATTTGAAAGACTATGATGTAATTATTGCAAATAATGGCATGAAGTAAGAAGAGATTGAGATGTGATCTCAATGTATGCGATCCAACTAAACTAGCCATCCCATGATAATGTATTCACACAAGATGTCTAAATATGAAAACTTGGAGATATATTTGTTAATGTTGGAATGAAATAATCCCTAGCCTTAGGATAATAACATAGATAAAAAAGATGAAGCTTTTGAATCTAGATTAAGAGTAATAAAATCCAAAAAAATAATGAATATATATGTTGAAGGAGGAGGAGCATTAGGCAAAGCCTTAATCTCATCACAACTATCAAAACTTGCTAAATGATCAAGCACTTATTTTGTATCATCATCATCATATGGTAGGTTATCACAATCATTAAGGGGTAGAAGTCTATCCATGTAACAATAATCATCTGGGAATGGAGAGATATGTGGGTTTCTAAAGATCTCCTAGATTTTGTTCCGATGAGTGCATGGGCACTCAATATGTGACACTGAACACAGTGTAAAAATTAACATTGCTACCAATCAATCCAAATATATTATTTTTATTGACATCCCATGCTTGCTTTCAATTAGGGTCACTTGGTTCAAGGACAAGTCCATAGAGATGTGGCAAGAGATGAAGCTACTTCAGATGTTTCATGATGTTGTCTTTCCAAGAATTATAGTTCCCTTTATTTAGGATGATTAAAAAATGACGAGTTAAAAATTTCATGGTTCTACAATGATAGATTCTTCATATACAACTTAGATATCAAAAATGTGAATTGGGAACCCTCACAATATAAAAAATGGTTCAAAATTTTGCAAGATATCCAAAGTACAAGTTAAAACATTAAAAAATGACTTCAAAATGAAAAAAGTACTTGGGAAAAATTAAAAAACTAGATGGATGGTTGTGTAGTGCTTAGAACTAGTTTTTTGATGCCTTTTTTTTTTGTAAAATTTTGACACCTTATACCCAAGTTATGGACTTTTTTTTTCATAAAATCGTTCCTTTGGGACTTAAAAAATAAGGTACATAGTTTGGGTGTTAGCCACCCACATGACCCGGTGCTTAGAATTGAAGTTGGCATGGTGATGATGTCATCTTTTCCACATTTTTTAAAATTATATTTTTTACAAATTTTGCACCAAGATGATGCAGGCTTGCAACTAATATATTCATGAATAGTACAAGACAGTTAAAGGTACAATCTACAAAACAATAACTATGAATAGTGCGACAACAATATGGACTATACATAATTTTACGACTTGGTATAGTTGGATGAGTTCTTTTGGAAAAAAACTATTGAATAAAATATAATCAATTTTTTAAATTCTAAAATTTATCATGTCTTATATGGATTTATAAGTTTTTAAACATTTTGAGCTCAATTGTGAGTTTTGTTTGACACCAAAATGTATTGTATGAAAGTTCTTAGCCAAAAGTCTCCAAAAAGAAACAAATTGTAAATCTAAAACTTTAATGTGATGTAGAAGTTGTTGATGAACTACATAGTAGCCTAATGATTAACTACAACCAAAGCAACCTTCCACATGAGAGAAGCATTACAAATGCTATGAAGCGAGAATTTATTAGATGCAAAATGAAATTGATACAATATAATAATGAAACCTTGTTATAAAGATAAAGATGAAACTCTAGGATTGACTAAGACCATGACAGGTGTCTTAATCTTATGATATTAGACACAAAATGTAAATGACCCAAGCAAATTGAAGTATGCAAATGTGAATATAATTTAATAAAAACTAGTTGGATAATATATTGTGTTCATACCAATAGATTATATATATGTAATGATTAAAATCATCTTTTAATCTCATTGACTATTCTATCATATACTTTATCTACCTTTCATGTAAATCTATATATTTATATATAAGATTATATATATGTAAATATTTGTATATATAAACTTCTATATAAGGAAGGATTTGTATATATAATATATTAATATGAGATATTATCATAATATAAGTTTATTTTAATAATTTAAGATTTATTTTAAAATATAGAACATCCCTTATAAAATCACATTTTGATTTAATATTCTCAACATATGTTCTAAGTTAGTCACACATTATACATGAAAGAAGTATGTTTGAATGGTTGATTTCATTAGACCATGCCTACGCATTTATGTGTGCACAATCAAACCCATCTAATTATCCTATACGCTCGATCTTTAATCAATTTTGATTGTATAATTTACACAATTTAAAAGTTCTAAGAAGAGACATTTTTTTTATAATATTAATCACCCTTGTACTTTCTACGGTCACATGATTTGTTGCTTTTTAGATCTAAGGAATACATTTCATTTAATTATGAATAGTCGTCATCAACACTAACAACTTTAAGTCACAATTATTGATCCAATATTATTTAAAAAATTAGATATTATATAAACAAATGCTATCGCAACTATTAAAACATGCTCTGAATCCTTTCCCTTACAGAAATAAATTGTTGTGAAAATAGCTTCATCATATAGTACAGTTCAACATTTACCTTGGAACAAGTAAAAGTTGGATTTCGAGCTAGACAAGACCCAAAAACTTTATTTCAAAATGTATTGAGTCCTAAGTCGATCCATTAACGTGATATATGTTTGCGCGCGAATAAAACAGGAAAAATCCTTTCCAAAATTTTCCGGAATTCTGTTTGCCGGCGTCGGGGAAATTTAAAAGAAAACGGAAACGGCTTTGTGTACAATGCAATGGATTGTTAAAAAAGTAAACGGATTACTCCACTTGCATTGTCTTGCGAAGAAGTGGGACTGCAATGAATGAAAGTTGTGCGAAACTTCTATGTTTCTTCTTCTTCAAGTCTCCTCAGTCTTGAGTTATTATTCTATCATTTCCTTTTTGGGTCCTCTCTTAAGGACTCTTTCAATTATTCCAATGAAGTGTAAGTTCTGCGTAACTTCTATGTTTCTTCTTCTCTAGTCGCTTCTGTCTTCAGTTATTGTCCTTATGACTTTCTTTGCAGGTCCTCTCTCATAGACTTTAAATTATTCTAATGACAAGCGCAGAGTTATGCGCAACTTCTGAGTGTTTTCCTTGTCATTGCTGAGATGGTTCCAAGGAATTGATATTTCCCTGCACTTGCCCCTACTTCATTCTCTACTTATTATATCACCTACTACTGGTGGTAAAGAGGTAAACCACAATGGCTCTCGGGATGCTTGGCGGAGCTCTCACGCAGTTTGGCTTGGAAGGGATCTGGAAAACAGGTGTATTCATTTATAAAGGTTTGAGCGGTTCTGATTGTAAGAAACTCGAACAAATTGTGAATAATTTGTCGCCGATTGTCAGAGAGATATGCCACTCGACTCCGGAATCGTTACAGAATTCATCGCTGCAAAAATTCCCAAAATTCTACCACAAACTTGCCGAGGGCAATCAGCTGGTAGACGAGTACAAAAAAAGTCGCAATCCCCTCTGGAAAATCCACATCAACGAACGCGTTAAGAAGCTAGATAAGTCTATTAATAAATTCATTCAAAATGACCTTCAGGTCGTCATGGCACTGGCGCAGGCTTATCTCACCACCAAACTGGATGCTGTGCGTGCACTGCAGGAAGTCATGCTGAATGCGCAGGTTTCTCTTTCCGCCCAACTGGGAAGTGTGCGTGAAGGAGTCGAAGCCGTGCGTGAAGGAGTGGAGACTGTGCGCGAAGCGGTGGAAACCGTGCTTGAACGGGTGGATTTTGTGGGCGATGCAGTGGCAACTGTGCGTGATGGGGTGGAAACTGGGGTGCAATCTCTGCGTGAAGCAGTGGAAATTGTGCATCAAGACGTAAAGAATTTAATGTCCAAAATTGAGAAACAACAAATTGAGAGATCAAATGGGAACCTCTGCGGTCCTCCAGATACGCCCAAGGGCTTCCTGGGTTTTGATGAACACATAAAGGAAATGAAGAAGCTTTTGTTGGACGACGGAGTGAATGTGGTTGGAGTTACAGCCATGGGCGGTGCGGGAAAATCAACACTTGCAAAGGCCGTTTGTAAGGACGATGCAATCAGAGGTAACGCTGCCTTGACGCTTTCTTTAATACTTCTCAATTCTGTATAACCTTCAATTTGTGCTGGTTTTGCATCGGATGTTTTATTAGTACTATTACATTAAGTTTAGATACGGGAGCGATTAGCACAACTTAGAAAATGATACCGCTCAGCAGTATTATTTCATTAATTAAAGAATAAGTATTTATTTATAAACGCAGTATAATCAATTTTGAACCAAAGATATGCCGCTTTCAAATCTAATTATTATTAAGTGATTAACCGTTATGTATATAGAAGGGTAAAAGAAAGGGTGTAATTTTAACCTCTACGCTTCAGAGAGGAAAAAACGTTTTTTCTAAAGTTTCTCACAATTTGCAGCGCATTTTGAAAAGAAGAGAGTAGTTTACAATGATCTCTCACAAAGCCCAGAACCTTATTTTATTGAATAATCCAATAAATTATTTGTAGTAAGGAGTTTCAATTTTGAATAATTATGTATAAATTTTTGGTTTGGTTGTGCAATATTTTTTTAGCATCAAAACATCATATTTTTATCTCATTTTCATGATCGATCATGGTGGTCCGGAATGTTACACAATCACAATTCGCACAACTGTTTGATAAAATATTTATATAATATTTTTACATTGTTAAATTGATTTTGGATGAATGTTTACTTAAAGACCATGAAATTATGGTAATTAAACATGTAAGTACCTCATTTTCCTTGGATTTGTCATAGATCGATCATTTGCATTCGATTTGTGCTTTAAAAAAAGCTGGACTCATTAACTTGACCCAGATCAGTTGAGCAGTGACAAAATTGACTTTAAGTTTTTCAATTTTACCCTGTATTTGTAACTCCGAAAGAGGAAAATAAATCTTTCTAATATCTCCCATGATTTGCAGAGTACTTTAAGGAGAGGGTAATATACATTGTCGCTTCAGAAAGCCCAGATCTTCTAAGTATCCTCAAGACGATGTGGAAAAACATTGTTGATCGCCCAGAACCTCATTTTACAAATATCGAAGATGCACATGACAAATTAGAATCACAAATAAAGTCAATTAAAAAACCCACTCTGGTGGTGTTGGATGACATTTGGTCGAAGCGCGACCTTGAAAAATTGCTTTTCGAAGAGAAGCAATACAAAACTCTAGTAACCACCAGAGATAAAAACGTTATCCCAAAAGGACCCAAGACACGCTTTTATGAGCTAACGTCGTTGCAACCGGAATATGCTCTGTCACTTTTCTGTCACCATGCCTTTGGCAAACCTTCCATTCCAATTGGTCGTGATAAAGAACTGGTCGAAAAGGTGGCCTCCTACTCATAATACCTCACCTGTTCTTCGTTTGCTTGCTCTCTTCAATTGTATTCTCCAGGTGTGAATTTTTCATTTACTTGTATTCACATGCAGGTGCAACAAGAGTGTAATGGATTGCCACTAGCTCTTAAAGTAATTGGTAGCTCTCTGTATGGTGAGTCCGACAGCGTTTGGGAACGAGCTGAGAAAAGGCTTTCAGCAGGAGAACCTTTCAAGGATGATCACAAGGATTTCGTTCTTGATAAACTGAAAACAAGCGTCGATGTGCTGGACAACATAGAAAAGAAGTGCTTCTTGGACCTGGGTGCATTCCCACAAAGAAAAGCCATTCCTGTAAAGGCATTGCTAGACATTTGGGTTTATGTTCGTAGAATGAATTCGGACCAAGCCGATATGCTCTTATGGAAGTTTGCAGATCGCCATCTATTAGATTTGAAGAAGAATCCCGGGTAAGGAGCATGCCTACTTCTATGTCTCTTGTGCTTCACATCAAATTCGCTTGATGAAAGGGGTATTGAGACCAACTTTGAAATGAGAAGTTTGGCCTCATCATATAGAAGCTCGAAACTTCTTTGGAACTTTCGCCTGATTTGTTATATTTTTAAACCTTGTTGGTAGCTGAAACATGTGTTGATAAATAAAATTTATTTAATCAATTTAAGTTTCTCGTTTCTGATGCCATAATTTCTTAATAACACGTTTCCCTAACATGTCATGCCAGGACTGCAGATAATACAGATGACTGCATGGATGCATATTCCTTCTGCCAACATGATGTAATGAGAGATTTGGCCCTGTATTTGGCGAACCAGGACAATAGTAATCAGTGTATGAGGCTATTTATGCCTAAAATGGAAAATTGCTTTCCCTTAGAGTGGGAAACAGATAGAGCTCTTTCATCTAAAGCCCAGATTGTTTCAATTCACACGGGTAACTGCTACGACTGGTCCTTTTGATTGTAATTCAAGTTTGCCTGCGATTTTGCTTCCTACACCAAAATACTGATTAAAAATTAAAAAAAAAAATCATAGCATAGTGTTGACTTCCATGTTTGTGGGGAATATTTAGGGGCAATGAAGGACACAGACTGGCCCAAAGTGGAGTTCCCTGAGGCGGAAGCTTTGGTTTTATATTTCACTGCAAGTGAATATTGTATTCCAACGTTTTTGCACACAATGAAAAATCTCAAGGTTCTCATAATCCATAATAGTGACGGAGCAAAACGAAGCAAGCTCAGTGGAGTGGCTGTTTTTCAAGAACTTTCTCAACTTAAAGTTCTGCATCTTGAAAAGCTGATAGTTCCTGAGGAATGCAAGGTCTTGAAGGGTTTGGAGAAAATAAACATGAGTCTATGTGAGGGCCTTGGTAGGGATAAAACGTTCAACTTTCCTGTGCTTTTGGAATTTAATGTGGGCTACTGCATTGATCTTGAGGAGTTGCCAGCAGAACTCTGTTCTTCAATTTCCCTGAAAATATTATCAGTTACTCATTGCCATCGCCTTGCAAAGCTACCTGATGAGCTGGATAAGCTTGAATCACTTAAGGAAATTAGATTGTGTGAATCTCTAGGCTTGGAAGCCCTGCCATCCTCCATCTGCAGTCTTAAAAAACTAAAACTCCTTGACATCTCATCGTGCATACATTTGAAGGTGAACAGGGGAGCACGCAGTGAATTGAAGGAAACTCTTCAAACATTAGTCACACTGGCATCCCTTAAACGGGTGATTTGTGATAAGAAGAATGAGTGGCTGTTCAAAAGGAACTCCAGGACTGACCTTAAAGTTCAAGCTGTTGGGGAGAAAGAACCCAATTTGGATTGGCTGGATTGGGAAGGGAGGAAATTAGAGTTTTGATAGGTACACCATACAATATGCTGTGTTGGAGGTTCTTATGTGTGTACACTTTCTTATGAAATTATTTCCATTGGAGATAATGTTTATTTATGGGATGTATATAAAAAATATCAGTGAAAGAGATAATATTTAATCTTGTGGAATATTTCAGAATATGGAGATTTCTCTTTTTTTAATTTTTTCTTTTTTGAGATTTCTATTAGCCATTCTAGGATCTTCTAGAGATTCGTATGAATCTATAAATACTGTAATAACTCTATCTTTGTTTATGAACAAGAAATCAGCAAGTTGTTTTGTAAAATTAAATTTGATATATAGTGGCACTTGCATCTAAAGGAGGTTCAAGGATTATGCTGATAGAAAACTATATCTATGTTAATATGTTAGAGAGTATGTGTTTTTACATGGATGCGCTGCAAATTCTAGTTGCATGTGGTTGGATTAAACAATTAAAATTAAGTGCTAAATAATGGAATGAAATAAACTTAGACAAATCTATATTTTATCCTTAAAGAAATTAAGTATTATATGATTATGAAATATTTGCATACATATTTAATACTTAAAGCAATGCAAATGAAAAAAAGAAAGTTGCCATCAAATTGATAAAAAAACACTGCAAATAGAAATAGAATATTCCCATCCCGCTGTCAGATCAATATTTATCTAGCTTTTATGTGATAAGTGAGATTTTGGAGGCTTTTACCTGTGATATTTTGGAGGTTTTTACCATTAAACGATAGCTGGTTTGTAGGCGTGAGACTTGTTTTAGACTCAAATCTCACATTATATGTAGCCTATGGGCTAAATATATTGAAGTGTTTTTTTTATTTGCTGCATTCTCATTCATTCCATTTGAAATATTTTAATTTGTTCAATATGGTATTAGAACCATTTTAAATCTTGGATTGTAATATGTGGGTTTTGTAGTGTTGACTGTGAACTATTGAGGTTGTGATTTGAGCTTTAACAACATGATTTTTGTGGCAAAAGAAGCAAGCAATATTGCAGCAAAGAAAAGAATCAAATCAATAAAAAACTGGTGAGAGATTTCTATTATTAATTTAATTCTCATCCCAAAAGGAGGGAATTTCATATAATGGATTTCGTTGGTACTTCCTTACCCCTAATTATACTAAATCAAAAAAAATATTATGATTGGGTGTCTCGTATCAAGATTTTTGTAACGCTTCAAAATTGCTATGAAATTGTTAATGGTAGTAAACAAAGACCAACAAGTATTAGAAAAGATCAAGAAGATTGGGATACAAGAGATAAAAAGACGAAAACATTGGTCAAGCTTATACTTTCAAAAGAAGATTTTCCAAAAGTTTGCAATGAGAGAAGTGGAGTCAAAGTATGCGGTATTTTAAAAGTACATATGAAAATTCACGTGATGTATGGATTCTAACTCTCACCACAAAATTATACAACATGAAATTATCAAATTCATAAGAGTTCTAGTCCCTCATCTAAGCAAATTAAAAGAAAAGAAAAATGAACTTGCTTCTCTTGGAGAGGATATAGATGATAAAGATTTTATGCAAATAATTTTACAAAGTTTTTTGGGATCCTATCAATAATTTATAAGATGATTAGATACTATTGATAAATTAAAAAAATATAAAATATGAAGAGTTATGTGCTAAGTTAGTGCAAGAAAAAAATCATCAAATCAAAGAAAGAGATTCATTTAATGATGAAGCTTTCATAATGAAAGGAAAATAAAATTACAAAAAGATACAAGAAAATCATCCAAGAGAGAAAAATTGGAAGCATGAAGCTAGATATACTTAATCCAAGGATTATAATAAAAACAAATGGAAATGTAATTATTGTGGTAAGTTGGGTCACAAAGAAAATGAATGTTATAAGAGGATTAAAGATACAAAAAGGAAGACAAATAAGTTTACAAAAACTTTTGATTCTAAAAGTAATGCTCTTTGTATTGCACTTAAAGAAAATAATTCTTATAAGGATGATTGGATTATTAATTCTAGTGCTACTCAACACGTGTTACAATAAGGAACAATTTGAATCACTAAGAAATGATAGCACTACATATAAAATATATTTAGGAAATAACAATGCTATGGAAGTTAAAGGAACTAGAAATGTTTGAATTGATAATGGTGTGTTAAAAAATGTCAAGTTAGTTCCTTAATTGAAGATAAATCTTCTTTTTGTATATCAAATTGTAAATCAAGGGTATTTAATAGAGTTCTACAATGAAAATGTTTAATCAAGGATTTGAGTAATAACTACAAAGTGATTGCAATTGGTAAAATGGAGAAAAGATAATATAAATTCCAAGAGTTTACTTCTAAATGTGGAAATGAGAATATGTGTGTTATTGCCAAATATGATGATATGAACAAGTTGTTATATATGGATCCCAATCAGACTCGTTGGAATGTGAGTAGCACTTGGCGTGTAAGGGATACCAATAGTCATGTGGTTTTGAGTTTTCATGTTGTTGGGTGTGTGTTACAGTGGGCATAATGTTGTTGCAAATCACATGGTACAATGTGGGAAGTAATAGTAATTTGCAAGTTATTGCGAAGGGCGCACAAAGCACTGTGTGTGTATAGCAAAGCAATGGATAACAATTATATTTGATTGTTGCAAGTCATTGTAATTACATTTGCTAGAAGTAAATGATAAATTTGGACTCTTTTGGTGTATGTAGCCCGAGTTTGGGTGAACCATGTTAAAAATATTGTGTTCGAGCTCTTCTCTATTATTTTTGTGTGTTATAATTCTTATGTTTAATTTTGTAATCTGCATTTAATTGGTAGTAATTTGTCTACAATTCCTAACACATGTTAGGGAATGAGCATTGGGGCATGTCAACTATCAAAGCCTCAAGCTTATGGATAAATTATAAATGGTGCATGGGCTTCCAAAAATCTCACCAAGTCTTAAGGTATGTGAAGGATGTGCTATGGGAAAGCAACATGTGGAAATTTTCCCATAAGGTAAATCACGGAGAGCAAAAAATCCTTTACATTCGGTTCATAGTGATGTAATGGGTCTTTGTAGAACACCATCACTTGTAGGATCAAGATATGCCCTCACATTTATTGATGATTTGGTATGTGCAGGATCATGATGGGCCAAAAAGTGGCGATATGTAAGTGATATGATGGCCCATGTGGCTGATGACTTTATTTTACCCAAAATTGATGAAACGAAAAGGGTTTTTAAAGGAGATTCTCAACTTTCCACCAATATAAATTATGATTTACTTTGAATTTAATAAATAATTATTATTCATTTTTTATTTGAATTACGACTAAAGTCTTAATTGATAGGCTGATTGAAAAACATCTATAGCTTTCAAACGGTATCACATTTTTTGAATCCAAAACATGCTTCACATTCTATGCTTCATATACTATAGGATTAAAAAAAATGAATTTCATGAAGTTTTGACCAAGTTAAGGTGGTTAGACATACAAGTTTTTATATTTTTTAAAAGTTGTAATAAATTAATTATTTACTTGGAAAAAAATTACAAAAAAATGTGCATCACATTGGGACATGAGTCCTCTACTTATATCTAAAATATTATAAAAAAATATTATCATTTTATTATGGTTAGAGTGGTCAGACATACACCTACTTCTTATTTTTTCCCTGAAATTTAAGTACTACTGCATTGAAATTTCAAATTTTCACCAAATAGTTTTTTTAAAAATAAACCTAGTAGTTTAGAAACTACATTCAATTTGCTATAGGTTCTATTCTTACATATTTTTGAAATAATATAGATAATTTATTCAAATTTTTACGTCAAGTTTTCTAACTCTGATTTTTTGAATTTTCATCGCCACTTAAGGGCTATTTTTTCCACGATGATTCTGCACATACTTGACTATACTAGAACAATTTGGGTATACTTTTTACAAAAGAAGGATGAAGTGTTTGATAAGTTTAAAGAGTTTAAGGTGTTGACTGAAAAACAAAGTGGAAGATCTTTAAAAATAATAACAGATGGGTGATCCCACAATAATGGGTTACACTTTTTGGCCAAACTTGACATTGAAATCAACATTTTTCACCAGATCTTCATTTCCATACGCCTATAGAAGCTAAACTATTAAGAATTTGAAGATGAAGAAAACTAGTGATTTGTGATATTTTGTGTTGAGAATCTAATTATATTTTTTTAAAAAATTAAAAAATAAATTGTGAATTATTTTATGTAGTTTTTATTAACTTATTTTTTTTACTAAACATCATTTTCAAAAACTAATGCTTACTTTCGATTGCATAACTTTTTTCATAGAAAGCATACAATTATAATTTTTTAAATACAGTGTTTTCACACCATTATCTAGGGGATGGATATTTTTTCATAATTTTTTGTTGCATATATATTTTTAAATTATTTTTCTAATTTAGAGTAATTATAATTTGGATATATTATACTTTCAGCTGCATAACTTTTTTTGTATTCATTTGAATTAACTTATTCTTTTTTTGTTGGAATTAGGACATCAATAGCTAGTGTACATGGATTTTTAAGAATTTTTTTCTCTTTTTTCCTATTTTTCCGTATGTGTGAAATAAAGACCTCAATGTTCATTGAAAAACCTACATTCACAAGAAATAAAAAATAAATATAATAATAAAATTATACTTTTTGGGAAGCTTATAATAAGGACTACATTTTTACAAAAAATAATTTTAAATAAATTAATTTGATCCCCTCAAAGGTAAATCAAAAGTGGTTTTTATTAGCATTTTGATAGGTGTAGAGGAGACTCCATTATAGGTATGGTTTAAAACTAGCAACTTTCTATCCAAGGGGGTTTGATATAAGTGGGTTTGATCAAACCCTCTTCAATTAAAACCCTTAAAATGGAACCTTTTTAAAACTTAAATCATTATATTTTCTAAAAATATGTGATTTCAGCAAAAATCAGGATGTCCCAAAAAGTGTAACCCATTATTGTGGCAACACCCAGATAGAGGTACTGAATATATGAACAAAGCTTTCTTAGAATTTTGTAAGCAAGATGGATAAATAAGGAATCAATTGTCTCATACAAACCCTAATAAAATGGAGTTGCAAAAAGAAAGAACATGGAACTATAATAGAAATGGCTATTTATGCATGTTACACTCTAGAAATATAAAAGCTAAAATTTGGGCTAAAGCAATTCATACAACAGTATATATTTTGAAGAGAAAACCTACTAAGGTAGTTATGAACATAACACCAGAAGAGGCATGGAGTGGTAGAAATCCTACAACATCTCATTTTATAGTCTTTGGGTGTAATGCCAACACCAACATTGTTGATGAAAAGAGGAATAAGATAGAAATGAAAAGTGAGTACATAATGGTTGGGTACAATGAGGAGTCAAATGGATATAGGTTATATAGTCCTAAGAAAAGAGAAATGCATATCAAAAGGAAGGTATGATTTGATGAAGATGTTGAAAGTGGTCATTATCCTACATTATCTTCCTTTCCAATCTTCATTGAAGAAGATATAAGTCTACTTATACTAATGATTCAAATGAATGTGTGCAATATTTTGTGGGAGGAGAAGGAACACAAGTTGAAGCATCAAGTGAAAGTGTTGATGAAGACACAAGGAAGACTGGAAGCATTCAAGAAATCTACCAAGAAGGCCCTATGAATATTTTTCTAACTATGCACTTATGACTAGGGTTCAATGCAGGTTGACACTCCAAGTATATATAAGGAAGCAAAAGGAAAAGAAGAATGGGAAGCAATAGTGCAAGATGAATACAACTCTTTGATGAAAAATGAAATTTGGGAATTGAGAACTCTTCCAAAAGGTAAAAGTGTGGTTGGTTGCAAGTGGACCTACAAAATAAAGTTCACTTCAGATGAAGCTATTGAAAAACATAAGGCAAGGCTACTGTCTAGAGGCTTCTCACAAATAAAAGGTATCGACTATTGTGAAACTTTTGGTCCAGTTTCTAAAATGAGTTCAATTCATATAATAGTTGCTCTAGTTGCAAAATTTGGTTCAATTTTTTTTTTAAATGAATGTAAAAAGTGCATTTCTACATGGTGATCTAAAAGAAAAATTTTACATTCAACAACCACCAAGATTTGTTAAAAGTGGAGAAAATCATCTAATATGTAGACTAAAAAAATCATTAAATGGTCTTAAACAAACTCAAAGGGCATGGTACTCCAAAATAGATGAGTACTTTATAGATGCAGGATTTAAAAGAAGTAAAGTTGATCCAGATGTGTATGTAAAGCATAATGATGATAAAGTTGTTATTGTATTATATGTGGGGTGTGTGCACCAATTTGTGACACAAAAAGGTGTCACATTGTAAAAAATCATGAAATAGGCCTTTTTGCGTGCACCAAATTTCAAAGATGAATAGAAAACAATGCCCAAACCTTTCATTTATGCCCTGGCCCCAATTTTCCCTTGCTGGTTTTCACCTTTGCAACCCACGCTTTCCAAAAGGAGACAATTTTTTGCACTTGCATCTTGTGATCCTTTGTAAGGATGCCGCCAAGATGTTGCAAAGGTGCGTATTTCTATTGTTTTAGTTTCAATTTTTAATTAAATTGTAGATTAAATTAGGTTTTTAAATTAAACTTTTTTTAATTTCCAAGAAATCAATCTCCACCTTTAAATATTGAAAATTCATAATCACCTTCTCATGAAGACCCTCACGAACAAGAACAACATCAAAATCCTCCCCCAATTTGTAGACATCCTATAGGAACACAACAAAATATTCTAAATCAAATAGAAAACAACAAAAGAGAGCTTGAAGAATTTATTGCAAGATTAAATGATACTAATGCAAAACACCCTCATAGGAGAGTCATTGTTGAATCCCTACAGTTGATTGTATCTCATGTAGGAGCAATGAGTGCACAACTTAATTTTTGGTCGAATAAGAGGGAGGAATTAAAATGATTTAATGCAAGTTGGATTTCCTATGCACAAGTGAAGAAAGATAAAATTAGCAAAGTCAACTTGTGTGCCCTTTTCACGGACCCAAGAACCAATGCACCTTTATCACTTGCATGTAGGAGGTTCCCCATCCATTAGTGCCACCATGAATTAATTAAAAATAATGTTTTGGAATGGAGGTGGATGGTTTTTGACCAACCTTTGTGCAATAACTACGAGGTCTCACGATATTCTTTGGGGAAACTCTATTGTGAGTCTGTCCTCAATAAGATTCCAAATTATTTTTACTATCTAGACTTTCAGGGTAGAGGTGGGGGCTCCACACATGATAGAGTGGGTTCACGATGTAATTCGTAGCTAGAACCATTACCCTTGGCTAGACCCGCGGTGGAGCATGTGACTATTCCTTCCATTGTGAATGCCAGTTTCAAGGTGGACATATTGGACTCACTTAGCTTGCTCACTCAGAGCCTTGTACAATGTGTGAGGCCTCTAGTAGAGGTTGATGTTGGTGAGTCTTCTAGGGCCAAAGTTCCAATCCACTTTTGTCACTCTCACGATATTTTTTGCATGTATGATGGTGAAGTGCTCAGGATGCAGCTGAATAGGACACATCAGTTGCATAACAAATGGTTATGATAGATGCCTTGTTGAATGAAACATTTGACATTGATACTCAGGTAAATTTCAGCAAGCTCATTTAATTTTGTTTATTAAATTTTATTCTGAAATGTAAGAATAACTAAATTAATAGAATGAATATGATGAAAATTTAGGGTCAGAGTGTTGATGATACATGCATCATTCTTGCTAACCCCTTTATGTTTACGACATCAAGTCCATAAGTATTCAACCAATATTAAAGAAATAATTATTGCATGTGAATAGTTGAACCTTATATGAATGATTGTCTCATAAAAAACTTTGGATATCAAATGGTTTGTCAGTGGACCTTCGACATCAACACCTTTCTATTCTCGTACTTGACCAACTTTCACTTAGGTGACCTTTTTTCATTAATGTTGTTGTGAAACAATGTTAGGTAGTTTTGGTAATTGAAAACAACAATATTCCATATGATTGTACTTTTTAACACAATTCCATATGATTTTGTATAATTGTACTTTTTTATTTAATGCATTTATCCTCTGAGGTTCTATACAGCTCCTTAGGACTTGATTTTCCTTAATTTGATTTTGAATCAAAATGACCTAGCTTTATTTTCTCAAAAACCCTTTTAGTTTCATGGTCGTCCAAATCTTGACGTGAATCCTCATTCAGCCAACCATCTTTAAGACAATCCTTCATATCATTGGTACTTGTGGTACTTCCAACCATTCCATAAGTTACTCCATAATCTACATGTCCAAATATATCATTTTATTTCTCATGAGAAGCACCCACATACTAACCCATATTTACACTGTTACTAAAATCTATTCTTAGTACATGGATTACACCCATTGCAAGTATGTTACAAAACAATATTTAGGAACCTAAGAATACCCATTTTTAGAAGGAACTACTCTAGTACATGACTTTGATTGCTCAAAATTTTTAATACCTTGGTTTTCTCATATAACTTAAGCATTTGGTTGTTAATTTATTCCAACTATAGTCTAATCACATCAAACTCCTGCTACCAACTCACCTCCTGTTAGAGGGCAACCTAACCTTGAGGAATTTAACCGCAATGTAAACAACCCAAGAAATAATGTGGCGAGTTTACATTGCAAGGAGAGTGATGTGTGTAGTTCATCATTTACATAATTCCATGCCACTTGAACGAGTGCATTCTGAGCAACCTTAATTTATTTAGTAGGTGCAACAAGAAATTTATATGGATGGTGAACATTGAGATCAAATCCCAAAGTTTCCAACACAACTCTTTTTCAAACAAAATTATTTTTGTTGTTCATAAACTTCAAAATTAAATATTTGTGCATCATTTTCAATGTTTGATTTCTCTATGCCTCATTTTACCTCTTCAATCAAATGAATAATTAACATATTCTTGTTTCCATACCACGAGTTCAAGGATTCCTACTAGAAACAAAGTGTGAAAAGTCATACTACAAGTCTTATAGCATATTGTATTATTAACTTTGAATTAAAGGTAATTACATCATAACATGGATTGTTAAACCTAAAACCTAAAATACAATACCAAGATTATCTTGGTGATAATATAATGTTAAAGTGTTATTAAGATCAAGTATTTGTCTTCAAATGTATAGATTTGCAACTTGTAATGTTCAAAGTGTATAACTTTAAATGTTAGCATTGTAAAATTATAAGAGAGTTTATGAACCCCCTTAAATTGATTTATGTATTATTTTAGCAATTAGAATAAATCGATTAAAAGCAATCACTAAATTATAAAATATTAGTGGCTAACAACTATGAATGGGCCCTAGTAACTATAATAAAAACTTAGCTTGATATAATGTGATAGACCTACAAAAGAAGATAATCATTAAGCTCTCAATAAAGTACTCTAAATAATTGAGGATGTTGTTGATTTAATGATATATTAATTTGAGTATAAGAACACATGTTCCATCTTTGGAAAGAATTACGAACAAAAACATTTAAAAATAAAATAAAATTGAATATAAATGTAGGAAGTATAAATTCATGTTTCAAAAATTCTAAATTGGAAGCTTTTGGGCCTAGAAATAAGGATTCTAGACTAAATACAAACAACATTTTCTTAAACGGATGATTCAAAGTTAAAGGTTGATTTTTCTATAGAAAATTCACTCAACACAAAAGAAAAATGAATCACTATTACATTTCTAGTCTTATTACGGTTGAATGCTTTTATTCCTACAATAAAAATTTAAACTTAAAACATTAAGACCTTAAACTTGCTTGTTACAAATTTACCAAAAATAATATAGATGTGTTGATGTTGCAAATGAGCATGCTAATTAATTATTTGCGATAAGTGATTATTCTATTATATGTCATTCCACAATTCAATTTATATATATTAACATCTATACTTCTTATTGTATTAGTTGAATCTCCAGAGAAGTGAAGAGAGGAGGATGAGTGAGCGCATTCAAAAGACAAAAACATTGCTTGCATCTCCATCTAGTCTACATCCAAAGGTAGCTTGTGATCTATTTCCTTCCCCTAGTGGGAAATGACTATGCATTAGGGTTGTTTTTTGTATGGCTACATGGAATTTCTTAACATATATTTTGTACTATCAATATGTGACATTTTGTGTCCACATGGCTTTGTTACAAGCCTGTATGACTTTATTGGATATATTGTATACTTTTATTGACATATAATGTTGTATGGCCTTATGGATTTTTGGTTAATACAAATCTTATTTTACCACTTTTATCAGACATTGAATTCTTTTCCTCTCACCTCACACTTCTATAAATAGAAAAACATACTATAAGAGCACACTAAGGGTACACATATAGATTTTTTTATATAAAACATTTTCTTCAAAGGATAAACATATAAATAAAAGTCATAAATGATATATTAAAGCCTCTAAGGAATCAAGTTGTGACATATACAAATGTTATAGTCAAGGAGTGATACATTTACAAAGAAATTTTTGGATATTATGAATGATGCAATAAATGTTGAAGAATTTGACTATGTGGTACATTGTAGTCGTGTTGAGGTTCAGATTTAGCATTAGGTGCCAATTGAAAAAATTCATGTTACAAATTGAGCATGACAACACCAATATGAAGGATTTTATATAAAAGTAAGTATGATATATAATAAATTATTGATTCATTTAAAAATTAATAAACACTAAAAAAAGGCCATATTAACATAGTAAATAGATGAATAAGTGCATGGAAATGGTGGACAAAAAAGTGGCCACTAAAAGTTTTGAAAGTGATTAAACATAATGTACTTTCTTCTTAAGAAAATATTACAAGCATGTTATGGTTCAGTAAGCTCGATCCATACCATAAACACATTATAATATATGCATGTTATGCACACATATCAAAATTTCTATGTGTTTATCTTTATAATATAAAGCATTTTAATTACTACCCTTATTAATTTATGCTTTTTGTCAAATAAATTATAGCTCTTCCTCACCATCACCTATCAGTTGTAAGACACCAAATTTTTTGAAATAAGGGCTCAATGCAACTAGTACCCATGAACATAGGCATCTCATGTACCCATGTCGTACCCTTTGCTATCTCCACTCGTGGAGAAAGAACTAGCACAGTGTATCTTGGAACATTTGGGAGAGTTGGGGTGCAAAACAGGATCATGCACAACCTAGACATGCCTATGTGGATGTATAGGGTTTGAAAATTTGACCCCATGACACACAAAATAAAAATTAGGCTACCCTGAAACTTCACATTGCATGCATTTGAAAATTTTTGAGGCATCAAAAAAAAATTCACCATGATAAAATGGTTTCAAGTATTCAAAATCTAAGAGATGCTGTTGTAGAGGGGCATCACATGCACCTATAGGTTCAAAAAAATGTTCATATGCCACCAACTCTAAGAAACAACATGTCAAAGTTTGACATTTTTTTGCACTTAGGGATCCTAAGAGAAAGCATTGGCACTATGTAGTCTAGAACATTTGGGAGAGTTGGGGTGAAAAAAGAGACCATTCCTAATGTAGATGTTCCCACCTAGATGTTTTGGCGCTAGTGATTTGGTCCCACAAAGAACAAAAAAAAACCCTACCTTGCAACTTTACGCTACATGCATCTGATAGTTTTTGGGGCAGTAGAAAAACTTTCACCATAGCCAAATGGCCTGGATATATGAAAAAAATAAGAAAGGTTATTGTAGAGGGACTCTACGCAATTTGTGCCTTTAGACAAAACATTTCTAAGTGCCACAGTTTTCGAGAAAGAGCTCGTCAAAGTTTTCCACTTTTTTGCACTTTGGTCTCTTAAGAGAAATTTCTAGTACAATGTAGCTTGGAATGATCCAAAATACTGGGGTGCAAAATAGGACCTTTCCTACCATAAAATTGTCCACTCAGACATGTTGTACCTATTGGTTTGGTTGCACGATGAACAAAATAAAAATTGTGCCATCTTGCAACTTTCTCTTCAATGCATTTAACACTTTTCCATCAACTGAAACTTGTCAGCATGGGAAAATGGATTGGAGATATGAAAAAAATAGAGAGGTTATTGTAGAGGGACCCTACATGACCCTGTACCTTCAAAAAAATGGTTTTAAGTGTCATAGTTTCTAAGAAAGAGCTCGTTAAAGTTTTCCAATTTTTTGCACTTAAAGATCTTAAGAAGACATCAATACAATGTAACCTGGAATGATCTGGCATGCTGGGGTGTAAAACATGACATTTCCTAGCATAAACCTACCCACTTGGATGTGTTGGAACTATCGGTTTGGTTGTATGATGAACAAAATGAAAATTATGCCACCTTGCAACTTTAGACTACATGTATCTGACGCTTTTTGCAATGTGTGAAATCTTGTCACCATGGGAAAATGGATTGGAGATATGAAAAAATAAGAGGTTATTGTAGAGGGGCCCTATGTGATCCTGTACCTTTAGACGAAAAATTTCTGAGTGCCACAATTTTTGAGAAAGAGCTCGTTAAATTTTTCCACTTTTTTGCACTTTGGTCTCTTAAGAGAAGTCATTGCTACAATGTAGCTTGGAATAGTACAACATTATGGGGTGCAAAAAATGAAATTTCCTAGCATAAATCTATCCAACCAAATGTGTTGGAATTATCAATTTGGTCGCACGATGAATAGAACAAAAATTATACCACCTTGCAACTTTCTCTTCAATGCATTTGACCCTTTTTCTATCAACTAAAAACTTATCACCATAGACAAATGGATTAGAGCTATGAAAAACTGAGAGAGGTTATTGTAGAGGGACCCTATGTGACCTTTTAACTTTAGATGGAATGATTGTAAGTGTCATGATTTACGAGAAATATCTCATCAAAATTCACCACTTTTTTGCAATTAGAGCTCTTAAACAGTCGTTGGTATGATGTAGCTTGGAACGATCTGACTTTAAAGGGTGTGAAATAGGAATCTTCCTACCATAAACCTGCCTACCAAGGCATGTTGGAACTATTGGTTTGGTCACACAATGAACATAATGAAAATTATGCCACCTTGCAACTTTAGACTGCATGCATTTGACACTTTTTCCATCAACTGAAAACTTGTCACCATAGGCAAATGGATTAGAGCTATAAAAAATGTGAGGTTATTATAGATGGACCCTATGTGATCTTGTACCTTTATATGAAAAATTTCTAAGTGCCATGGTTTTTGAGAAAGAGCTCATCAAAATTTTCCACTTTTTCACACTTTGGTATGCTAAGAGAAATCATCGCTACAATGTAGCCTAGAACGTTCTAGAATGTTGGGGTGAAAAACGAGACCTTTAATAGCATAAAAATACCCACACAGATGTGTTGGAACTATCAAATTTTTTGCACAACAAATAAAATGAAATTACGCCACCTTGCAGCTTTCTCTTCAATGTATTTGACATTTTTTCCATCAAGTAAAAATCTTGTCACCACAGGGAAATGCATTAGAGATATGAAAAATTGAGAGAGGTTATTGTAGAGGGATCTTACATGACCATGTACCTTTATATAGAATGGTTGTAATTTCCATGGTTTTTGAGAAAGAGCTTGTCAAAGTTTGCCACTTTTCACACTTAGAGATCTTAAGAAGTCACTAGTACAATGTAGCCTAGAACAATCTAGCATGCTAGGGTGTGAAATAGGACCTTTCCTACCATAAAACTTCCCAATTGGATGTTTTGGAACTATCTATTTGGTTTCACGATGAAAAAAACACAAATTATGCCACCTTGCAACTTTAGATTGCATGCATATGACGCTTTTTGCAATGTGGAAAATCTTATCACCATGGGAAAATGGATTGGAGATATGAAAAACTGAGAGAGGTTATTATAGAAGGAACCTACATGATCTTGTACCTTTAGAAGGAAAATTTCTACTTGCCATGGTTTTTGAAAAGTATCTTGTCAAAGTTTTCCACTTTTTTGCAATTTGGTCTCTTCAGAGAAATCGTCAGTAGAATGTATCCTAGAACGTTCCGACATGTTGGGGTGTAAAAGAGGACCTTGCCTAGCATAAACCTACCCAACTAGATATGTTAGAACTTTTGATTTTGTCGCATGCCAAACATAATGAAAATTACGCCAACTTTTAACTTTACACTACATGCATAGAGGCATCACAAAGAAGGACAAATCATGATCAAAGGACAATAATATTGAAGAAGGGTTATTCATCACAAATGAAAACATCTTATAATCATGATAATGAGTTCGTATGATAGTCAAATAAGCACTTTTTACACATTCACAGAGAACTAGGTTGGGCAATGTGAAAGAAAAAGATTATAGGCACAACCCCTATTTTTTGACTTGCAAGAAGGGAAACCCTTGTGAATTGCAAGAAAGATTGAAAAGTTAAAGTGTCAAATATCAAGGGCAGTCCTTTCAAGAGTTTGTGAAGCTTGAACAATCATAGTAATTATGATAGTCATAGTGGTTTACAAGCATGGACATAGAAAGGGGCAGTCATACCACTAATGGATGATAATCATTTATGACTATGCTAAAGACCTTGATTGTGAGATTCCTATGAGTCTTCATGGGGTTTTACTTTGTAAAACCAAGCAACCACCTATGACAAGAGACTAGGTATACATATTTTTTTAGGGCCGATCTAAGTGATTGTGGTACACTCAACGAGGATTGTTTTAAGCTTGCAAATACTTATAGATAAAAATCATGACATTCCTAGGAATATCATATGACAAAGATCTTGTTGACAGTCCTCATGACTGTGTTGACATATTTTTTGCATGGTTCACAGTCTAGTATATTTTTAATCACCTAAAGGTACATGATAGAATAATTTTAACCCACTAGGATGACTTCAATACATAGACATGAGGCACTTAAGGATAAACCAACTCATTATATTTGAGACCTAAGGACTACCCTCTTAAATCCTGAAGGACTATCTTTCCTCTCTAATTACAATCCATTTAACTAAGGTCTGTAAAATTTTGTGCAATATACCATTAATGACCATCTTGAAACCCCTTGAAGTTTGCCCAAGTATGACTCTTGTTCTTAAAACCTCATGGTTGTCATAAGAATATTGCCCCTTTAAAACCTCATGGCTATCACAAGATCAATGCTCCTTTAAAACTTCATGGATGTCATGAGATTGCTTCCCCTTTGTTGGCTAATAGATTGGGCACCTTGAGATTTCACTTAGTGATATCAACTCTTTTCCCCAAAAGTTGTCGTTGCTTCCAACAACTCTGAATAACTGCTTTCTTTGAGAAAGCAGCCACCCTTTGAATTGAAGAGTTACAACTCCCTCATATTATATTCAATGAATTACGATAAAAAAAAACTAAATCCAATGTGTGATTTTAACCTAAAAGCAATAAAGGATAAACCCAATAACGAAAAGATTTCCAGTATCAGATGTAATGGAAAGATGATATAAATACTAGCAAAAAGATCAAATTGCATAATATGATCTGGTTATGAAATATTAACCCAATATTATCTGTAAAATGAAATAATTTATAGAGATAAGTGCATATACATTCACATGGGAATAAGCATAAACATGAGATAAAAAAATTAAATACAGAGATTTAAGATTCTCAAAATATCCACATAAAATAGATGCACATAGACAACTAGCGATTCCATTAGTAGAAAATGTAGAATTATATTTCAAACCATATAATATCAGGTTCTTGAATAATAAGCTAGAGAGAGTTTTTTGTTCCAAATACAAGTATATATAAGTGGGTGAGTAACCGCTTCTTTGTGCCCATAACTAACAAAAAATGTAAATTCTTTCAACAAAATAATAAAGAAACAAGGAAAATAATGAAAAGTCATGGTGGTGGCGCTTCACTTCCAGATTCTATGGATGAGGCGAGCCTTTTTCGCAAATCTTGGAAGGCCTTTGTGATAGGTGGAAGCTCCTTATGTTGAGGAATAGTAATTTTACCCATCTATAACCTTTAGGCCAATTTATTATTGTGAGCAACTTCAATTCTTTGATCATAGGTTCCTGCCAATCTAGGCATTTGAAATAGTACTAGGTCCCTCCAACTAAACTTCCTCAAACTTTTTGCATTAAAGGCCTAAGAACTAAAGATTTCATCGATTATCTTTTTAAACTCTTCTTTTAAGACTCAGAAATATTCATTATTGCCACCTCCTTGTAGCCTAGGCTGTAGGCCAAGTGCAATAAGATTCTTATGGACCTCCCCAAAAATTGCATTGCTTTTAGTCAACATTTTGTTCAACTATTGTAGACCTTGTTTGGTAACCTAAAGTTTCCATTCCACAATCTTGTTCCAGATTATGCAACGCCTGTCAGCAGCATTAGGAATGATTTGATCCTTATCCAATCTCTATATTCCCATATTCAACATTCCTTTGATCTCGTTTAGGTACTGAGCCCATAATACTTCTTTTTCAACAACAATAATTTCTTTCTCTATGTCAGTTTTCAAGGTATATGCTTTCTAGTGAATATTAAGCGAATCTAGAATGATTTGGTTACCTTTGTTTATTATTTCATTGCTCCATTCTTCTATGACCCTTCCAAACACTTTGAGAATTTTCATTTTATTTATGATCAAAGGATGATTCAACTTGAGAAATTGGTTGAGGGGGAAGATTAAAGAAAATTTTTAAGCATTCAATTAAAATCGTCACCTATTTCTTTAATTCATATTTACTTTTTTTTCCTTTTTAGATCGCTCCACCCAACTTGTTTCTTATACTTGGAAGTTATGCACATCTCCACTCTCATAGAGGCTCCCAAGTTTATTCTAACGTTATTAAAATCAATTGCAGTTTCTTGAGTGACTTCCTTCTATGCAGTGGGGCAAGCAACTTCCAGACATAGATTCCTTGAGTCATCATCATCTATTAACCTAACAATAGTATTTAATATTTTTGGCTTAGGAGTCCTTTGAAGTAGTTGGCCCACCATATCTTGTTGCAGAGGGTCTAATTTTATTGCTTTCCTCTTCTTTGACAATGTATCTTCCAACCAAACAAGGGTAGTAGGGAACAACAACCTTGGAACTAGAAGAATCAAATAAGGTTCTCTTTGTTGGAGTGTTTGTTTGTATATCCTATGATGTAGGTGGGGAAGACCTAGGTCTCATAGGATCATTTACCTCTTTGGTAGGTGATGAATGACGATATGAGGAAGTACTAATTTCAATGTTTCTTAGATCTTCTTGTCCTTCGTCAACCTTTTTATCATTATCCAGGTGAGGTAAATCAAGGATATCTTCACCACAAGTCTGCTAGAATAGATTCTTCTTAGGAGGCTCATCATCGCCACCCCTTGAGCTCTTGATGGCATTTGGTGTGAGTCTGATGCAGAAGCACAAAATCACAAGGGGTTGGTTACTTCCTCTTGCAGGTTGAGGGCAAGATTGCTTTGTTTTATTTTTAGCAACCCATTTTGTGTCCTCTATAAGAAATCTTCAGTCCTTGCTATAATTATTTCAATTTCTTTGTTACTCCAATCCATAGCAATGATGGGTCGATGAGCGATTAGCTTTGTAAAGATTGGGTCCATTAAATTTGATCCATCATATTCAATGCCTTGTACATCCCAACCCAAACCATAAGTGATTATTTGTCTAAAATAAAAACTCATCCAACTTCTTCTCACTTCAAATTCATCAATAGAGTTGGCTCAATAATCTTCTAGGTCAGGAAAATGAAAGAAATTGGGTCCTAGCTTCAGGTTTTTTTTCACATAATCTTTAAGATCAAAGGGAAAGTGTTCATCTTAAAATTTTAGAGTATAGTTAGATATTTACCTTTCAATATTCAAAGCATCTAACATGGAATTACATGTGAAGGGACCAAAACCAATAGGAAATTGAACAGTTACCCTTATATGCTTCTAACATCTCTTATTCACATCAACAAGCTACCTACAGACTTCAATCATCACAAACTTTTCCTCTGGGAACCTAGGGAGTCTTATAGGACCCATCTAGAGAGCATCAAAATTTTTATGTGCATCCTTCATCTCCTTGCATTTATCCCATAGTAATGCCAAGTCTCCAATCATAAATTTTCTCTACCTTGCCTTCTTATAAAAAATCCTCTTGAACTTGGCTCGATGCATAGTAATCTTATCCACCATTTCATCACATTTCTCTTCAGTCTTTGCTATGTACATAATCTTCTTTTCTAAAGCATCTTGGAACTCTTGATCTTCTATTACAGTCTGCAGTTTGCAAACTGATAGTTCCAATGGGAGAGGAAAGAAACTTCCTACTCCATACACCAACTTGAAAGGAGTCATTCCTATGGCCTTATTTGGGGTCGTTTTATCTACCCATAATGCCTTGTAAATTTTCTTGTGCCAGTCCTTTTGATTCTCATCCAATAATTTCTTGATGATATTGATCAAGTTCTTATTACTAGATTTGGTTTGACCATTCACTTGAGGATAATAACTAGCCGAATGAGACAAGGATACTCCATAATCATAACAAAAAAGGGAGATCTCACTGGAGGAGAAACTGGTATCATTATTAGTGAATAATTTATGAGGTACTCCAAACCTGACTAAGATGTTCTCCTTGATGAAGTCACATACCACTTCTAAAGTTGTTATTTTCATGGGAATTTCCTCAACCCATTTAATAAAGTAATTTGTTTCCCTAAGGATATCAGTGTGCCCCCCACTCAATTGAGGACTGATAGGCCCTGCGAAATATAAAACCCATTGTTGGAAAGATCTATCAATCAATACAAACCTAAGCGGAAGAGCTTCCAGTTGAGGTCTACTTGTGAACAATTTACACTTTTCACATCTTGCTAACCAAAAGTATGCATCCTTGAACATACCTGGCCAATACTAACCATGTCTTAGTATTTTGAAAGTAGTTATAGTGGAGGAAAAATTTCTTCTACATACCTCATTATGAAAAATTACCAACAACCTTTCTTGTTGGTTTTTGTCCATGCATTTCAGTAATGCACCATCTAGTCCTCTTTTGTATAAAGTATCTTCCCAGATGACATACTTAGCTACCTTCAACTTAAGATTTGTCTTTTTCTTTCTTGACAGGTGCTTTGGACATTCTCCATAAGTAAGGTAATAAGATATTTCTAAGAACCATTCATATTGAAGTGTAATTGTTAATACCAAAGGGAGGTCTTCTTCCTTTTCTTTCTTATCTTGATCTTCCACCATTAGTTTGCAAAGTCCTCTACCCTGGACTAATTTTGTATACTTAAGATCTAGGTCATATTATTGCACCTTTGCAATCCATCCTCCTCTTTTGTTACAACCAATATCCTATTGAGTAAGGATACTTTTTACAACGGTATCTAGCACATACACAATTGAGTGTGAGTGTAATATATAAGGGCAAAATTGTATAACTGCTTTAACAATTGCAAACACATGTTTCTCAATTTGGGAATAATTGATCTTGTGCTTCTTCAATGATACACTCATAAAGGAAATAAGTGCTTGTACATTCTACTCATTAGCCTAAAGAGTGCAGACACAGTGTGCTCTGAAGCATAACAGTAAATGATAAAATCCTTTTTGAAATCATGGCAAACTAGAATAGGGGCTTGAGCAATGGCTTCCTTGATATCCTTAAAGGCTTGTTTTACAAATTCATTCTACTTAAAAACCTGCTTTTCCTTCATCATCTCCACAATATGTTTAGTAATTTCTAAGAAATCTGGGACAAATTTCCTTAGGAAATTAACTTGACCAAAAAAGGATTTAACTCCGATTTTGCTAGAAGGAAGACTCAAATAAAGGATAGCTTTAAATTATTTTGGATCTATTCTAATTCCATCCTTAGATACTATGTGACCCAGCTGCTTACCTTTAGTGACTCCAAACACTGACTTCTTAGGATTTAAGGAAATGTTGTGTTCTTTACACCATTGCAACACTTGTTCCAAATCTCTCACATGATTTTCCCTTTTCTTGGAAAATATAGTTAAGTCATCAAGGTAGATGAAGATGATTTTATTCTTGATTTCTCTGAAAGACAAGTCCATGGCCTTGTAAAAAGTTTCCCCAACATTAGTGAGTCCAAAAGGCATCCTATTATAGGTGAATGTTCCCTAAGGAGTGATGAATTCCATTTTAAGTTGATCTTCTCCTGCCACGCTAATCCAATTGTAGCCAGAGAAATCGTCCAACAAGTACATCATCTCTGAGACAAATACTATATAAATTATATGGTCCATAATTGGAAGTGGGTAATTTTCCTTTTAGGATTCTTGATTAAGGTTCCTACAATCTACACATATTCTTATCTCATCGTTCTTCTTACAAAATGGGACAATGTTAGTTACTCATGTAGAATTATGAATCAGGCAGATTATTCCAGCTTTAAGCATCTTGTCAATCTCTCTAAAAATCGCATCGTTAACTTTAAGATTGTAGTTCCTTTGCTTTTGTTTGAAAGCAGTCATTCCTTCCTTCAAGGGTATACGATGCTAAAATTTCCTACCCATGAAGTTTTTTAGGTAATCATAACACCAGGAATAAACCTCTTTGTACTTGATGAGTAAAGCTATCAATTTTTCCCTTTCTTCGAGAGAAAAACACTTTCCAATATAAACCAACTTAAGGGAATTAGGATCTCCAATGTTCACTTCTTCAAATTCCCCCAAGTTATTAATTGATTCACTCATTTTTCTTTTGATAGATTGGTCATGTCAATCAAATAGGTCCTCCAAGGAGACCAATCGCTTAGGAAACTTATTACCCTTCAACTAAATGACTCCATCTTTCAAATCATGGATGTCATCAAGAAAAAATTCCATACACTCACTAATACTCCCTTCAAAGAAATTTTGAACGAAGACCTCAACATTTTCCAAAAAAATTGAATCTATTTATCAGTTTCAAATACTTGCTAGTGGTTAACATTGTTAGGAATGTTAGGTTTGTAGATCATCTCAACCCTATAATATTTGTTCTTGAAATTTGGATGTGGGAGTAATAAGGAAGTAGATACTACTAATGAATCAACCCTAGAATTTAGTTCTCTAGGAACTGAATCTATTGAAAAGGAATCAAAACATTCAATGGAATCTCATACTTTATTCTTGTAGTGTCTTAGCCTTTCATTTTCATAGTGAAGACCTTACGTACGTGCTTGAAAATAAGATTTAGAAGTAACACTAGCTCTAGTAAGCAAAAATTTTGGAGAATTTTGAGTACCTTTTTTTATTAGTCTTTTGTTGATCTTGTGTAATGACACAAGTAGGCTCATCCAAAGTGATGTAGAATTCTCCTCCTCTATCATCATCAAGTTCATATTCTAGATACCCATTTGTAGAGTCGCCATATTGATTAGAAGAATTACCTTCTTCAATAACATCCACGATGACTTCCTTCATAGTAGGCATTTGCATAAATCAATTCATTTCAGGGATTTCTGACCCATCATGATCAAATGTGAGGTGAAAGGAACACATATTCTTCTTGTTGTCTCTAGGAAGAGATTCTATTGCCAACCTCTATTGAGTTGGAGGAAGATTTTTGTTACTCGGTTGGAAATTTGTCTTCCTTGGAATATCTTGATAAGGCTGGGTACTTTTAGGCATCTATATTTTGAGAGCGATAATATCATTTTCCAACGTCTAGATCATGAGATATGATAAATTAACTACCTATGATTTATTTGAGTGCATCCCCCTTTTCCATTTTATAACCATAATAAAATCATCTTCTAGTTCGATAGCAAGTGTTTGTGGAGCCTCTAAAGTATTCACAAGTCCTCTTTTTAGGAGAAAACCAATATCTGGGTGTTGTGCATTAACAAAGAAGCATTTATCCATTTATTTTGATGGTATTTTTGTAGAATCAATTTGACTTACGATCCTGTTGAATTAGCCACAAATTCCCTCATGGACTCGTTTTCTTCCTTCTTCAATTGTGTAACCCGTGCTATCAGGGAAAGGTCATCATCAACACTTTTAAATCTGATTTCAAATTTATTTCTCATAGTAGCCCAATTGTTAATGGAACCACAAGATAATTGGTAGAACCATTTCCTTGTAACATCCACTAAAGATTTCAAAAACATCTTGACCGCTACATCTTCCTCCTATACTCCAAGCACACCACATGCAACAAATAAAGCATCAATATGCTCTTCTGGTGAAATCTTTCCATCACCCCTAAACTTAGGTAAGTCCTTATGATATCCTTTAGGTAGGTCATGTAGATTATTCCCTAGACTCAAGGGACCAATAGTAGCTCCCCAAGGAACATGTGATTGATTGGTCATATTGCGAGGAAAAAATACAACTACAAGAATGAGAGTTCTGTGCAATACTAGGGCTTGGCAAGTAGAATAATCTGAGGGTGTTCTAGTTGGACAAGCAGGTCTACTCATAGCTCCAAATCTTCTTCTAGAAGGGATAATATAGGAAAAGTTACTCCTTTGCAGAGATTCAAAGATTGGGTTTGAGACACCCCTACTTATTTCTCCCATTGTAAACCTTCAGGAATCCAAGATGGGCTTAAAATATTCAATCTATTATAACCCAGATTAGGCAAACCAATTACAATTTTAACTCTTCCCAGTAGAGTCACAAAAAATTTGTTGGCTAATAGATTGGGCACCTTGAGATTTCACTTAGTGATATCGACTCTTTTTCCCAAAAGGTATAACTGCTTCCAAAAACTATGAATAATTGCTTTCTTTGAGAAATTAATCACCCTATGAATTGAAGAGGTACAACTCCCTCGTATGATATTCAATGAATTGAGATAAACAAAAACTAAATCCAATGTGTGATTTTAACCTAAAATCAATAAAGGCTAAACCCAACAATGAAAAGATTTTTAGTATCAGATGGAATGGAAAGATGATATAAATACTAGCAAAAAGATCAACTTGCATAAGATGATCTAATTATGAAATATTAACCCAATATTATCTATAAAATAAAATCATTTATAGAGATAAGTGCATATACATTCACACGGGAATAAGAATAAACATGAGATAAAAACTTAAATACATAGATTTAAGATTCTCAAAATATCCACATAAACTAGATGCACTTAGACAACTAGCAATTCCAATTAGTAGAAAATGCAAAATTATATTTCAAAGCATATAATATAAGGTTCTTGAATAATAAGCTAGAGAGAGTTTTTTTTTTAAATACAAGTATATATAAGTAGGTGAGTAACCACTTCTTTGTGCCCATAACTAACCAAAACTGTAAATCATTTCAACAAAACAACAAAGAAACATGGAAAAAAATGAAAAGTCATGGCGGTGGAGCTTCACTTCTAGATTCTATGGATGAGGTGAGTCTTCTTTGCAAAGCTTGGAAGGCCTTTGCGATAGGTGGAAGCTCCTTATGTTGGAGAATATTAATGTTCCCCATCTGTAACCTTTAGGCAAATTTATTATCATGAGAAAATTCAATTCTTTGATCATAGGTTCCTACCAGTCTGGGCATTTGAAATAGTACTAGGTCTATCCCTTGAAACTTCCTCAAAATTTCCACATCGAAGGCCTGAGAACTAAATATTTTATCGATTATATTTTTAAAATATTCTTTTAAGACTCAGTCATATTCATTGTTGCCACCCCCTTGTAGCCTAGGTTGTAGGCCAAGTGCAGTAAGATTGTTATGGACCTCCCCAATAATTGCATTGCTTTTAGTCAACATTTTATTCAATTCCTATAGGCCTTGTTTGGTAACCTGAAGTTTCTATTCCACACTCTTGTTCTAGATTATGCAACGCTCGTCAACAACATTGGGAACACTTTGCTCAGCCAATATCTCCATTCCCATATTCAACATTCCTTTGATTTCATTTAGGTACTGAGCCCATGATACTTCTTCTTTTTCAGCAACAACAATTTCTTTCTCTATGTTATTTTTCAAGTTATATGCTTTCTGGTGAATATTAAGCAAATCCAAAAGTATTTGGTTACCTTTATCTAGCTGATGGAAAAATCATCTTGCAAGGATGCCAAAGATCTAGGAATATAAGTGGCCATCGGATTTTATGATGTATCAGTGGGAGGAAAAGTATTTGGTTTCAGAAGAATAGGACACCGAGGTGAGAGAATTTGGACGTTCATCATGGAGAGGAAGACTTTTCCAGATCAATGATCATAGGTCTTCTATGTTGAATAATGGAACCATATGTCAAAATATCTTAAGTCTTGTTATTTCCTTAATTATGCTAATTAAATAGTTGTTGGTTTCAGAAGAATAAGCCATTAAGGCGAGAGCATTTGGATGTTCATCATGTAGAGGAAGAATTTTCCAGATCAATGATCACGAGTCTTCTACATTGAATAATGGAGCCATATGTCAAAATATCTTAAGTATTTTTATTTCCTTAATTATGCTAATTAAATAGTTGTTAGTAAAAGAAGTAGTTATGAAAGGTCATCTCTTTTTTGTAAAAGGCATGTAGCTTGTTGCTTCCTATATAAATAGGAAACCGAGGCCTAGTTTTAAATCATCATCATCATCATTTGAACACTTATGTTATTAATATATATCAATTGAAGCAATATAATGGAGAACATCTTATTATCAAAGATTCTCCATGATTGTATTATCATTTTGTATTTTTCTTATGTTTTCCATACTTGTTTCTTCTTATATTTGAATGAATATCAATTATTGAGCCTCAATATTGTGCATTTGTGAATGAATATGCTGATACAATAAAGCATTTACTATGGATGTTGGTAGAGCTGCTATTTTTTTTGAAAATTTGAGCTTATTTTTCCTTGTTACATGTTCAACATAAAAATGGAAACTATTTAAAAATAATAAAGTTAACAAGGTTGCTTATTTAAATAATTGTGAGTTACATGCATTAATATTTTATTAACTTTGTGTCTTCACAAACATATGTTGATACAAAATGAATGGAAAAAGCATCCAAGTAATCCTAATTGTTTCTGCCAACAAAGATTGAACAATTTAAGGATATTGCAATAGGTAATTTGTATCGACACAAACAATATTACTGAAGAATTTCAAAGTTTAGGTCATAAGAATCATCCCTTTTTAAACATGAATTGCAAATAATTTTGAAAAATTTAGAAGTCCTGGTCATTAACATTATTGTCTGCTACAATGTCATCTAGTGTATCATTGTCAATGTTCACATGTTATTTCAAGTAATTAATATTATAATCATCCTCATCTTGAGCTACATCATCTTCATCATCATTGAAATTTGACTGTAGACCATCTATATTGTTACCAGATGTATTTGGATCATCATTTTCTATACCTTCCATATTGTTGTCTTCCATAACATCATCTAACTCTGGATTGTTGTCTTCTTGTGCTTGAACATAACCATCTTCAACATCATCATGAATGTCAATTTCTTTGATGTTCTCTAATCCCTCTCTCTCATTTTGTTGGCCATCATTGTTTTGCTCAGTATCCACTAATGCATCATCAAATACATGCCTTAATCTTGGATCATAATGTATGAGAAATATCCATTTCAGGTCCAAAATATCTTCATAGAAAAATACCTGCACATGAACGAAATACATATATTAGACGTATATAAATTTTTTATTGATTAATAAACACATGTATATATTCACAATAAACTATGAATTAATAGATTAATGATCACTACCACTTCTTGTTTGAGTTAAAGAAATACTTCCTCATAATGAATTGGTAGAACATAAGGCTTCTTATCCTCCGGTAGGAAGCATGAGGAATCTATAGAAAGCAATCCATTATGGGTATCATGTCTTTGTGTCCTCTCAAATGCTTCATACCATCTACACTTAAAAATACAACATTTAAAAGAGCGATAATCCAATTCAATAATTTTTTTGTATTTTCCCAACATATTGTAGATTCCCTTCAATTATATTCTTATCTTTTGAGCTTGATCGAATGGATTGATTGAAGTCAACCATGATGCCACAATCGAAGGATTGTCTCTTTACATCTACACTTTCTACATGATAATGTCGACCATATGCCCACATTGCTGGATATTTCCTCGCCTGTGAAAGACAATTTATGTTAGTGAAAAAAATATAATGAAGAATATTAAAATAGTTAATAGTGTCAAAACTGTAAGGAAACAACATTTTGTAAAATTCCAATTGTACCTTTCTTTCACATCCTCTAGAAATGTTGATTTCATCTTCTGTTATGTTTGAATCTATACTTGCATCTTCTATTTGATTTTGAATTTGTTCAGTAACCCATTCTAGTGTGAAATCTTTGCCCCATTCCCCAAGAAGATCAGTGGGAAGTGGAGTATTCCTTGGGTTCGATCTCTTAAAATGTCTCCTTGCTTCTAACACTTCTCTCTTTTTATCATATGGATCTTTGTTCATAAAGTCCATGTGGTACATAATGAACTTGCTGAGTATAACACTTTCATCTACACCTATTACATGCCAACATGTTTATTTCAAACTCCAAATGTCATGCTATTAATTTGACAAATAAATTACAGAGTAAATTAATGATTACAAAAAAAACAACCACACTGATCATGAATTTACTTACTAATTTCTACTTGAACACCATTAGGTTGTGGTTTTTCTCCATCAATAATATTTGATGCTCATTCTTCATCCTAGATGCGTGACCCATCTTCAAAATCCTTACCAAGGAATTCACATAGGAAGAAAAATGCTTCATTCAATACATACCCTTCAACCATGCAACCCTTTGGATGTGCCTTTTGTTAGACATATCTTTTTAGAGTTTTCATATACCTCTCAAAGAAAAACATCCACCTCATTGATACGACACCCACCAATTCAGTGTCATCAACTAGGTGTATAAGTAAATGGACTTATAGGCCCATGAAACTTGTAGGGAGCTCCTTCTCAAATACACATACAATTTCTGCAATTTCCTTCTTCCACTTTGGCACTTCACATTTGTGGATCTCCTTGGAGGTCACCCACCTAATATAAGAAAAGTAAATTAGTACGAACCTTTAGTAAAAAATTAAAATGCAATATAATATCTCTATGTCTCTCACACACGAACATTTCATATAATCACATACCTTGTAAATGCTGATAATCGACTTATGACATTCCTTAAGTCAACTGTAAGACAAGGATCCCCCCTAATTTCCAATGACATGATATGCTATCAAACACATTTATGAAAAGGTCATTAGTAATTTTTTCACACAACAAAATATCAAAATATATTTAGTACTTAATCAATGTTACCAGTAAATGTTAAATGATGATATATAGTACCTTCATAAAATTATGATAATCATGTGTTTTAAATCCTGTGATATGTCCATCAATTGTAAAAGCTTTAGCCAATGATGACCCATAACCAGTAGGTGTCCTTATTGAACATACAAATTTTTTTAGTTGGTCTAGCTCTTTTTTTTTCAAAATCCATGGAGCTTCTGCATATATTTCATTTTCCCTATTTGGCCACAAATGTTTTCTATCAAATTTGGTACGCGAAAGAGCAATATCTCTCCTCGAAGACAAGGTGTCCTTCTCTTTGCCTAATATATGTCAAAATATAGAATCTGAGACATTTTTGAAGATGTGCATAGGATCTAATAGGTGATATATTAATAGATCCTTCTAGTAAGGGAGCTAATAAAATATGGATTTCCTTTTCATTCATTTTGGCATATTAACTACAACTTGTTCTGGTTCTTGAATTGAATCACCCCGATCAAAAAAATCCTCCCAAGCTTTCAATTTAGCATCTTCATACTTCTTAAGCCAATCACCTGGACCCATAATCATGGGAGGGCCTCTATTTTCAAATTTTCCATCAAATTAATTCTTCAGGCGATTTCTAAACCTATGATCTAGTGGTAGAAAAACCCTGCTATTTGCCTAAATAAATTTATGTAGATCTTTAGAATACTGCCCTTGAAATTGTTCTGCACATCTTGGACATGCAAATATCCCCTTTTTTTGAATCCATACAATTCAACAAGTAATGTTAATAACATCCAAAAAATAGAATAAACTAAGTATGAAAGTTGGGATGAAAATAAATTATGAGTGTAAATATATAAATATTTTATCTTACCAGAACAAACACCAAGTCCTGGGAAATCATAAATAGTCCAACATAGCATACCATACAACATGAAGGACATGATATGCCATACATTCTTATGCCTTTCCATAGCAGTTGCATCTCATCAATAAAGGCACAAGATAAACATCGATGTTTTTAACTTGATGTTTTCCTGGAACAATGAGAGTTAGTATAAGGTGCTTCTTTCTAACACTCATCCATGGGGGAATATTATATACTATCAATATGAATTGCCAAACACTATAATTTGAGCTCAAGAAAGAGAATGGGCACACTCTATCCATTGCAAGACCAAACCTGATACTACGGGGTTCATCTTTGAATTTTCTTGGCCATTTTTCCTCTATGTGTTTCATTGCTTTGGAGTCGGCCATAATTCACATGAATCCATCTTTACTCATGTTCTTTGCATGCCATTCCATCAATTGTGGAAGTGAATTGCAACGAAACATTCGTTGAAGTCTAGGTATAATTGGCATGTGATGTAAAACCTTCTTTGGAACTATAGGACCTTGAACATCTGTATGATATCTCTTTTATTTGCATACAAGGAATTCTACCTTGTTTTGATATTCATCTCTGTATAAAATGCAATCATTTTTACATGAATGAATTTGCTTATATTCAATCCCCAACTCAACCAACAACAAACACGCCTCTCTACAAGTTGATGGCAACACATTCTCTGCAAGGAATATATTAGTTTTTAGTGCCTTGTAAGATTGCCTGAGATTAAATCAATTGAATGTTTGACTTATGATGAACATGTTTGATATGCCAATCTATACTAGGATTGTTTATATACAATATATGGTTTTAAAATCCCCTTAAAGAAATATAAACAAAGTTGATGAATGTTTACGAATTATGTACACCAATTGACAATGCAAAGTAAGAAATAGATTTCAACTCACTTTATAAGGGTAACGAATCCTTTGCCTGGCCAACCAAATAGTGACTTGATTTCTAATAATATTAATGTGCATGCTAGTTTTGAGGTTCTACTTGCACCCGATTTGAACACAGGTGTCTTCAATACTGTCTTGATGGAGTCTTTCAGGTTGTTATCATCAAAATTATGTTGGTGGTAATTACCCCTACTATCATCATTACTGTCAACCATATGATCATTATTTTCATCATTGTTTCCATCCCCAAAGAAATTTTTAAGCATTACATTCAATCCTTCTTCATGCACTGCATTTTCACTACCATGATCATCATCATTAAGGCTAGGTGGCATGTCATCAGTGTATGCGGATCTGATCAAATCTTCAAATTTCTCAGGTGGTAGTATTTTCTTCAATCTTGCTTTTTTCACCCTCGTATGGTTTAAAGGATGGTTTGGATCATCTCGTCCAAATCTTAATAACCCAGCTGGATCTTGGGTATAAGTATGTGTTTCATCAACATCTTCTACCTATCAATAAACACAAGCATTATTTAATGTTTGGAAACAATTGGATAAATCATAAATGTATCAATTTCAAAGAAATATAATCAAATATGGCTTAAAAAATAAAAATAAAAATTGTATGAACATATATACATCAATTGAATAATGGAACACTATTTTATAGACTACCTTTTTTATACAATAATTTAAATAAAACCCAATTTTGACAAAGTTTATAAAACATCAGTCCAAACTCATTTATTATTCTTTGGTTTGCTTCCCTTACGAACATCCTTAGGGAGACCTTGTTCTTCCCTTTTCTTTCGTGTAGGAGTGCATTTTAAGAAGGGGTAATCAATCAATAACTCATTCCCAATGGTAAGGTCCATAATATTCTCAACCATTATCAATTTATCAACCTCTCTTTACATATCTCCATCTTTATCATTTATAACCTCAACAAATTGACAATTCAGTCTTACAGTAGGGTCCCTTCCCTTACTACTATTTATAAATCCTGTAGTATTTTTGTGTGTGTATGCACGTCCATCTCTATACATAAGATGACCTCTATTAATTTATTTTCCACTTTCCAATTGGAGATGATTTGTATACATATTTGAATTTAGATCATATGCTGACATGCTAGGCTTATATTTTGCTAGCCCTCAACATTCACCACTATAATATGATGGATCATACTATGGCATTAATATCCTATTGGTTTTTTCTGAATTGTTTCTATGTTTAGATCCCACATGTACATTTTGGATAATAAAGATGCCTAGATTCACTCCATGAATATTGGAGGGTCATATCATGTAGTTGTATCCCCAAAATTGAAACACCTTGTACACTCTAGGTAGTTGTTGATCACTAGGCCAAGCGTAATATAGTCGATGATCAAATGTATCTTTGTAAACTGATCTCAAACTTAGGGGCAAGTCATCATCTCCATCACATTCATTCTCATAGGGTATGTAGTCCACCTTTCCCCTGTCTTTAAGCAAATAATGCATCTTTAAATTGGTTCTTGTTTTGTGACTTGTTTCATCAATTCCTCATTTTCCGAGCTGGTATATTGGCACATATTTTTGTTAGATGTATCATTTGATAAATGGTCATTTCCCTCTAGGTTGGAAGTTGGTGATCCAGGAAAATTTAAACCAAGAACTTTATCTTGCAAGTATCCATTAAGAAAAAAATTAGTTATTTAAATAATATAAAATAATATTTAATGAAGTATACATGTTATTTATATCAAATTAGAAAATTCCTTACCATAATTCTTATTGGATTTGAATTTATTGTAGGAGGCATACTACCGACTGGAAGCTCATCATATATGTAATTTATTTATATAATGTCTTGTTTGAATTGTTTCTTTCCATGACATACAAAACATCCACAAACAACAATTTTCTCAAAGTATGTATCCCATGTACTATAGTCCTGACCAACCTCTTGTTCAATGCAATCATTTTTTGTGTCTGCTAGATCCATTGTCATATCCTCTTCCACCCATTGTCATCTATGTGATTTAACAGTTTTAGGTCCATGTCCACATACTTATCTTCTTCTTTTGCTAGCTGAATGCTCAGGCTCTGCATTTGCTCCAATCTCCATCTAAAATAATCAACAACATGCATTAATTTATGTCAAGATTTGATAATACATTATAAATTTCAATAATACTGTGAAAAAAGATGGACGTATCACAAATTTCCATTAGATCATTTTTTCCTACGTTAAGTCAAAATTTGAGTACCTGATGTCCCACTTCATCTGCTTCATCCATTGTCTCCTCATTTGATATGACACGATAAGTTGCCATGGCCTCATCTCGCCCCTATAATACAAAACATATTTAATAATGTTTAGTACAACAATTATATCATTTCAAAAAATATGCTATCCAACACAGAACTTCACTTTAGTAATATATTTGACATATTGATACCATGTTTTGGCCATCCTAATTTTAAAAATTTTCCCTTGACCATAGAATTACATTTAATCACCATTCCTGTGCATTTTCAACCAATAAGTTTGACCTCAGAGGCCTCATGGACAAAAAAATGACTTTATCTCTTCCATGTTGTAGCATTTGTGATTCATAAACACTTTCCTCCTTTGATTGAGGTTGCTTTCTCTTCTTACCTCTATTGTATCTGTAGATTCCATTGTCATATCTATTTCCACCCACTTTCCTCTCTATGATTTAGTAGTTCTACACCATCCACATCCTCTCTCCATGGCATCCTCTGGATCTTGTAATACGCAAAAATGACAATAGTCACATAACAATTGTGCACCAAGGGAATATTGTAGAAATTATCTTGTTAATATGCTCACTTTTCATTAAGACATACTATGAAAAAAAAAATAGGACATTGCAACATTTTTCTCTTCACAAAAAGTTTACATGTGGAATCTTGACAACTAGAGCTCAAATATCTCTAGGAAGCATGCAATACACATAGGATGTTGATGCAATGTCAATGCCACATGATAATGATTTAGTTCTCATAGATGATTTTTCATAATACCCCAATAATCCCTATATCTAAGATGATAGTAATGAATTAGGGTTTGTCCTTTTATACAACTTTGTAACATGCAATTTGAAATATTTCACACTTTAGATGACTCATCTATTTGTATAGGGTGAAAATGGGCCCATTTATATTTAAATTTAAAAGTTTAGGGGTCATTTCCGAGTTCACAAATCTAACCTCTATTAGTTTTGCACCCACAAAATTGACATGGGATAAGGAATAGATAAAATAGGGAACCATGATTGCTTCCTTGGAACATATGAAGATGAAGTCAATTTAGGATCAATTTATTTATCAAATTCCAAGAAAAATACATCATTTTACACTGCTAGGTGCTAAATTAGGTGCACTTTGTGTCACCTTTGGCACCCCAAATAGATCACATTTAGGGCTAAAATTTGGCACTAAAGTCAGTGTTAACTACACTGTCGACTACTGAATCAAAAACAAAAATTAAAAAATTCCTGTATCAAGGAAGAGATGACAGGAGAAAAGCACCACATGAAGGAAGAGAGGAGAAAAAGGGAAAAATGTGTTTTTGAAACCCTAATGCCCTGGTTCGCTTATCATTCCCATCCCAATCTTTTGAGACAAGTCATTAAACTACATCCAACTACTGTAGCCAGTTCCCATGGGAATAGAGGTTGGTCGAGACGAGGAGATAGGGATTTTGAGATGACAACTGAATAATAGATCATATCCTCAAATTTATGAGATCTTCGGGCTTAAATTAGCTATTACTAATTTTCACTTATTCTTTTACAAAACAATGAGCTTGTGGTTTTGAATTGATTGTGTGCACACATTAATTTTATTTCTAATCAGTGGATGCGACTCAAGCATGGGACCTGTTTGTGTTAACTCTCAATAAAACCATATTCTGCACCCTTTTTATCCCCCAAAGATTACCATTCTATATAGGTGTGCAAGCGTTGATTTTCTTACAATATATTTTTTTCATTTTACATATATTTATAATATTTCAAAATATATTTATATTCTATACAGGTGTGCAAGAAATTGATTCATAGGCATTTAAATCTAGAAAGAGAGTCATTCAAGGTAAAACTTTTATACCACAAATTGGATGAAAACTTTCATACCTAACAATGTGTACTTCGTTTGCCTCCACAGACTGGACAAAAATAATTTTCCCTAGGTTGCCTCAAAATGTCAAACAATAGAGAGAAGAGAACAGATAGAGTAGACTCTGGCCACAATGAGGTAATTCTTTGTCAATTTATAGATTTGTAAATGTTTCCATTGTTTCTTTCATTTTTAGTTTTTAGTTTTTTATTTTTAAATTTAAAAGAATAAATTTTTTTTATATATATATGGGGACATGATACTGACAAAGATAAAGAGGAATTGACTTCCATATCGGGGGTAGAGGCAATGAACAAATTGGATGTTGTGGACTGGACAATGCTTGCCACACACATAGAAAAATGATCTACTGAAACCCCTCGAACATTGCAACCAAATCAACCATGTCAAAGAGAATCAATTGATTCTCCAACAAGTCCTAGATCAAGCAAAAGATCTAGGAGGAAATCAATAATAGTAAACTCTAGGAATGTAGAATAGGGTGCAGAGACTTACACTATCCCAACCACTCTTGGAACATAGACTTCTTCCACCATGCCAAGTTTTTCATCTTGCATTGGTAGCTACGATACCAAGATAGAATACGATGTGGTTTTAGGGGAAGTCCAAATGAAAGATGCTAGAAAAGACTTGGTGAATAGGTTGAAGGAATCATGTCTTCAATGATTCAAAGACCATCTACATTTTTCATTCTCAAAGATACCCATACACCTACAAAAAGCAGTTATCAATGACATGGAGACTGAATTTGGCACAAGTTGGTCTATGAAGAAGGTAAAGCTACAAATGTCTCAAAATTGCAAGAGATTTCATTACAACCAAACAAAGAAGATAAAAAAAATCCTCCCGAGCTAAGGCTCAAAAAAAGGCCACTTGATGTAAGTCTCAAAGTATGGAAAGATCTTGTAAAAGCATATGAGAAGTTCGATGCACGAAGGAAGTCCGATGAGGAGAGTACACAGGTATTTGAATTTGCTCATAAGATTATATCAAATTTATTAATTTATTTTTAAATTTTATTTGTGCATATTTAAATTGAATTAGTATATGTTTCAGGACAAGGCCTCCAAGGCTAGGCTTCAAAATCTTCGTGCCATGCATCATAGTGGCTAGAAAGGTTTACAGGTCTTGATCTATACATTTGTAAGTATATTTAATATATTAAATGATATATTTTTTATTTCCTAGGAAAAATTAAATGATTTCATATTAATTAGTTTAACTAGTCTATGTTTCATGTTTTGATAGGAGGAGAAATATGGCCGACATCCAAAACAATTTGAAAAGGAAAAGTTACAAAGCAAAAAGTGGGCCAATTTTGTAATCTGGATGGAGAACGAGGTATCAATAGTTGAGTTTCAATAACTTAGTTGGATATTGTTGTGTTAATATGTCAATTTTCATTTCTTGTGTTAAGTTGTTTATTGATGCCTAGGATGAGTTCTAAAGTGCTTCTCTATTGGCCCTAGATCCCACTCAATTGTCCCATTATTTCATGTTGAGGAAAAAAAAATGTTTTTCTTTAAGGTTAGTGGGTGACATTCATGCCTTATTTTCATCACATCTTTTAATTAATGACCATGGTCTTTTAATATCTCTTAAGTGTCCTCATTTAAGTTATGAGTTGTATCATTTGAGTAACTTAGTGCCATGTTGATTTGATTTATCTTCTTTTCTCTCAAACATGGTATCTCAAGGAGTTCTTCCTTGGTATCTCAAGGAGTGCTTCCTTGAATTCATGTTGCCATTCTACTAAGTGATCCACATGCATATTTTCCATCCTTCCTCACGATGCTCCCATTCTTTTAACATGTAAGAATTTTTCGATGCATCTTGGTAGGAATCCTATAGATCTAACACATCCTTGTAGTCTACATCACTTGGTGTAGCTAACCAACCACTTAATTTTTCCATCTAATTTAAAAAAGGAAGTAAATTCCTATTTTACAAGTTAAAAAAACTCCATAAATAAAGAAATCAGCAGTTAAAAACTTGCAACCTGATTTGATCAACATACAAAAGCATGTAATACTAGAATTCTTAACATTTAAAAGATAAATGGAATATCCTTAACACCCAATAGAGCTATCCAAAAAATCTAACTAAAAATTCAAACGTGCTCCCACACACAATGGCCTAATGACTAGTTGTCATAGAAGTCAAACTACCGAAGTAACAACACTAATCAAGTTAACATATATGAATCATTTGCATAAACAATTGAACCATTTATGTCATGAATAAATAGTAGAAGGATGTAGATTAACTGAAATCATCTGACTTTATGCCTCTTGGCGGGAATTCCTCTTGAATCTCTAATATCAGGTGCCCGAGAATTCCCTGTAGCTTTTACCTTTCATCACCGCCTTTCCTCTTCACTGCCAGACTCGTCTCCATTTTCCTTATCTTCATTTTTGGATTCAGCTTCTAATTCATCCCATGTTTTACCTTCCTCCTCTTCAAAATATTCTTCTTCTTCATCATCCTCATTTGACTCCACAAGAGATTCATCTTTTGAACCTTCCTCATTTGATTGTGATTCCTCTTCTACATCGGAGGGTTCAAATCCTTGATCTGACTCTTTTGAATCATCAGAATTAGAATCACTAGCTTCAATATTCAAAAACTTCCAACCACCATCTTCAATAAATTTATTTGGATCATTAGTATTAGTCTTCAAAATTGCCTACTAGTTCAAGTTCATTCTTCTTTCATAATACTTTATATCCATGGAGTTCAACCATTCCTTGATGCCATCAAGTGAAGATTGAGGAATGGTGTAAATGTGGAGTACATCCCGCTTGAAGTATTTGAAAATAATAGCCATATCAAATTCCTTTTTCCCAAGTCCTACTCTCTCAAGGTTAACAATCTCAATCTCACTAATAGTGATTACTAAGAAAGGTAATTCCACCAAATCTACCAAATAGTTTACCATAGGAATAATAAAAGTAGAGGCTTTCTTCCTCTTCCATGAAAACCAAGCTCTCTAAATGGTATATCAAACTCTAGTTCAAAATATTTTAGATGAGGTTGCTCCCATGTAGATCTCTTACTTTCTTGACAAATCCTTGAAACTCTACATTGATTTTATTTTTCCTATCCCTCTCTTGTTGTTTTTCCTCAATTTCATCAAGATCATACATTGACCTTCTTTCCCTCCTAAAGTTTGGACATCCTTGGTCTTCTTGGTTCCCATGCCATGGTATGGTTATGCAAATGAAAATGAAGCAAATTAATCATATTTCTTCCTCTTCCATGAAAACCAAGCTCTCTAAATGGTATATCAAACTCTAGTTCAAAATATTTTAGATGAGGCTACTCCCATAGCTCTCTTACTCGCTTGAAAAATCCTTGAAACTCTGCATTGATTTTATTTTTCCTGTCTCTCTCTTTCTGTTCTTCCTCAATTTCATCAAGATCATACATTGACCTTCTTGCCCCTCCTAAATTTTGGACCACATCCATTACCTCAACATAAAACTGGACATCCTTTGTCTTCTTGGTTCCCATGCCATGGTATGGTTATTCAAATGCAAATGAAGCAAAGTAATCATCTTTCTTCCTCTTCCATGAAAACCAAGCTCTCTAAATGGTATATCAAACTCTAGCTCAAAATATTTTAGATGAGGTTGCTCCCACAACTCTCTTACTCGCTTGACAAATCCTTGAAACTCTGCATTGATTTTATTTTTCTTGTCCATCTCTTGTTGTTCTTCCTCAATTTCATCAAGATCATACATTGACCTTCTTGCCCCTCCTAAATTTTGGACCACATCCATCACCTCAATATAAAACTGGACATCCTTGGTTTTCTTGGTTCCCAGGCCGTGATATGGTTATGCAAATGAAAATGAAGCAAAGTAATCATCTTTCTTTCTTTTCCATGAAAACCAAGCTCTGTAAATGGTATACAAAACTCTAGTTCAAAATATTTTAGATGAGGCTGCTCCAATAGCTCTCTTACTCGCTTGACAAATCCTTGAAACTCTACATTGATTTTATTTTTTCCTATCCATCTCTTGCTATTCTTCCTCAATTTCATCAGGATCATACATTGACCTTCTTGCCCCTCCTAAAGTTTGGACCACATCCATTACCTCAACATAAAAATGGACATCCTTGGTCTTCTTGGTTCCCACACCATGATATGGTTATGCAAATTAAAATGAAGCAAATTAATAATCTTTCTTCCTCTTCCATGAAACCAAGCTCTCTAAATGGTATATCAAACTCTAGTTCAAAATATTTTAGATGAGGCTGCTCCCATAGCTCTCTTACTCGCTTGAAAAATCCTTGAAAATCTGCATTGATTTTATTTTTCTTGTTCCTCTCTTGCTATTCTTCCTCAATTTCATCAGGATCATACATTGAACTTCTTTCCCCTCCTAAAGTTTGGACCACATCCATTACCTCAACATAAAACTGGACATCCTTGGTCTTCTTGGCTCCCACACCATGGTATGTTTATGCAAATGAGAATGAAGCAAAGTAATCATCTTTCTTCCTCTTCCATGAAAACCAAGATCTCTAAACGGTATATCAAACTCTAGTTCAAAATATTTTAGATGAGGCTACTCCCATAGCTCTCTTACTCGCTTGAAAAATCCTTGAAAATCTGCATTGATTTTATTTTTCTTGTTCCTCTCTTGCTGTTCTTCCTCAATTTCATCAGGATCATACATTGACCTTCTTTCCCCTCCTAAAGTTTGGACCACATCCATTACCTCAACATAAAACTAGACATCCTTGGTCTTCTTGGTTCCCATGCCATGATCTGCTTATGCAATTAAAATGAAGCAAAGTAATAATCTTTCTTCCTCTTCCATGAAAACCAAGCTCTCTAAATGGTATATCAAACTCTAGTTCAAAATATTTTAGATGAGGTTTCTCCCATAGCTCTATTACTTACTTGACAAATCCTTGAAACTCTGCATTGATTTTATTTTTCCTGTCCCTTTCTTGTTGTTCTTCCTCAATTTTATCAGGATCATACATTGACCTTCTTTCCCCTCCTAAAGTTTGGACCACATCCATCACCTCAACATAAAACTGGACATCCTTGGTCTTCTTGGTTCCTATGCCATGATATGGTTATGCAAATGAAAATGAAGCAAAGTAATCATCTCCTTCTCTACTGGTTGGAAGAATGCATGCTTAATGTTTTGATACATGATATCAGCTCTCTCTTTTTCTCTCATGGTTGAATACCAAAATCCATTATGGCAGGCCTCCAAAGTTCCAGTCAACTTTCTTCCTCTTCCACAAATGCTGGCCCGATCCACAAGTCTGCCAGCTTAATTGCCTTTGTTTTTGAAAGCCAGCGTTTCTCCTGAGTCACCAGTGTAGCTCTCTCTACCTTTTCAGACTCTTATATTTCTATAGATCGTCTGTAGGATTTAATAATTTTTACCACATGGTTGATGTGCTTTGAATGCTTGGATCTAAAGGAAATTTCCTTAACATAAATATTGCTGGGGAATTTCAATGTTGGAATGTAGTTGGCATTAAAGCCGGTACCTGGAACATTGAAAATTATCCTTATATAAGAATTCCCTCCATCTTGTTGGCTTGTAACACTCTTGATGGTGGCTACATGAAATGGAACCATGATGTCATATATGGGTACCAGAACAACATCATTTTTTGTATCAACCTGAATCATGAGCTCTCTCCATCTCCATCTCCTGTACCAATGCCCCTTGTAGCCAATCTTCTTGTAGTCTTCTCATTCTTTTTCAGAGGATTGGCACTTAAGGTTATGTAATAGAATTTATAGTTGATAGATACATTGTATAACAATTTTTTTATGATCTTTACTAACGTTTATTATAATTATTGCATGTTTTACATAATTGGAATGACATATTAGTTGTAACTTTTTTGAAATTTTATTATGGTATGTACACTTTGATATGATGTAATATGATTATGGTTTCATCTCATATGTTGTAATATTATATATATAACATAAAAATAAATTATTGCATGAAATAAATAATAATTTTTCATTTTTAATGTTTTCTTTGCAGAACATAGGTCTTCTAGAAGATCAAGATGATCCTCATCATGATATAGATCTAGAAAGTATTGGTTCTTCCGATACAAATCACATGGCAGAGGATGATGATGATGCATATACAGAAGACACCGAGGCTAATGACAATGATGATGACGACAATGATGATGATGATGATGATGATGATGATGATGATGATGATGATGATGATGACGATGATGATGATGAGGAGGCAGTTGCTGGTAGTACCCAACAACATTCATGATCATATAGATTGCATCATGGATCATTTCTGGTATATCGTTATGATGATGATGATGATGATTGTGGTGATGATGATGAGGCAGTTGCTAGTAGTACCCAGTGACATTCATGATCATATAGATTACATCATGGATCATTGTTGATATATCGTTATGATGCCTCTTTTCATGGACACTATCATATGTATCATTTTCATGGCCTACATTACCATATTATTGAGTTGTATCATATTGACATGCATCAATTTAACTTATATCATTTGGACATGTATCAATTTGAGTTACATAATTTATTATTTTTAGTTATATCATTTGTACGTGTATCATTTTGACTTATGTTGACTATTGGATGATCATTGACTTATCATTTACTGCTTAGGATGGATGTTGTCAAATTCAATTAAATTATAGATATTTGACTCACTTTTTTTAATTATAGATGATTATCATGTAAAAATAATTATCTTGTTATTTAATCATATGAGTTAAATAATTAAATTACTTATTCTATAATCATATGAGTTATTTAAGAGGCATGACATATTTAACTAATTAAATTGAAATAAAACATTAAATTAATAAATGGAAGGAAAACAAGAAGCATTTTTAGAAGCAAAAAAGGAAGCAACAATGGAAGCCAAACTAGTAGCAAACCAAAAGAACTCTTGGAAGAAAAATTGGAAGCAAAACCGGAAGCAAACATGGAAGAAAAACCAAAAGAAAAACAGGGAGAAAACCTGGAATAAAAATTGGAAGAAAACTTGGAAGCAAAACCAGAAGCAAAACTAGAAGCAAACCTAGAAGAAAAATTGGAAGAAAAACTGGAAGCAAAACTGGAAGCAAAAATGGAAGCAAAAATGGAAGCAAAATTGGAAGCAAAATTGGAAGCATAACTGGAAGCAAAAATGGAAGCAAATTTGGAAGCAAATTTGGAAGCAAAACTGGAAGCAAACTTGGAAGAAAAATTGAAAGAAAAACTAGAAGCAAAATTGGAAGCAAAATTGGAAGCAAAATGGAAGCAAAACCGAAAGCAAAATTGGAAGCAAAATTAGAAGCAAACCTAGAAGCAAAATTGGAAGAAAAAATGGAAGCAAAACTGGAAGCCAAATTGGTCGCTAATTTAGGTGCTATTTTCAACGTTATTTCTTGGTGCTACTCCCGATGCTATTCCCAATGCTAAAGGAGACACTATCGCTTGCACCATTTTTCCAGCACACAAAATCTGGTGCTAAAGTGGTCGCTAAATTCAACGCAAAATCCAACACCAAAATAAGCATGCCTTTTAGCGCCAAATTTTGCATCGTGAGACATGTCCAATTGATGGACTTAACTACACTAAAATCCAGTGCTATTTTAGGTGCTAATTTCCTATTGTATTGTTGTGCATCTTCAACTTTGAAACATATCCAAAGTTGGCCATCCATCATTTAAATTCAAATTAGGTCGGTGCTAAAATATTCTAGGGTGGAATTAGAATGAGGGTGACCCAAACACACACTTGATGAGGACCCAAATAAGTCCCAACATGCTTCATGAACTTCAAAGGTGGTGTTTATCACAAGGTCGGCCAAACTAGTGTAAAACACATAGAATAATTAAGCACACACAACCCTTAACACAATCCAATCTTTCTAGACAGCAAAAATATCTTCAACATGATCAAAATAGCTTAACGAGCTAGAATCGTAAGTCATAAGACTCAACCAAAAATAAATCCATAGCAACTACATTTCTCTCGGACCTCAGAAAGATACACTAAAAACCACAGTTCACAATTGGTGAACATAACTTGCACTGTACAAGCCCAAAATATGGATATAGCAACTTTTAACAACCATGATTAACATATCTAAACCACACAAACATAGGAGAAAAACCCGAAGCAACCACTAAACACATGCAACCTTTCTTCATTACAATTTTCTCAATATCTTTGATATATAAAACTAATAACTTGCATCCATGACATCAATGAAAACATCAACTAGTTAACCAGTTGACATCAGTGAAAACACCTTCATTCTTGCAACATGAACAACCTGAGCGGTGAGCGACACAATTATAACAACCAACTGAAATACCACCAACATGAGACAACCAAAAATTTTGGGTAGTAAACAAATTTTGAGGGATGACCAAAAGTGTGGTAACACCCTTGAAGTCTCATTTAGAAATGTATGGTTTCCTTGGAGTTGGAATTGATGTGGCCTCCACAATCTATACCTGTATGAACTCATAAAAACTTGAAGTTGAAATCATGCTATACAAGGTTTCCCTAGAGTTGGAATTGATGTTCCCTCTATAATTTAGATACAAATATGAAGTCATATTAAAAACTAAGCATGAAATCATGATGTATAGGTTTTCTATTGATTTGGAACCAATACTATCACAAGATTTTTGCCCCTTTAAAACCTCATGGTTGTCATGAGATTTCTGCCCCTTGAAGTCCCATGTAGAAATGTATGGTTAATAGGATTTCTCCTACTCAATGAACATGTCACCATACAAATCCATTTATTAATAAATAGTGATTGAAGGAACACCATACAAATGATGTACATTTCTATACCACTAATGTAAAATGCATTTTTTGATGTAATGTAGTTGCACATGCTCTATGATGCTTTTTTATTCTTTGATATGACTTTTAGATCTGAAATTTTGATGATTATTTTTGATGATTACTAGTGATATAGAATTGTCCTTAAATATAATATCTTAGATACTCAAGGTGTTTGATTATTCAAGTTAAGAAGTAATGATGAAAACTTGAAAGGGTTAGCATTGGGAGTAGGAAATTTGGAACTCAAAATAGTAGAACATGATAATGACATGCTGCAGGGGACAAATCCATACCCATGGTCTAATCTAGGGGGGTAGAAGTACTAAGGTATCAATTATATGCAAGGTGAGGGTCAAATTAATTTACTCTTACTTTAGCATGCATGCAAACTACATGAATCATGCATTCCAAAGTAATATTTTTGTAGTAAATGACGTATAGATTAGGATATAGGTAAAGGACATTGCCTCATGATTACTTTGTATTTTGAAAGAGAAATATCTAAAAATTTACATAAAAAATTATATTATTAGTATCTACAAAACACACATTAGTGGCACAAAAAAACATGACCATAAACACTTGCATTCTTTCCAACAGTGAAATGAATAATATGTAGAAGGTGAGTTTGGTGTGAAATGGAATCGTGATGAGTCGAAAAGTCATGAGGTTATGATTGAATTGGCCCTAATGATAGCTACAACATGAAGCCATGCCAAAATTAAGTCTAAGTTTGAGTTTTATTCTAAGATAAAGATATAAGAATGTAACCAAGTTGCACCCTAGTGAAACCATGCAAGTTGTGGATGTAAGTCAAGATGTATATGGCTTCCTTGGAGTTAGAATTGATGTGGCATCCACAATCTATACTTGTATGAAGTCATGTAAAAGCTTGAAGTTGAAATCATGCTATACAAGGTTTCCATGGAGTTGGAATTAATGTTCTTGTTACCTAATTTAGCTTCTAGCTCAATTAGGTAGAGTTGAGACAAAAGTGATAATAGAAAGATAAAAGGCACACATTGAATTCTGTTAATTTCTATTCATATGCACAAAAGACGTTATCAAATAGATTGCAGTTTATTTTCCAAATGTATACAAGATAAAGATTGAACAAATTTTTCACAAATGTTGTCTTTTATTGATAATTACAAATGTACGGTGTCCCACACAAGCCGTGGGAATAACTATTTCAATACAATCTAAGACATAATCTATACATTTGAAGAAATAGAAAGAAAAGAGCATATGGAAAGAGTAGAGATTTGTCATTACCTGAATGATGAACCCGAAGTTGAACTGCTACATCCTTGCTTCAGTCCCTCCTACTTGGTTGCTCCAGAAGTTGACTTGCTAGTGTTTGAAATTCCTGTAAGAGATGAGAAAAGTTGTGTTAAAGCTCAGGACCCATATTCTCTACATATGCTACATCAATAGACATATAGTTTATTCTTATAAAGAATTGAAATAATTTTTTCAGCATTTTAAATATCAAGAAAAGAAGAGGATTATCATCAGTATCCATCATATTTTGTGCCTCATTGTTTTATCTAACATGTTTGTTCACTGTGTAGGTATAGGCAAATTTTTTATTGCCAGATCATTTTAATGACATCATAGCATGTAGAGTAAATGGGCTCCCACAAGGGTTGAGCCCAACATGCTGCCCTCTTGTGCTTTAAGAGGGATATGAATATAAATTCATCTCACTTGTAATTAATTGAACAAGTACACATCACTCATGATAGTGAGCTAGTAGGTCACTGTCATAAATGACATATAGCTGCTCAATTGATTCACTATGAATTGGAGGTAGTGATCTTATGCATAGAAATAGTCACAAAGACTATTCAGAGGATAGTCTTGTTGATAACATGATGACCATGTGTTTTAAAGAAGGAAAGAGTAGAACCATGAGTGCAGGTTTTTATCCATGTGTGATGGAGCAACAAAGAGAAAGGCAGTCTCATATTGAGGTTACACTAGAAAAGGCACTTGTCATTCATGACATTGAGTAGATATGCATATACAGAAACAAGGGCTTCAATACAAGCTTGATGCAAAAACTAAAGGTATGTTGTAAGGTTTAGCATGAGAATTCAAGTATGAATGCAAATTCTAAGTGCATACCAGCTCATTGTCATGAATGAGAAACATTTGCAATGCATTTTAAGGTGAAGATATTAATTTTCCAGTAATTTAAGAGATGAACATGAATGATGTAAGGAGACAATGAATCACAATGAGGATGTAAAGGTAAGCCTTGGTTTGTACATGATTGAAACCCTAATATATATGCTTAAACCTAGAGGTCAAGCTCAAGTAAAAAAAGAAAGGAAACCTTTGAGTTCTCCATGGAGTTTTTTCAAGGAAAAAATAGGTACATGCTTGCTAAGTGTGAATCCAAAAGAACAAAGTTAAAGAAAACCCTCATGATGTGATTGGGTTTCAAGGTTCAAATACATGCTTATAAAATGAAACTACTAAAGACATCAAAAGGAACTATGCTCTTGAATTATAGAGAAAATAAAGTGAACCAAGGAGGATTTTTATTTCTTTTTTCCTGAAAATGAATTGGAGGCTCAACCGTGATAGGTATGAGCCTAGAATGTCAAGCAAAGATATCATGGCTAGGGTAGAAGTGAATACAAGAAAACTCTCGATATTTTTTTTTTGCACATAAGTAAATCCTGAAGGAATATCCATAGCCATGGCCACATATATATAAAGGAGCTTCAAGAATCTACAAAAGATGTTCATCTAGAAAGAGTAGAAGTAGTAAATTAAAAACCCTCTACAAACAATGAGTGACATTTTAGAAACTTGCAAGAAAATACAAAGAAAAGGAACCTTTGTTTTATTTCATTCATGAAATGCATTGATATGAAAAACACAGAGAATAAGAAGTAGTTTCTTCTTCAAAAAATAATTGAGCATATGGAGTACATAGAGATTTTGAAGGAATGTTCATTATTTCTACACAATAGAGCTCGAGATGAGCATTTTATTGATAAATAATGAAAGAAAATGGTGCAAGTTCTATAGGAAATGGCTTACTCAAGCTTAGCCATTTGTTTTTTGCAAGGAAAGTCATGGGTGAAACTCCAGATAGCCACCATGAGAATGTAGGAGAAGCTCTAGAGGAAACCCTTTGTCAGTGGTGAAGAGTTACAGAAAGATCAAATGTAAAATGAAAATGACATTTAATGTTTTGGGTTCGAGTTTTGTTCATTAGGGTTTCCTTAACCTTATGAATGCCGACAAAGCCTAAAGGAATTTTTTCCTTTATTTTCCAACATTTGCAATAAAATTAATACCTTCACCTTATGTCTATATGCTTAGCAATTAGGGTGTGTCCCCTAACTTGTATCATTTTTTCTTTATTTTTCAAAGACATAGGCTGAATCATGGCCTTTTTATTTTGCATATGCTATAAAATGTGAAACATTTATCCAAGTGTTGCAATTATAAACCACTTAGTTAATGTTATTTAAATGCAAAATGAAGTGTATTTGTGTCTAGTACAAGCTTATAGGGGATATAGTTGAAAATTTATGTTATGCAAGCATATAGGGGGAAGTTGGAGGAGGTTGACCGACATATGGAGGTAATATAGGGTTGTTTTGACTTGGTTTGAAGCATTTTAGGGGCTTTTATGATGGGTAAGGTCAAGGTTTGACCTTTTTTTCACTTTGGAGGGAGTTTGGGGGCTATTTTTAGGCTTTTTGGTTATGCATGACCAAAGGGTTTTTGGTCCCTATTTTGGTGGAATCCATTGGAGAAGCATATAGTAACTTCATTATTCATTTTTGAATTTAGTTCATATCATTCTCTTTTATCTACTTTGTGACTTTTGAAGTCCTTTGTAGAAAAAGATAGTATTTGTAACTCATTTTGACATGTATAATAGTTTACACCTTGGAGATCAATGGAGATAAGAAATTTTGCCTTCTTAATTTTCTATTCTATTGCGTGCATTTGGATGATTGATGCAATTACTTGTGAAATTATCTCATTCGTTATTGTTGTGTCTCATTAGTAGCACCTTTTGTAGAAAGTATATGTATTTTGCAAGTTGTGAGTTGTGTTGGAGTGCAAATAGTTCAAGTTGTGAAAAGTCTTTCCTTCTAAGATTTGCATGATATTCTCATGAAATATTGATGCAAAAGAATATAGAATTGAGTTGTGCATGTCAAACTATCTTATTGATCAAAACTATGTGTGCAAGTTGTTTTTAAAAGTTTAGTTAATGTTTTGGTCCATCACCCTTAGAGTTTAGTTTTTTCAATTTATGAAATCTTTCTTACCCTTTTACCAATAAGAAGTAGTTTAGGTGAGTACCATAAGAGACATATTTCTCTAGAGGTTCTTTTCTAGCTTTAGGTGACCCACATCCTTAGAAAAGTTCCCATGTTTCTCCAATATACTAATTTATGCAACTTAGCAGGGGCACACTATTAGGAGACAATAGTTCCCTCTATAATCTAGATAGAAATATGAAGTTATATTAAAAAATAAGCATAAAATCATGATTTTTAGGTTTTCTATGGATTTGGAACCAATGTTGTCACAAGATTTCTGCCCCTTCAAAACCTCATGGTTGTCATGAGATTGTTTCCCCTTGAAGTCTCAAGTAGAAATGTATGATTAGTAGAATTTCTCATACTCAATGAACATACCACCATACAAATATATTTATTAAGATAAAGATGTAATTATGTTTCAACAAGTGTCACATAGGATGTGAAAGTGTAGAAAGAATGTAAAAGGATAACTTGGTGTAGGATGTGATCATGAAGTACCACAAGATAAAATCCATGTAAAGTAGAAGCATATAAGAGAAAGGGAAAATAATACAATGTAAAGTGAAATATTATAAATGTGATGGTATGATTGAAGATGTAATAAGATTTACATATTCACCAGTAAGCCATAATCCATGAGATAATGAGGGGCAGTAAGGAAGATGACAGGTATATTGGTCAAGAAGGACAATAGTCAAAGGGCTAAAGGAGGACAATTTTTTTATCACTTATACAAATGTCTAAGCATCAGTGGACATGAGACAATGAGGGGAAGAAAGGAAGATGACAGGTGGCAAGGAGAACACAATCAATGCAATCACCTTGGTAAAAGTAGGACAACAATCAAAGGGTAGATAAAGCATGACCAAGTGAAGGTTGTGATATTTCTTATGCATAGTAATATAAACATAGTGGGAAGTCATGTGTTCATTAAGGTACACTAATATACTCTAATGTGACCTATGAAAGAAAGAAATGCTAAAAATCTTTCAACCACTAATATAGTCTAACTATCAACTACAATATATGAGTTAGAATGAAGAAGGTGTATAAATCTATGAAAGAATGTGTTTTAAAAAATTTGAACTTTATAATATGTGCTTTTCTCATTTCCATAGTAGTTAGAAGACAAGATAATGATACATGTTTTAATAACCTAAAAAAGTGATCAATAACACAACTTTACAAATTCAATGTACATACTTACAAATCAATCCAATGAACCATCTAAGTCTCCTCTACTCCTCATTGTGTCAAGTATTGCCTCATGGTCAAATTCACACACCTTTCACAAGTTCTTGTTCACAATTATTCCCCCATATTTGATCAAATGAACATTGGATTCCATGATAAGGTTTGAGTAATGAAGAATCTTCCAATGCGTGTCAAAGTCCTCAAACAACTAGATATCAAAATTATTAATTGGATACCTTCTAATCCATGTTTAAATAATAACCACCGAACCTATAGGATATTCTATGTGTTTCTCAATCTGTAATTGGGGCCTCCAATTTGTTTTTGGCATCAACATAGTGACACAAGTAATAATATATTCCCTTTTCATTATATTCATCTACAATCACTACATAAATATGCCCTGCATTGATATGTGCATCTAGTTAGATTAATTTAATGAAAACTACAAAAAAGACTATAGAGTAAGATAAAACTAAGAATTTTATAAACTATAAAAGTAGATATATTACCTAGTTCTAGTAGATCCGATACACTATCAAAGTCAACAAATGATTATATCTTTGTGATTTGTAGTACCATCAAGAGTTGATACATGTCAAGTGAGCTTATAATTCTTAACCACCATTCGTCAACCCACTCCTTTGAATCACACTCATTCCAAGCTTGAACTATACATGAAGAACAAAAGCATTCCATCTTCCATGCATGGATAGTTAATGAACTTGCATTTGAGCTTCTAAAAGAGTGTAGCTCACTTGATCCTATCAGTCAGTCCTCATATTTATCAATGCTAGTATCATCTACCAACCAAAAAAATATATGAATTGAATGATTACCTTCATGAAGTAGACCCATAGCATGATTACACCATGGGACAATTGATTTTGCATCTGTCAACTTTGGATTGTCTTTGTAATTTAACTCTTCTCATGTTAAGGCTCTTTTAATACATGCTCTTGCACCATCATGCTCCCCCTTTCCATGCCTGATCTCAGATAAATTATACTTATGCTGAGCGCCATTGATCTTATGCATCCTAATCAACCAATAAAACATCCTAGAGTTCTTGTGACCATATGATATGCTGACAAATAATATATCGTTGCTAGTCAAATCAGCATAGAACATTTGAAATCAACCTTGCATGAACTCTTTAGAATGTGTGTGATCATCATAGACGTAAAAGTGATACTCCCTCAATACCTTCTTGTCATCATCAATACTATAACCTACATGGATGAATATTATATGCACAAATATAGCAACCTGTGTGGAGTTGTAGTATTGTGATTGCAGCTCATTTTGTGGTTATAGTGTGTAGTTCTCTACAAAGTCAAAAATTGAAACAATGATATGAAGTGGAAACATTTCCTTACATAAATTGAACTGTGATTCCAACCATCAAGATCTATGTGTATGCATTGCATACTCATACACCACATGATCATGAAAAAACCCATAAACTGATACACTAGAATCTTATCACTAACCAATTCACACCTTTTTTCTTCTTTCCCATCTTTTAGACTGTAGGCCACTATCTTGTATTTTTCAAATTCCACAATTTTGTTTCCAATTGTATGTGTACTATGTATATGTTGAAAAATTGGAAAACATTGCAAGCTAATGCAATGAAATCATGTGTCATCCAAGCATGAATTCTTGTAAAAGAAATTGGCCTTCCACTCTTTCACATAAAATGGTAGATATGAAATCCCTTGAAGATCTAGGTGGAGGCCTTATGTTACATTCTTGCAAAAAACTGTTAGTATGCATATCTACACATATACATTGATAAACATCATAATGGTTAGAAAACTCAATATGTACTCTACAAGAACAAGTAGTTCATGTGTGATTTATTTTGGGATAAAAAGGCTTTAGCATCTTATAAAACCTTTGACAAATTTTAACTTGAGGATACATCTCTACAAATTTAGCAAAAAACTAGTTCGAGTCATATCCAAAAAATGCTTTGGATGTGGCTAACAATGATGATGCCAATGAAGCTATAATACCACAAAGGTCAAACATGGATATCAAACAATGATTCTAATGTATAAAAAACAATCCTATAAATGTATAGAGGCATCAAAGACATAGTTTTGAAGGACAATCCTTTGAATGTATAGTTACCATGATACAAACAATAGTCATCATTCACTAAAGCCTAGGATAGTCTTTGCCACATTAAAATACAAAGGAGGACAACATGAACATGAATAAATATAGTATTTTGATATAACCTTAAACAACCCATACAAATCAATTAAATATACACCATCATAAACTTAAAACAAAACCTATAGAAATTGTGAATGCTCCTTCTATACCTGCTTAAACATGAACAAACAATCATTCATTAGCCAAGAAATAAGTAAATACAAAGCATTCCCTATGAAATTCATTTGAACACAAGAACATTAGAATAAAGTGAGATATCAAATGAAATACTAATGAAAGACTATTCTAAATGCTCAAACCAACATCCCATAGGGGGATTAATGCTCCTTTGATGTGGAAAGAAGCCCTTTCCTAACCTCTTGATAAGCTTGATGATGGATTTGATGAACACAGTATGAAAATAGCTATAATCTCACTAAAATGTATGAAAATATGAAATGCTATGAACTCAAATGACTATAGTGATTATGCTCTTAGGTGATGGATCCATATTGTGAGAATGAGGCCTTTATTTATAGAAACCAAGGATGGAAGAATGAAGGGATATTGATGAATGTGGGACTAAAGGATAGACCAATAGCATAATGCCACTTGTCATCATGCTAATGAATCTTAGAGGAGATGTGATCACACATGTATGAGCACATTTTGAGAGATGTGAAGGTGGATTGTGTAAGAGGATGTGTAAGAGGAGGTTTAAGACCCATTTAAAGCCAAGATGACTTGTGTAAGAAGAGGACATGTAAGAGATTTTAATGCCAAGGTGGCTCAAGAAGAGGACAAATTCCTTTGGAGGGAGAAGTCAAGTGGATGGAATATTCTATGAATATGCCACTTTTTGAATAATAAGCAATTAGTAAATCAAATAAATTGATTTACATGTGCAACGTGACCAAGGTTGACTTACCCAAGGGTAGAGTCAAAAGCTAGAGGAATGTGAGATTAGTGTTAGTAGTTAATTAATTTAGGATTAATTAAATTAGATGAGATTAGGTGATTTGTGACACATGATTTAAATGTTTTGGGTTTATTTAAATAATATGAGAGGATATCTAGAATTTTAGGATTTTAATTAAATAACATTGATTTATTTAATTAAAAGAGAACATTAGGATTTAATTAAATAAAATTGATTTATTTAATTACAAGAGGAACATTAGGTTTTAATTAAATAAAGTTGATTTATTTAATTAAAAGAGGAACATTAGGAGATGATGAATTAATCTGACAAAGTTTATTATCAGATATAAGGAGAATTGATTAAATAAAGATTATTCAATTAATTGGTTAGTGTGGAAATGATTAAGGAAGAAATAGTGTTAGTAAATCAAGATCAAGTGTATGATATCAATTAGGATATTTTGTGTGTCTACATTTTGCCCCTGTTTGAAGCGATGTACCTGCTACATTGGTTCAAAGAATAACACTAGCGAGATCAAAAAATAAAAAAATTTCTGATTTTTCAGATGCCCCACTACTGCCCCAACGAGAAGAATTACGTTGGTATACTGCGCCCTTGAGAGATTGGATGAAAATTTTGATTTGAGGGTCGATCTCGTGACAAAGAGATTCAAAATGGATTTATGGATGGTTAGACTAGAAGATCTATATGATAGTGATGATGCAAATGAGATGAATTAATATGTTGAGAATAACAAATCTATATTATCCTAAACATCTTAAATGACGATGCAATGCATGTGAGATGGATGATGTTACTTATTATGATGATATGTATGAATATGCAGGATGTAGATGGTTTGTGGATGACATGATATCATGTTAGCGTGAGATAAGATAAAATAAATAAGATGATGAAAAAGGATCCAACAAGTCTATGATTTGATGATACTTTATTAGAGATGATGATGAATGATGATGGTGTATTACTTATCCAAGGATTGGGGACGTAAAGATCTTACTTTCCTTATGTTTGATAACACACATATATATGAGGCATCAAGGTATAGATGACCAGGATGGCATTGTATCTAGTGAGATGGAATTTGACTCGACAAACATATAGGAGTATCCTTGTTCACACATGACATAAGGAAACCTTACTAGGATGTACTTCAGAAGTTTCAAACATCTCAGACCAAGACACAAAAAGGCATAACCTCCCAATGTAATATTCAACAAGCTGTCCAAAATACCTTCCATACACACCTATTAAAGAAAGTATTCGCCGAGGTTATATTACAAGAACATCCAACAAGAACAACAAACAAAAGATAAAGATCAATGCCCCATTCCTTTCTCTCTAAATCATTTTGATAGAAATCATCGAGAGGTTATTAGAATAAGTGCAATAAGATAAATCAACAAGACAAAGATCAAGTACACAAACAAGTCAATGTTCTTCAGACTGCTAGCCAAGACTAAACTACGGTGATGCCTAATGTTGTTGCCCATTGTAGGAAGGATGCATCTGAGGACATGATGTTATCAGGTGATGGTGAGATTGACTAGATGATGGGCTAGTGATACCAAGAGTTGACCAACTCATTTACCTACTAACCTAAACTTGAGATTTTGACACTTGAGTTCACACTTTCAATTTGCTAAGCTTGCTTCTGATTGTTTTGCTAAAGGGTGAAAGTGATGATTGATTTATTATGAGTGGTTTCTTATTGTGGGTGAATGTTGAAATGAGATGGATGGATTTTTTCAAATATTTGGATGCTTTTGATGTATTTGAAATGTTTTGAAGCTATTTTTTTTTGGTATTTTCAAGATGTTTTATGAATGTTTTGATTTTTAAAATTTCCAATATTTTTGTATTTTCTAAGATTTCAATCAAGAGCCTAACCTAAGGACCTATCCTAGGAGTCTCAGGGGATGATCAAAGATTAGACTTGCCTACATTATAAACACAGAGACCACGTAGTTCAACTAACACAATCTCGTTTATTGATGAGATATGAACAAATAGATTGCCAACTTATTGTGACAGACTCCTAAAGGACTAACCTAATGTGTCTCGGGGGCTCATCGATGATGGCATTGCCTATGTTCAAGCTTAGAGACAACGTAGTTCGAGAATGATGACTCTATTTTCGTTATTTTTGGATTTTTGACTTGTTTTGGATTTTGACATGTTTTGGATGTTTTGATTTTCTGGTTCTACGAATGTTTTTGGATTTTTTTTCCAAGGATTTTATGAATGTTTTTGGATTTTTTTTATTTCAAGAAGATTTCAAGGATATACACGAATCCAATCCAATGCCAGTATGAGAACATGCCTCCAACATGATGCAATAGACTACTTTGATATAGGAAGGAAAAACTAACCTTAGGGATGTGCCAAGTATTAATAGGAGGGAACATGATACAAAAACAGGATCAAGCTTATGATGTGGACGTGGATGGGTAAATGGAAGGATCGATTAAGTGCGAAGCAGAACAAGACGTCGAGGTCTTGGTGGATGGAAAGTTCTTATTTACAAAGGCACCTATTTGCCAGGTTTTCACCAAGGTACTTGCCCAAAGTGCCACCAAAGTGGTTTTCACTAGAGGACAATTTTTATCTTTACTATTTTTTCAATCCCTTTTCTGATTTTTTTTTGGATTTTTATAATTTTTGATTTTTTTGGTTTTTTGGATTTATGAATTGAAACTTAGGCATAAAATATTTTAAGATGGGAGCTATTGATAGGCTCATGCAAAGGCTCACCCTCAGGTGTTGAAAACTGATATGCCCCAAATTTATAGCTTGCGGTGATGAAAAAGGGTCCCAACCAGTTGGGTTCAAACTTTCCTTTGCTATCTGGATTCAACACATTTTTTTGATTTTCTTTCATCACAAGCTCACTGAATTGAAATGACTAGTTCCATATTTTCTTGTTGTAGCTCCTCTTCAGATGGTTTTGGTAGATTTTCAGGTGGTTCAGAGCATCCATGCACCACTCGTCCAATAGTTTTGGCTCATTCATTCGTGACACCCGATATTCTTCATCTGTTATGAGATTTTGTAGTGATATTCTTAGGTATGGGAGCTCGATCTCGATAGGGAGGATGGATTCTAATATATAGACTAGGGAGAATGGGGTTGCACCTATTGGCATGTGAATACTTGTTCGATAAGCCTAGAGGGCGAGGTTTAACTGCAAGTGCTAGTCATGACCAACTTCATTGATTGTCTTTTTGAGGATTATGAGGATGGTTTTATTTGTAGGCTCAACTTGGCCATTACCTTGGGGGTAGTATGGAGTAGAAAAGTGATGTTGGATGTTAAATTTTTGGCATAGGTCTCAAACATCCTGATTTTTGAAAGGTGTCCTGTTATCTGTGATAATGGCTTGTGGGACACCGTAGTGGCAAGTGAGGTAATTTAGGATAAAATTTGCAATCTTCTTTCCAGTGATATAGGTCATAGGAATGACCTCTACCCATTTTTTGAAGTACTTCGTAGTAGTAATAATGAGCTTATGTCCATTAGATGAGGTGGGAGTGATTTTTCTAATGAGACCAAGCCCCCATTGTGAGAAGGGCCAAGGTGTAACAATCAGGTGGAGCTCTTGAGTTGGTGCATGGATGAGATCCCCATGCTGTTGACATTACAAGCACTTCTTGAAATATTCATGGGCTTCCTTCTCCATTGTCAGTGAATAGTACCCCATTCTCAACAACTTCTTGGCCAAGGTCATACCACTCGAATGTGAAGCATAAATTCCATCATGTACCTCCGTTAAAGCAGTCAAAGCTTCCTCAATGTTTAAGCATCCTAAAAGGGTTCCCTCAATACTCCTACGGTAGAGGGTGTTGCCTAAGATAACAAAGCGGGATGAATTTTTGACAATGGTTTTCTTAAGGTTCAGAGTGATATCAGCAGGGAGGACTCCTATCTTTAGGTAGGTGTAGATATCATGATACCATGGGTTACTAGGACCAACGATTTCATACAAAAATTTAGACTCTGGTACCTCAAAAGATGGTATGAGAAGCTACTCTACCAGGCATTCATGCTTAAGGACATTGTGAGTGATATCCAATAGTGATCTAATCATTTCCATGATGCTCGTCGCTCTGTTGTTTGCCCTAGGTATTTTATCAAATGTGATGTCAATGAAGAACTCTTTGAGGTCTTCTACCAGTTTCTTGTATGGGGTTAACTTTTCATCCTTTGTTTGGTACTTGTTGTTGAATTGATTAATGATTAGTTGAGAATCTCCATAAACTTAATGATCTTGAGTCCAACCACAAGAGCTTCATATTCAAAAATGTTGCTAGTGCAAGGGAAAGATAGCCTCTAGGATTTAGGAATACAATCCCCTTGCCGTTTAATGAAGAAAAAACCCGCTCTTGATCCATGTTGTGTATATGACCCATCAAAATGGACCTTCCAATGATCTACAACACTGAGGTTGAACACGAACTCGTCTGGGAATTTTGATACCAATGGGTTCTCTGAATAGATGGGTAATTTTTTTAGCTGATCAACAATTACTTATTGCTTGATAGCTTTCCTTTCCATGTATTCAATTTCATACTTTGAGAGGATCATGATCCACTTAGCCATCCATCCAGTAAGTGTCACTTTGGAGAGTAAATACTTGAGGGGGTCCATTTTGGTAATGAGTTTAATTTGATGGGCTAACATGTAGTGCTTGAATTTTTGTGAGGCAAACACCACTGCTAGGCAAGATTTTTCAATGAAGGTATAATTTAACTCATGCCCTACCATGGTTCAAATGATATATTATATGGCTCTCTCCTTCCCTGTCTCATCATGCTATGCTAATAGGGATCCAAGTACTAATATTGTGGTTGATATGTACAAAATTAGTGGCTTATTCTAGATTGGTGGCATCAATACTAGTGGTGTCAGTAGGTATTCTTTGATTTTTTTGAAGTGTCGGTCACACTTTTTATCCCACTCGTAGGTTACACCCTTGTGGAGTAGGTGAGAATAGGGGACTGCCTTGTCTGCGAACTATGCTATAAACCTATAGATAGATTGGAGTCTTCCTTGTAAACCCCTTAACTATTTCAATGTTCTTGGTGCCTCCATTTTGAGAATTGCTTTGACTTTGGCAGGGTCTATCTCGAACCCCCTCATTGATACAATGTACCCTAGGAGCTTTCTTGATTGTACCTTGAAGACACATTTCTTAGGGTTGAGCCTTATCTTGTATTCCTCTAATCTTTCAAAGATGGAGCTTAGTGCTGCTATGTGATCTCAACGCTTCCTTGACTTGGCCAGTATGTCATCCACATAGTCATCTACAGACTTTTGAATCATGTTATGAAAGATGAGAGTCATGGCCCTTTGATACATGGCTCCAACGTTCTTTAATCCAAATGACATCATGTTCTAGCAATATGTACCCCATGGACAGGTAAAGGCCATCTTATGTTGATCCTCTTTTGCTATCATTATTTGATTGTACCTTGAGAACCTATCCCTTAGTGACAAAATTTCATGCCCAGTCGTTTGATCGACAATCATGTCAATGTTCAGAAAGGGGAAAATCATCCTTTGGGCATGCCTGGTTTAGATCCCTGAAGTCAGTGTAGATCCTATGCCCCCAGTAGGCTTAGTGACAGGTATTAAGTTTGAGACCCATTTAGGATAATCAATGGGCCTTATGAAGCCAACATCTAGGAGTTTTTGCAACTCAAGTTTGACTAATAGTGTGATTTGTGGATGCATTTTCCTTAGTTTTTGCTTCACTGGCTTTGCCTCTGGATATACTGCAAGATGGTGAACCGCAACTTTCAGATCAAGACTCAACATATCAACGTAGGTCCATGCAAATTTTACCTTTCTTTCTCTCAAAAATGCAACTAGGAGTTCATGTTCTTCGATCAAAAGAGATTATGCATATAAGGTTATATGTGGTGTCGCCTCAGTCCCCAAGTTGACGGGGTTACACTTCTCTGCCATTACTGCTGCTTTTCCTAATGAATAGTACTAAGAGGAAGATTGAATCCCTCATCCTTGGATGCCTCAGAGAGGTTTTCACCCTCGTATGTGTCCTTTGTTTTTACTATTTTCTAGTTAGAAAGTGCCACAGTGTGGTTTTCACTTAAAGACCTAGAGATTATTCTTAAATTTTCAATTTTGCAACTAAGGGATTCAATCGTCTCCCCGTAGTATGCATGTGTATCTAGCTGATATAAAATCCTACTTTATGGTATCCCCAAGGTAAATTATCCTACAATCCCATGAATTTTGAGAGCACCTCATCATTTTCAAATGTGTCTAAAACTAGTGGTCCTTGTTGGTCATAGTCTATTAACTGGGGGTACACTAGTTTTAACTCATGGGTTTGGTTGTTTGACTCAAAAGATACAGTGGAAATCATGAACAAGGAAGAGTCTTCAAATAACATAGGTAGGTTAGTAAGGGTATCCTCATCACTGTCACTCCCACATACATCATTTATATCAAAGGAAAAATTGTCTAAGGGTAGACCTATGGATACTGGTAACTGAAGAAAAGCTTTGACTATTTTAACAAGAGTACTTCTACCAAGTATGGTTATTTTCGACGGGGTACACCCAAGGCCAAGATTTTTTATGCGCTTCTCAACAATGATGGGTTCTAATCGGTCGTTGTTGTCTTTCTTGAGGCTTTTATTCTTATTATAGCCCATGCCCATCGTTAATTGCAGTCCTTTGTTAGCGTCATCCATCGAAAGGGCCGGTACAAGTCTTTCATCTTGATATAGGAGATTGGATGTATCCTTTTTATTAACCACTTCTCGGCCTAGATCCCCCCAAATTTTGAATCGAGAGGGGTATTCTCTGAAGGTTTGAGATGCTGCATTGGCTGGTTGTGGCTGTCCATGGGACCTAGGAGATTGAGGTAACTCTCCTATTACAAAGGCACCCTTCTTCATCTTATAATCTCCACATCCGTTGTCTTGGATAATGACTTTGATATCAGAAATGGTGGGAATGGAAGGTGTCTCTGTCTCAGAAGTGGATGGTAAGGTGGATGGGTCCATGTATGGAGTTGTAGGGCCTTCATCATTCTTGGGAACTTGTGGGATTTTTTAATATTTGGCTTCAAGGTTCCTGCAATAAGCAAAGGGCTTGGGATCACCATGGATGGTGACCTCTTGGTTTTCATAGGGGAATTTAACACATTGGTGAAATGTGGATGCAACAAATTTCATCCCATGGATCCATGGGTGCCCTAGGAGAATGTTATAAGGGAGGTCAAGATTGAGGACTTGGTAAGTAGTGTCCATGATAGTTGGTCCTACTTGGATAGGAAGTTGGATGGTGCCTTGAGACACTCTTTCATGATCATCATGAGCTCAGATGGTGATACCTTTTCCTTTTTCAATCATGTCTTCAATGAATCCTATATTCTTTATTAGTTTGAGAGAACAAATGTTTAACCCTGCACCTCCATCCACCAAGATTCGTTTGACTTTATTTTTATGGACAAAAACTTCAAGATGAAGTGCATGGTTGTGAGATGGTTGGGTTGGGATATCTTATTCAAAGAACGCGAGGAGATGTGGCATGGTGATGTGTCTGACCATAGCTTGGAATTGATCTACATCCAGGTCTATGGGTACGAAAGACACAATGAGTGCCTTTTCTAGAATCTCCCTATGTGCATGCAAAATTTTTAGCAACTCCATGATGGAGATTTGGGCGAGGGTATTCTTTAGCTATTCCAAGACATTGTAACCATTGGCAACTAAACTAGAATTTGTAGGGGTACTCTAGCTTGCGTGGATGGTCCGGGGATAGTGATTTTTCCACCTCGTGTGGTGACTCCACACTCGGTTTTGGACCCTGGGATATGGACGACCCCTACCCATTCATCTAAAGATGTGACAACATGGTCATAAACATGGTTGATATTGCCATACTTCTTGCCTTTGCCATTGTTGTTTGATTTATTGTGATCCGACATCAGACTCGTGTATATCTTGAGGTCCTAGTTTCTAGTTGGTTGCTCAATGATGATAGTCTTGTCATCAATAAGGTCTTGAATTAGGTTCTTGAGCCTCATGAAACCAACTATTGTGTGTCCCTTTATCTTATGAAAATCGCACAGGTGCTTCTCATTATACCATGGTGGCTTAACTTGAGGTTCTTGGTAATTTTCAATGACTGGGAGTGTGATGATGTTTGTGTCAATAAGTCGCTTCATGAAAGATTCGATCGATTCTCCAAGCATTGTGTACTTTCGCTTTGGGGATAGTGGCTTCTTGTGGATGGTCCACCTTGATCATTAACATTATTGACTGTTTGTGTGTTGTTTTGCTATTGAGATGTGTTGGGTCAGGGGGTGTTTTGGGTATTATTCTAAGGTTGTTGGTATGTTTGTTGTTGCGTGTTTGTATTTGGAGCACTAATTACAACCTTGGCGTCAACAACACCATTGCTGGTAACATTTTTGTTTTTCACCCATGTTCATGGTTTTGTCCTTGTAGCTTGTTGATGGGTGATTATCTTGATACATTAGGGGAAATTTAAATAAAAAATGAGGCTCCTAAGGATGAAATCATCAACTTTTTGAGTTATCAAATATCAATTAAAAGATGACATCAACCGTTACGGTGACATCATCCAAAATAAAAATAAAATTATTTATTTTATAAAATAAAACTTTCTAAAATCCTATGAATTAACTCATGATGGTTAATTTAACTCTATATATCCTATTCTATCTCATTCATCTTTCTAATTATAAAATATTCTTTTTATTTTTTAGATTTATATTCTTAAGTTCTATTATAGAAATTATTATGTTTTAAAAAAAATATTTTCATTCTTAAAACAAAAAAATATATAAAAAACATTTCAAAAATATTTTAACAAAACTTTTCTTAAAAATATTTTTAAAATTTGTAATGAAATTAATTTGTAATAAAATTCATCTGTGCTTCTTATTTTATAAAATTATTTTTATGAAACAAATTCAGTCCATTTTTCATTTTTCATTTGTTTTTGCAGGTTCAAGCATCATAAAAATTGGCAACTAAAAAAATATGTTTGCTGCAATTTCATTAAAAAAAATGAAATATGTTTGATACAATTTCATTAAGCAAAAAAAACCAAAACCCCATTATTGTCTTTTATAAAATATGCCAAAATCTATTTCAATGCAACATATTTAAATTGCATCTTTCCTTCGATTTTTTACACTGTCTTTAGATAAATGGATTTTTTTTCTTTAGAGTGAATGGTTTGAAACCCTAATGAAATATATACTAGATAATTTTTTTTTATTGGGGATCATTGGGAAACATGATGCCAAATGTTACTTGTTTTAGTTTACTTGTGTTATATCAATTTAATTAAAGTATTAAATTAAATTATTAAATTATTAAGTGAATGTTTTTGATTAATTAATTATTAAATTAATTCGACAAGTTATAATGATTCAATAATATATATATTTACTTTTATTAATGAGGACTATTTTAATGAAATATAATGAAATATTATTGTAATTATTAATAATGTTTATTTTAATTTCAATTCTAATGGATAATGTGTTTAAATAAATTATTATATTGGAATATTATATGGAATTTAAGAGATAATGCTAAATTATTAAAGAGTAATTAAAAATACATTTAAATTGAGAAATAATTTGCATGCAAGTGCATGCGTAGTTTCGAACTGAAAATGAGAGTGCAACTTGTCGAATTTTGTGTTTTTAGTGATTTATCATTTGATTTTTATTTTTGAAAACTAAAGATAATTTCTTTAATTGAAATTAAAAAAAAGAAAATGAATTGTGAGTTATTCAACAAGAAGCTTTCTCTACAAAATATTTTTCTCCCTCAACCATTTTTAAAAAGAAAATACAGATTTTTGAAATTTGGGTTCTTCTGGTTAATGGATTAGAGGACTGTGAAAGAGCTCGTGTTGCACATTTTCTCCTACGTCCAAGCATGTTTCTAGGTTGGTCTTGTTATTCTGTAATTTGGCTTTCGAATAATGTAACGAATATTGTCTCTTTCGTCGGTTGAAAATTAATGTTTGAATGTTTGAAGTATTGTGAATGTTAGATTGTTTATAAGAATAATATCCTAGGTTGCTTAACCTTGCAGGCCTATTGCAGACTGCAGGTGACATGTCACGAGGATAAGTGTGGTAAGCAATGATTGTGCTACCATTTTTGGCCATACGTCCATACCTTGTTCGAAAGTTTTTCATTTTGACAGAGAGAGGCAGGATGTTGCAATAGGTTTTAAATTTTCTATATACCTACTAATTTTATTTGTTTGAAAGTTTAGAAATCACTACATTTATTTAAGGAATTTTTTCAAACACTTCCCTGCCTTGTCTATGATGCTGACAAATATTACAGAATAACCTTTTCAACAAATCCATTTTGTGCATATCATGCAATCACTATAGTCGAAGATTGATCATCAAAGGCAAGCCCAAAGTTGTATGGAGACAATATGCCCAAGATCTTTACTTACTGGATAGTTGGTGTTCAATGGAAATGTATTATTGTTGTTGTGGAAGCTTTTTACAAAAACATGAAATTTTGTAGTATTGACGAGATTGATAAAATATTGAAATTTAAGAATTTGTAACTAGAGTAAGCTTTATATATATTTTAGACTTCAACTTCTTTTCTCTTACTTTAAGATTTTTTATTTGATTATGTTTTCTTAATTCAAATGTTTAGGAATAAATGGTGCTTAGAAGACCTTCAAGTGAGTTGAAATCCATTGTGGTTTACAACACAAAAGATGATGATGGCAATTGGATTCCAATGACCTTATCTATCAACTCCATGGTTACGACGAGGCCTTTACAGATTGGAAAACATAAGGTTAAAAAAAAAATTCTTTTGATGTCAAATACCATTGTAAAGGAATGATCAAAGGGTTCAAAACAAGTCTAGGTGGTAAAAGGGTATCAAAGGTTAAAATTGCACATGTTTATGACAAGAAAGAGATGCTGAAAGAATAAATTGCAAAAAAAAGAGACTTCTTTCGATTTGGATCTAATTGTGACTAAGAAATATTTTTATACTAAAGTGAGAATGCTTTATAAATTGTTTATTTTAGTGCAATGCCATTTTTTATATTAAACAAATTTTTAACTACTAATGAACATGTCATTCTTATAGGCTTGTATATTTTGAATTTGGAGGAGTGGGAACCTGTTGAGTCAATTACAAGTACCTTCCAAGCTATTCATTTTGAAGTTTGAAAAATTATTTATGCTGGAAAGGACTCCACATGGTTGATCAAACAAGGGATATGGTTTTATAAATATACATATATCCTTCCAAGAGCTGGTGCAACATATGGAAAACTTGAAGAGATTCCATTACCAATGCTTAATTCACTTGGATGGCCAAATATAGATCCTTCAACCATAGCTTCTTATTGCTACAAGAATTTTGAAGAGGTGCAAGCAGGTATGAAGTTAAAAGGAGGAAATCATGTCCACATTAGTGTATTCATTCCAATCAACATTTTCTATCATATGTTCAAAACTGAACCAACCATTCAAAGAACTAAAAAACAAATAGTATTCAATCACCTTTGGATAGATTTGTCAAGTCTTTATTTTTTTTTGAGTGGGACAAAAGAGTACACTATGAAAATGGAGAGGAAATAGAATGTAGATTGTCTCATGACACAATTTCCTTCAAGTAAATTTTTGTGTTTATTTTTTAGTAATTCTATTACTTATGATGTTTTATAGTTTCTGTATAAAATATTTACATAGTTTAATATATTACTCAGGTATTAGATTTCAAGATAAATTTTATACATGAGATTCCAATTTTGAAGGTGGAGACATGTTCACCAATTGGGACCATGGAAATGGATTCCAAATGACCAATATGAAAATGATGGAACCCATTCTCGAAAAGTATCATTTGATATTTTGATCAATAAAATTACTTTTAGATCTTTATCAATGTAAGAAAATTGGACATTGTTTGAAATAAGAAAATATTTGGAAATGGATGAAGAGCTTAGTGATTTCATATTTTTGCATAATGGAAATAAGGTAGATTGGTTTTTTATCATTATATATATGATTTTCTCATTATTTTATGTCTTCATTGTGATGTATATGAATATACTTTTTTTTTAAGCACAAGGAACTAAAATCATTATTTTCTTCTAAATTTTTAGGTTGGCAAGCATCGAGAAAATATTATTCTTTGCAAGGATTTTCTTTCTCCCACAACATTAGAAATCAAATTTAAATTAAGAATAATTTTAAGAAAGATTAACTATTAGACTTTTTAAATTTCTTTCTAGGATTTGAGCATTTCATAGTTTTAGCCTTATCAAGTCAAAGCGTTCACTAATCATCATTCCAATGTAAATGAATTAATCTATACATGCAATTTAAAACATCCAATATTTATAGAATGCAATGTAATCATACATTTATTTCCTTATAATATAATATCATGGTTTTTCTTCATCATTTCTCAATGAGCAAGATTGAATTTTGTTGTGATTATATTTACTATGGTTATATTGAACTTTAAAATCCTTTATGAATTTGGAATTTACAAATTCCTCCTTCTTAAGCACATTTTTCATAGCATCATGCATAAGTTTAAATCAATATTTTGAGTGGTAATCACAGTAATTAGAATCACCTAAGAATGTGGGCAGATCTTTAAAGTAACACGTGTGTCTAGGATAGGTGCCTAGATAGGGTTATGAGTTGTTTAAGTGAAAAATGTGCAAGGAGGAGGTTCCTATGTTCAAACGACTGAGTTTGTAGTGATAAAAACAACTAAAATTGGCACTTGACAAGTAGCAGTCAAAAACATCAACCAGTTTGTGTACCCATGATAGATTTTGGCATGTTTCAACAACAACATTTCAATTATGCATAATGACAATATTACAGTCACCTATATCAGCAACTTCCCTAGTGAAATGAGGGAAATTTATGCACTTTAGCATGCTCTAGTTTTCAAGTGTAAATTAATAGTGGTCATAGACTCACAATCAGAACAGTGAGGAACAAAGGGTGTTTTCAGCACAAATGTCATATTTTTTATGGAGTGTTTCAGCTAGGGTTTGGTTGACAAAAAAATCTGTATTTTAAAAACTGATGCAATTGCTTGAAGTTTTGTGTAAGGCATATCCAAGCATGAAATACCATGATTTCATGAAAACTACCAATTGTTTGTCAATGTTATGCATGGTAGATCTTGAGGATAGTTTCCATGGATCTATTGCCAATGTCAAAGAGTTCTTGTGATAGATTTTGATGATATCTTCATTCAAAGATTCAACCATGGTTGTTTGCCCAACATGCCATTACATTTAGTTTTTTATTTTAAAACTCCACTTTACCATGGGCTTCCTATAATGTTTTGATTGACACATTTTGCAAAGAAGACAAACTTAATATTGCTTTCACCATCACTGAAGTTAGAATTTCAACACTCTCATTTACTAAACAAGACCATGGAATTACATGTAAATAGGTCCACAAGGATCTACAAAAGAATCCTCAGAAAACAAAGTCCTCCTCTTTGGAATGGAATTTAAAAGTAGCCATTGATACTAGTTCCCATGTTGCCAAAAATCATTGGATCTACAATGACTGGTTCTTAACAAGTGCAACTATAGATTCAATAAATGGGTGTACTTTATATATAATATTAATTAGCCATTATTTCAATCAAGTCCTGGTTTCTAGCATGTACAACCATAATTTATGTAAATGGTTTTTTAATACATATATAAATGGCCTGAGTTTCAGTCCCACGCCTTGTTCAGTGTGGAAATATGCAAAAATGAATTCATGAAGTAAATTGAAGATAGAACTAAATATTGTGATGGAGAAAAAATATATTATTATCAATATTACCTAGTATATGTATAGTTTCAATAAAAATAAAAAACACTATTTAATGCACACTCTTTTGATTCTCAAACCATTTTGTGTGTGTTTGGAATTCACTGCACTCCATGAGAGTACATTTCTCTTAGACATTTTACAAAACAGTTCATATGCATTGTCTATGCTTTTACATTTTGGATAGATTATAGCAGTAATCCATTAAAGGGTATAAACATCCATTAAAGATTATATTATTCTCTTTTTCTTCTCTTTTTTTCTTGAATTGACTTCTCTTACAACAAAATCAATGCTATTCATATTTGTAAGCTTTTTCTTTTGGTTAAGTCTATAAAGCATGCGTCTATAGAATCAATGACTCATTTGGATCAATGGGTTAGATGGAACTGATCCTCCACCATGCCGAGTAGACCTATGATAAGCAGTCCTTTCTAGCTTATGAGACTTCTCCATTCCCTGTGTATTCCAAATGTTCAAGCTTCCATACTCTTTAGCAAACCAAGGACCATGTGCATATAGAATGTGCTAAAAAACACCAAGGGAAAAGAAAATAATTAGAACCTAATACAAATTACACTAGATTATTTATATAAAATATATAATAAATTTAAAAATCATATGAATTCTTACCATGTAATGAGTGATTTCATTTTCTCCCCATGGTAGAAGAAAATCCTTTGTAAAATTTGTTACAACTTTAATAAATCGTGTATCATCACCTTCAGTGAATCTTTCCTTGTTCATCAAAGGTAATAAAGATGATAATGAACTCCATGCCTTTATTTTCCTCAACTGAGAGGAACCTTTTTCATTTTGATCATCCTCTGCATTGATTAGATCCTTATATATTTCCCATTGACCCCTTCTACTTCTTTGGTAGTATAAATTTTTAATAAAATGTTGAGCCTTATCACCTCCTATTGATGGATTTGATGGAAAATTACCACAAGCCCTTGGACGTTTTATATATTTTTCAATATGAACATTACCTCCATGTAGCCCTGCATCTAACAATACCCTTTCAATTGATTTTATGGATTTTTTTGTCTCCTCTTTTGGTTTTTTATTCCATGCAAATAAAATTGATAAATAAACAAGTTTATCAATTATTCTTAGAAAAGAATGAAGAGTGCATATGTGTACTCTTTTGAGTGGAATTTGGAGAATTGGCTTTAAATTTGGATCAACTTCATCTCTATTAGGATGTAATACTTGGTCACAACTTAATATACCTTTACAAAATCTTCCATTTAATTCTTTTGACTTGTCTCGAGAATGCATACAATAAATGAAACTATGCTTTGCATTTTCTCCATGAATGATATTATAAATGCATTTCAATGTTTTCAAATCAACAGCCATATGCCATTCAACATTATATGATCCGTACCCATCAACATAAAGTTTCTCCCCCATCATATGAGAGGAAATCATGGATGGTATCTCATTTTGCTCAAAAACCCATTTTAGATCTTTATAGCATTCCTTGTTTACTCTAAACAAGCCAAGCCACCAAATGTGATTCTCTGATTGTACAAGAAAGTATGTTTCATTAGTAACATGAATATTTGGATTTAATGCTCTATTCATTAAGATAATTAAAACTCTTTCATACTTGACATTTTTTTTCAATTCCATCTCATCTAATTTTAGGACGAATACAAGTTTTCCATTTGCCTCCTCCACTTAAAAATCATAATACCTTACTATAGCTTGTAAAATGTTTTCAGCTTCAAACCAAACATTGTTTTGGATTTAAAGTAATTGAGACTTCCCTTCCAATATGTGTTTTTTCCTTTGAGAATTATCCTTTGATGCTTGGATGTGAAACATATTTCCAACAAAATCTTGAACTTCTTTGTTCCTATTAGACTATTCCACTCTAACATGAGATGGGTGAGGCAAAAAAACCTTAGTGATCCCAACATTTAATATTCCAGTTTATAATGCCTTAAAAATTTCTTCATATCCCCTCCTACTAATTCCTACATTGTCACATGCTCCTTGTAGATCATTAGCATTAATTGAACATGATAAATCTTTTATTATCTCATCAACCAATTTTTTTCTTTATGTAGCACATTGAGGTTGATGAAGCATTGCCAATATCTCATCTTTTTAAAATAGACTCTTCATAAGTGAGGCTAAGTTCTGGCTTCTATCTATAGTTCGCTCAATTATTCTAGGATCAATTATACTTTTCATAGCTTGAACTCTCTTTTTGAAACCACCCCTTGAAGGTACTAGAGACACAATATTATTTAACTTTTTGATCCTCATCCTTCCTCCTAGAGGAGTTTACTTCATTTTTTTAATAGCTTTATTGAGAGCTTCAACTTTGAACTTGAAATCCTTATTTTCCTTCTTCAATAATGAGATTTCTTGAACCATTGTATTTCAAAATTTCCAATGTTCAATAGACTCATGTTCTAACATCTTATTCACTTCAACTAAATTAAAGACTTTATTATCCATTTCAAGCATCTTATTTTCTACAAAATTTATTTTTTTCTCAAAATTTTCTCTATTTCCTTCAAGCCTCTTGCAGTACCCTAACAATCCACTTTCTCCATTACATACAAATTTTATAAGCCCAGTAATAGTATCAAACTTAGGATAATCATTATTTTTAGGATCAAGAGGATATAAATTTCCCTTCGCCCATATATCTATATGCTTTCAGCCCAATATTCTCAAATTGTTTTCATCTATATCATAATTCTTCATTGTATTTTGTTTATGATATGGTTGCATTTCTTCATCCAACTCCACATGTAAATTATATGAATTCATCTTCATTTTTCACTTCTTTAAAATTGAATCCGCCTATTATACAATAAAAAAAATCAATCATTCTATAACATATCATATATGATGGAGATTATTCTAAAGAAGTTGTAGAATTGAAATTATTTTTAAAAAGATTGAAGAATTGTAATGAAATTATTCAAAATACTCTTAAAAATTCAAATGAAATAATTATTAAAAAGAATAGAAAAATCTCGGTCACCTTTTTGTCCTCTAATTTGTTTGTCCTTTATCCAATTAATTAGAACGAGATTGTTTTGAAAGTCTAAATAAATGGATGTTTTAAATTCAATCTCATTTTTTTCATCCATAATTCAACTTCAAAATTTTCCCTCTACAATTTTCCTCAAAATTTCCCTCCATAATTCAACCTCAAAATTTTCCCTCCACAGTTTGACATCAAAATTTTCCCTCAATTTTTTCGCTCAACAATTTTTTTAGTAAACTTATTTAAATTTTATATAGTTCAAAAGCTTTATCATATATTTAAAATCATAAAACTTGTTATAAACATATTTAACATAATAAATCTAAATCTATAACATGGAACTTGATTTAATATATAAAATAAAATATTAAGTATAAAATAAAATATCTAAAATTACTTGTATTTTGCCACTGTTTATAAAACTTATAAACATATTTATTTAAATAAACTACATAACATAATAAATCTAAATCTATAAAATCATAATTTTTTTTATATATAAAATATAAATATGTAAAATCATAAATCTATAATATGAAACTTGATTTAATTACGCCGATAAGTGTTATATAGTAACATCGAGGTGGGGATGAGAGCACTCATTTTTTCTACGTAAATTTATAAGAAAACAAATTAAAATACCAAAAAGGAAATAAACAATTAAACTTAATAAATACAAAAATAAAACCAAAAAAGAAATTTGAAAAAACAAAAATAAAAACCAAAGCTAAATTAAAAGCTGTTGAAGGAGCAAAAAGAAAATCACATGAACCAAAAAGAAATTTGAAAATAAAATTAAAAATCAATTAGAAAATAAAAAATAAAAACCAAAAAGAAATTGGAAAAATTGGAAGGAGAAAAGTTGGAGAAAATCATCAAAATATCAAACCAAAAAAAAAAAGGAAAAATTAAAAAATAAAAATGATGGAAGAAAAATAAAAGAAAGAAAATAAAAGAAAATATGGAAAAGAGATATCCCTTCACTATTTTAGATATATATTTTTAAATATAAATATACTAGTATATAAATTTTATATAAAATAAAATATGAAGTATAAAATAAAATATCTAAAGTTACTTTTACTTTCCCATTTTTTAAATAAAAATAAATAATCAAGAAAAGAAAGTGAACTTGAGTTTTTCAATAAATTATAATGAAAAGTGAACTCCATAAAAAATAAAAAAAATAATGAAAAGTGAACTTGAGTTTGTCAATAAAAATATATGTTACCACTTTTAAAAAAATAATGGACTTGAGTTTTTTAAGGAATTATAATAGAAACATGTGTCCCCACTTAACTCATGTAGTTAAGTAATTTATATTTTTTATATTTAAATAATTTGTATTATTTGAGATAATTTTTGATTTTTTAGAGTTTCTTAGGAGACCCATTTTTCATGTAAATTTCCCCTAATGAATGGGTGTCCATCATTGTGCAATGAGGGCTCTTTCAATGTTAAGAGCTTTGGGGATGAGTTGATCGTAGGTGGTGATGCACTGTACTTTGAGATGGAAAGCTAGAAGCCCTTCAAGGTTTGAGATAATGGTTCCGACTTGTTGTTCTTTTGGCATAGCCCACTTGCTCCTATTGGCCTTGGATCACCATTGTTGCAAGAAGGATGCGAATGATTCTCCCTTGTTTTGATTAAGGTTGGACAACTCCTCCAAGCTTACATCCATGCCCATGTTAAATGACTAATTTTGTATGAACGCGTCCACAATCTCTTGGAAATTTTTAATTTCAGGAGGAAGATGGGAGAACCATTCCATGGCTATGCTAACCAGACTTTGGGGGAAGAGCCTCATTAGATAGGAATCATCATAGGCAACTTCCATGTAGTGTATGTGGAATTCCCTGATGTGATCTTTAGGATTTCTGGTTCCACAATACTTGTCGAATTTTGGTATCTCAAAGCCTTGTGGGAACGGTTTCATCACAATGCTCCTCTCAAATGGATAAAGGGATAAATTCCCTTGTGATTTTGGGGTCTTCCCAGATTGTATGTCCAACACCTGTTGTGAGAGCTTTTTGATTTGGGCGGACAAATCACTTTGCGGGCCAGGTGGTGGAATGAATGTGTTTTGGGTTGGTGTAGTGACTTGGATGATCGGTGGGTTGACTTGTGGACTTGGTGGTATGTTCACGAGAGTTTGTTGTGCAACTAATTCTTGCTGATATGCTTGTAGCTATTGCTGTGCCAAAAAAGCTTGTTGTTGGTCTTGTTGCTACGGTTGTGCCAACAACGCTTGTTGTTGGGCTTGCTGTTGCTATTGCGCCAACAACGCTTGTTGTTGGGCTTGCTGTTGCTATTGCTCCAAAAATGCTTGTTGTTGAGCTACTTGTTATTGTGCTTGGTATTGTTGTAAAGCTTGTTGGTAAGCCTGTTGTTGTAACAAGGCTTGTGCTCGAGCTTTTCGTGCTTGACGTTGGGCCTATGCTTATTCTTGTGCAACTTGGATAGCTTGAGTAGCTTGTTCAACTTTTTGTTGTTGTAATAAAGCTTGTGCTTACGCTTGGGCTCGTTGTTGTTGTAGAAAATATTGTGCTCGCACTTGGGAAGCCTGTTGGGCTTGTTGTGTGAATTGTTGCACTTGTGCTTATTGTGCGACTTGTTGTGCAACTTGTGTGGCTTATTGGGTTTGGAATTGTTGGAGTGCCTTTTGATAGGCTTGCTAGGCCACTTGCAACATAATCTTGTATTAGTTGGCCATATTTGGATTTGGTGGTAAAGGTGGAGGGTTTGGAATGGTGTGAGATGGTGTGATAAGGTTGTGTTGAGGTGGTTATGGAGGTATTCAAGTGATGACAATGGGCCGTGTGGTGTATGGTATAGTTGATATGCTAGGTCCTTTGGAGACCACATTTTGAGATATTTGAGATGTGGATGGTGTAATCGTTGATTGAGATGTTTGGATGGGTGACACCTACTGTTGCGATGTCGGTGGAATTCTTGGAGGATTTGGTACGCTTGACGTATTGATTTGATTTGTGATTGAAAAATTGATTTGATTTAGTTGATTTTGGATAAGTAAAGGGGGTTGCCCTAAACCAAGGGTGGGTGTGGATGTTAATATAAATGGGGAAGTGATGGGAAAATAGGTGATATGTTCACTTTAGGGAGTGATGATGAAGCATCAAATATTCCCCCTTGTCCAAATAAACCCTCTTGTTCTTGTGATACCATGGGGAGGGAGACTTGTGTATCAAGGGAATATGTCGGTGTTGCAGAGAAAGTGGATGAATTATTGGTGTCATGGGAGATGAGTGGAACAAATGGATTATTTGGATCTTGTGGGATGGTGTTCATCATGCCTAATATGGTGTTCTCATCCAAAATTTGGTTTTTTACAAGGGGGTGTGATTGAAGAGCCTGGAGCAATGAACTCCCCTTGATGATCATGGGTTGGCTTGGAGCATGAGATGATGTTGGTTTGGGGATGGGTTGAATGATACTTTGGGAGGATGTTTTGAATGATATTGGTGACATAATCCCAAGATCTTGTTCCAAAATTGTGCTTACATCATAATCAAAAGGGAGTTTAACCCCTTCTTTTGCTAATGCAATCATGTATTGCGAAGGATTAAGTCTCATCATAGTATTGACAATTTTGTGATTCTCTGGATTTTAGACTATCTCTAGGATTTCATCTTGAGTCATTCCTAGGATATTGTTAGTGACGTCCTCCACTTGAAAACCTCCCTCTTGAGGATCCTGTGGTTGTTGATGAAGGTTAAGTGGGGGGTTGTTAGATCTGATGGGGTTGAATTCAGGTGCGGTTTGACTCAAGTCACTTGAAGTAGATGTCTCTTTGTTTTTCTCCATGTTTTTCTTGTGTTGCGATCTAGTTTGAACCATAAAATAAATATCGAATTTCAAGAATATGGGAGAAAATATCTAATTCCTCAGGTTGGTCTAAATTTTTAGGTTCAAAGAATAAAATCAAAGTTTGTTTAAGGATCAAAGGATGGTGATGAGATCAATGAAATATGGATGGTGTGAATGATTAAACTCTTAAGAATCTTGGGAGGATACTAGACTTTTGGATTTTGGATTTGATTTGGATTTGGATAATGAACTCATAAGTCCCAAGATGTTGGATGTTATCTTGGAATAAATTTTCCCACAAAGTGATAATTTAACTAAGGATATGAAGAAGGATTCATCCACATACACTTAGTCAAACATGATGATTTTGATTTTTGATTTGAAGGATTACCAAAATTCTAGCATGAATGATTTTTTCCAAGATTCTAAGAGTTGTTTGTGAAATGGGATTTGATTTATGTTTGGGGGATGGATGAAAGTGTTGATTTTGATCCTAGATTGGACTTAGATAGATTTCCTTTTATAAGACCTCAGTATTGAAGAGTATGCTATACTTCTAAAGTGCTCAAATTCAAGGAACCAAAATTTTGACTTAGATAAGTGGTTCAACTTGAGCATACATATCTGGATTGTATAAAGGAACGAGTCTATAAAACCTCGTGAAATTCTTTCTTATCTTGGTGTATTTCTTGAGGTTGCACTTCCTAATGTACTTATTGATAAATTTCTGAGTGTGACACCTAAAGTTGAAGCTTTTGCACAAAGAATTTTGTTTTGGGATCTTGACCTTTTTGGAAATCATGAGAACAAGCACATATGTGGGGTTCAATTTTCTTTTATCTTGCTTAGATTTGGTTCTTTTTACCACATCCACACTTTCTTGTTTAGATTTTCAAACTGAATGTCTATCTCTCAATTTCTTTTCATCCCATAAGGTCCATTAAGAGAATCAAGGAAATATCCCCCTATGTTGACTTTGGGGAGAAACAGATTGAGATGTAGGTCCAAATGTTTAGAAGCCTTCTAGGGATAAGAAACCCTAGGGACAAGCAGTAACACATGGACTTTTCAAAGGTATTTGTTCTTCCCAAAGGGTTTGAAATTGATTTTTTGAATGTTTGTTTTCTAATGTTTTAGATCCAAGAAAAGTGTTTTGATTCCATAGCAATGCACCACCCTAGGATAGAAAAAAGGCAATATTTGTTGGATTCCCACTTGGATTTCTCCAGTTGTGCTTATTCAAAGTGGATGATTAGAAGCTTGACCACACTGGCTCCCCCTTTCTCGGCACAAACTTCTCGGGTCAACCAAGCTTCGAGTTCTCATGAATCTCCCATGACAAACTCTTCGTCTCTACTTTGAACCACAAGTATGTGGGATGACTTCGAAGGTACGACCTCAAAACACCAACAAATAGATAGGGATTTTGGATTCTACACAAATTGGTTCATAATCAAGGCACCCATTCAAAAGGCCACATGAGAGGCAAGATCAACTCATATAAAGAGTATCACTTGCTTGTCCGTAGGAGCTCCTATAATGATTATATTTCCTCAACATTCAAATTTGTATACTAGTTAGGAGTAGCTTGGCGTTTAGCTCATACTAGTTTGAGTTGTTGGGTGATTACTTTTTCCCACCAAGGTAGGCTCTATAAAGGTGAACAATAGCGAAGACGTGCATTTGTAGTTCGACCACCTAACACATTTAGGCGGGAGCAAACACAATGCCTTTTCTTCACACTCATGATTTTTCCAATTTTAAAAACCCAAATTTTAAATGTGGAGGAAATATTTTAGACAACCTAATGTCACTTAAAAATGATTTTGATTCTCAAGGTTTCCATGAAGCACAAGAGAAGTGTATACACATTTGAGAATGGTAAGATTTTGTAAAGAAGATTGCAAGACAAGACAAAGACAAGTTCTTTTTAAATCCTCAAAGGCAATAAATGGATTCTTTTTATAGCACCAAATTTGAGTGTGAAAGTTTGTTTGTTCAATTTTAACCCAAATCAAAATGCTAGTAAATTTATAAGGTTATTTTTAGCCAACTTTGAGAAAAATGAAAGCCTTTGTATGTTCTTTTTAAACCCAAAGCAAAATGTAGTTGAGTCCTAAAGCTTGGAGGAAACAATATCCAAAGATGGGATTATAAGTGCTCCTAAAGTGTTAAAGAACACTTTTTTATAATCATGAAATGAAAAATTCCATAGGATTATTTATCCTTGTTTCCTCCTTCTTTGTCACCAAAAACTTGCAAAAGTTGATTAGCTTACAAAAAACAGAGACACAAAACATGTCAGAGGTAAAAAAAAATCAAAATATAAAAGCACATGTTAAAATAAATTTGAAAATTGCCTTTTACCTAGACCCAACATCGCTTCTCATGAAAGCATCACTATTTGAATTTTCCAATGTCGCTTTGGTGAACCAATGTCGCTCTGTGGAGAAAACAAAGACGACAAAGGTGTTAGGATATTAACCAACACCGCGATTTGGAATTTGACCCGTCATTATCAGTGGAAACAAGGCAACACCACATTTTGGAAATGAGGGTAGTGTCGCTATATAGCGATGCTGCAATGATTACGTTGATGTTTGAATTCTTTAGGATCGCTATAACCTGGAAACATAGAAAATGAAAAAAAAATGAAAATGACCAAAAAAATGTGTTAATTTTGAGAAATTCGCCCTCCTAGTGCCAAAATGTGAATGCTCCTTCTATACATTCTCAAACATGAACAAACAATCATTCATTAACCAAGAAACAAGTAAATATAAAGCATTCCCTATGAAATTCATTTGAATACAAAAACATTAGAACAAAGTAAAATATCAAATACAATACTAATGAAAGACTATTCTAAATGCTTAAACCAACATCCTATAAGGGGATTAGTGCTCCTTTGATGTGGAAAGAAGCCCTTTACTAACCCCTTGATAAGCTTGATGATGGATTTGATGAACAAAGTATGAAAATAGCTATAATCTTACTAAAATGTATGAAAATATGAAATGCTATGAACTCAAATGGCTATAGTGATTATTCTCTTAGGTGATGGATCCATATTGTGAGAATGAGGCCTATATTTATAGAAACCAAGGATGGAATAATGAAAGGAGATTGATGAATGTGGGACTAAAGGACAGACCAATAGCATAATGCCACTTGTCATCATGCTAATGAATATTAAGGAGATTTTCTCACACATGTGTGAGCACATTTTGGGAGATGTGAAGGTGGCTTGTGTAAGAGGATGTGCAAGATTCCATTTAAAGCCAAGGTGGCTCATGTAAGAGGAGGTGTAAGACCCATTTAAAGCCACGGTGGCTTGTGTAAGAAGAGGACATGTAACAAATTTTAATGCCAAGGTGGCTCAAGAAGAGGACAAAGTCCTTTGGAGGGAAAAGTCAAGTGGATGAAATATTCTAGTAATATGCTACTTTTGGAATAATAAACAATTAATAAATCAAATAAATTGATTTTTATGTGCAACTTGACCAAGGTTGACTTACCCAAGGGTAGAGTCAAAAGCTAGAGGAATGGGAGATTAGTGTTAGTAGTTAATTAATTAACTTATATGAGATTAGGTGATTTGTGACACATGATTTAAATATTTTGGGTTTATTTAAATCATATGAGAGGATAACTAGAGTTTTAGGATTTTAATTAAATAACATTGCTTTATTTAATTAAAAGAATACATTATGATTTAATTAAATAAAATTGATTTATTTAATTACAAGAGGAGCATTAGGATTTAATTAAATAAAGATGATTTATTTAAATAAAAGAGGAACATTAGGAGATGATGAATTAATTTGTAAAAGTTCATTATCAAATTTAAGGAGAATTAATTAATTAAATATTATTCAATCAATTGGTTAGTGTGGAAATTATTAAGGAAGAAACAATGTTAGTAAATCAAGATCAAGTGCACGATATCAATCAGGATATTTTGAGTGTCTACAAAAATTAATGGTATATTACTAGACCGTTTACAAAAAATCCATATAGCTACAATGAAGAAGAGTGGATTCCACTAAATATGATGGAAATGGACTACATTAAGCAATGCAAATGGAATACATAAGCATGTTTTTGTTGAGTTGAAATCCTCTATATAAATTTACAAGGATTCATCTAAATTATGTCATGTTTTTAATTTTTTTCTTCATACTCCTAATTTTTTTTAACTTTTATGCAATATCCATCTAATTCAATGTTGAATTCTATGTAAAAATATTATGACTACTAAAATTATGAAAATAACGGTCTATATTTTTAAAATTAAACAAAAATAATCAATATAAACATTTCAATACAACAAAAATGAAAATATTACGTGAGATAATCAAGTTTGATGTAGAAAATTCAAATTATCTTCTTCTACATTGTCTAAGAAAAAATTGGTGCTTAAAAGGCGATGGTATGAAGTTATTGACATTGATGTCAACAAGCATGTGTTGTCATTTATGATAGTAGGGAAGTGGTTGAGAAGAGATTATTTCTTTGATTAAGTTGCATTATGTTGTTATCAGTTAAGTTTCTAATGTTAACCTCTAGTGTTTCTTTGATAAGCTTCTATTTGTGGTTCAGATGTTGAGGATATTGAGAAAATTGATAAAATAAGGAAACAAGGTGTTGTAGAGTGTTCTAGTTTTTCTAGGTGTTCTAGTTTTGCTTAAAATTTCTTTTGGGTTGAAGATCTACTTTTTTAGTTTGGATATGTTGGTTAGAGATGTTTAGAGTTTCTATATCCAAAATTTTGGCTTCTAGATCGTTGGTCAGAGGAAGTTGTGTTCACCAATGTGTGAACTATTTTTGTAGTATTGTGTACAAAGGTGTCTGGGAGAAATTTATTTGCTCTACATTTCTCCACAGTTAATTTTTAGGACTTGTGGTTTTGAAGGAGAGTTTGTGGTTTTTTCTCTTGTCTATGTCAAGAGGATTCATGGTTAGGCATATCGAAAGAAGGTCTTATGAGTTACAAAGTATTGCGGTGTCTTGCAGTGTTATCTGGATAAACAATATGTTTATAATCTTCAAGTGAGATTTTTTACAAAGGATTTTGTTGGTTTCCAAGATGTTCTTGGATCATGTTTAGGTAAGTATGTTTTCTGGAAGTTTTGGATTTATCAAAGGAAGCATGCAATTGAAAGTTTAATGTGTTTTCATGGGCAATGATTGACCTGGTGTTTACACTACATTCAAATATTCTCAAGTGTTAATGAAGGCACAACATGGCATGTGAGATTTAATTTGATTCCTGGTTAAGTGTTTTTTTGGTCCACTTTTATTCCTATCCACCACGAGAATGTTTAGTGCCGACCTAATTTGAAATTGCAAAGTGTAAAGTGTGTATTGTCGACCTTGGAGAAAATTTTCAAGGTTGAGTATGATATAAGTATGAGTTGAGATCTTGAAGGTGTTGAATTGCACAAAACAACTGAGAGGGGGGGTGAATCAGTTGTATCAAATTCCTTTACTTCTAACCTTAATCAATTCCACTTTAATCCAGTATGTTATAAAGTGTAAACATGAAATGTAAATAACAAAAAGAAAACACCAGAGACACCAAATTTATGTGGAAAACCCAATGAGGGAAAAACCATGGTGAGGATTAGCTCACAATATAGTAATAATGCAATACTAGATACAAAGGCTCACTACCAAAGGGATCAATAGTCGGATACAAAAGCTTGCTACCTAAAATAGGACTCACTGTCCAAAAGGAGGCTCATTGCCTACAAAAAAAGAAAAGAAAAATAAAGATCCACCACAAAACAGTTCCACACATTCACAACTTGATCAGAATATTGTAGACACCATCAACTCACTGCTTTTAAGAATATAACACATCAAAGTACAACTGCCTTGATTCTCTCTTACAAAATCTTCTTTTCACACTTGTTCACACACCACACTTTCTTGTTTAACACCATGCCTCAATTCACATGATCTTGACTTGATTTTATACCATATTAAACCCTAGAAGTATTCTCCAAGGTTGGCTAAACATCCTTCAATTTAAAAATCTAAATTAGGTCGGATACTCAACATTCCTACGGTTGATAAGAATGAGAGAGGACCAATTACACATTGAATTAGGACCCAAAAATCTTAGATCAAACATGCCCTTCCTTAATTCAATGCAAACATTTATGTAACGTGTAGACACCAGATCAGCCAAACCTAATGAAAACACCAATGATCTTTGAAGTATGCGCATCTCTAGCAAGATGACCACACGTAGATCACTCAACATGCTTCACGAAACATTTTACCATCTCTAAGAAACCTTTAGGTTCATCCACAACAACTGCAACAATATTCAAACACAAAATATTCTTCAACAGTCCAACTGGACCAACTAGTAGCACATAGGAGCTCTAGAGCAAGTCTTCTAGAGAGCCCAATCACAAGCACGTTTGTCTAAACATAAAAAATAGCAGTATAAAACATTTCCCAGATCTGCAAGATCTGAAACAAAACATCAGAGGACTACAGAGCCAAAATATTTATCCCAACCTACAAAAAAATAGTTATGTCAAACTAGTTCACACACTGATGAACACATATTTCATTCTCCCATGATCCAGAAGCTAAAACTTAGGATATATTATCCATTGAGGCATCTAGAAAGTTCATCACCAACAATTCATCGAAGGAAAATTCACTGCCAACAATTCACTGCCATGGAAAATTCACCGACAAAAAATTCACCACCAACAATTCACCAAGTTTTTCAAATATATATTAAAAAATATTGGTGAATTGCTGGCGATGAATTTTACTTGGCGGTGAATTTTCCATTGGTGAATTTTCCATGGTGGTGAATTGCTGGTGGTGAATTTTCCTTCGATGAATTACTGGCGATGAATTTTCCTAGAGCCATCCATTGAAGCTTATGAACAATACCACAGATTCACATAGGCATAAGATCAACATAGAATAAATTCAAAGCACAATACTGGAGCACACTTAGAACACACACCCAACACTACATTCATTATTTCTTAAATTTTATCAAAAGAACTTGGTAAAAACATAACTACAACTTAATAAATATACCTCCATGTACTCTAAGCACTTCTATAGTATCTCAACTATACAAGTACCTTCTATAATCAACCTGAACAATTTTGACATCAATGACAATATTAATGACAACACCAAAAAACACATCCATACTTTCAAAAAAGGTTGACAAGATAGAAACGATAGATGTGTGTGATGCAAGTGATGTGAATTGTCGAAGAGTAGAGTGTGATTTTGAGAAAAGAAGTGTGAACTTCATAGTGTTGGACTTTTAAATGTAGTGAGCTAAAGGTGTCCTCAATCATTTAAACAAGACTGCAAAGGTGTTGGAGATATTGTGGTAGATTCTCTATTGCATTGAGAATTTGTTCTTTGTGTAATATTTCTCTTCTATATTCTTTTTCTTTTTGTGGCAGTAAGCCTTTTTTGGACAATGCATCCTATTCTAAAAATGAGTCGTTGTATTGATTTTTCCATTACTTATATTGTGAGCTAATCCTCACCATGGTTTTCTCTCATTGGGTTTTCCATATAAATTTGGTGTTCCCTTGTGTATGGTGTTGGTTGTTTCAGCTTTTGTTATCTTATTTTCATGTTTAAATATTATAACAGAATGAGGGTTTAATGAATGCTTGTGGATCTGATTACTATTGAGGATTTTGATGTCTTAAATTGGTACAAATGATTCACCCCCCTCTCAATTGTCTTGTTCATCTAACAATTGGTATCAGAGCATGGTTCGTTGGAGAAAATATTAACCGCTTGAGGTAGATTTGGGATGGTGAACAAGATAGATTTCCCTAAGTTTGTTGGCACAAATTATGCATTCTAGAAGACAAAGATGGAAGGATATTTGGCATCCTTTGGATATGAGATTGAAAAGAAAATAAAGACTCAATATGTTGTACCTATGAATGTTCTAAGCACAAGTGATGAGATCAAGGCACGTGAAATAAATGGTAAGGCGAGATTTATTCTTGTGAATAGTCTTTCAAATTATGAATTAGTAAAAGTTATGAATCTTAAGATTAATAAAGAAGTTTTGGATAATCTAGAAAGAATTTATGAAGGAGATGACAAGGATAAAAAGGTGAAGTTATAGAATCCAAAGGAATAATTTGGGACCCTCTGAATGTCTAAGGATGAAACAATTACAAGCTATATGCAGAGGGTTGATGAGATGGTAAGTGCGATGAGAGGTCTTGGTGTGCAAGTCAAAGAATCTAGAGTGATAAAGAAAGTTCTCAGATCTCTTCCCGATTCTTACAATGAAAAGGTATCTGCTATTGAGGAAGTTGCAAATTTTAATACTTACTCTAGAGATCAGTTGTTGGATAGACTAACTTCATTTGAAATAAGAAAACAGGGTTGGAAAAATGGTACAAAAGTGGAGATTGCTTTAAAGGTTGGAAAATTAGAAAAGGTTGAAGATTCAGATGGAGAAGATCTTGATGATGTGGAAGCCAACTTTGTAAGAAGGATGAAAAAGGGCACCGATAAGTACACAGGTAAACTACATTTCAAATGTTTTAGTTGTGGAAATATAGGTCACTATGCTTCAAGATGTTCAAATAGAGGTATGAATAATAAAAGTAAGGGGAACAAAGGAAATATGATTAAGAGAAGTTACTATGTTAGAGAAGATGTTGGTATTTATGATGATGAATCTAATAATGGAGATGATGATGAATGCTTTTTCATAGCTATAAAATATGAATCTACTTCTACTAACTCTAAAATTTGTGTGAAGGAAAGAGTTCTAGAAAAGAAGGATAAGATTGAAGGTAATTTGGTATCTGCTTTTCATGCTAGACATGATAAGAATTATTGGGTTGTTGATAGTGGCTACTCTAATCACATGACCAAAGAAAAAAGTAAGTTTGTTAAAATTGAAAAGTATGATGGAGGATTAGTTAAATTTGGAGATGATTCAAGAGCTAAGATTTGTGGAATAGGTTCAATCAGTTTTGATGGCAAGCATAATACTCAAGATGTTTACTAAGTTAAAGGATTAAGGCATAATATTTTGAGTGTTGGAAAAATGTGTAGAAGGATATAATATTATGTTTAAGGATGAAATTTGTTAGATTAGAAAAGGATACAAAACTATGATTGTTTTTGGTAAGAGAACATATGGAAATATCTATCAGCTAAAGGGTGCTAATAGTCATTGTTTTATGACTTAGATTAAAGATAGTTGGTTATGGCACCAGAGGATGTGTCACATGAATTTTGAAAATATGGTTAGAATCAGTTTAGTTCAAGAAATAAGAGACCTACCAATAATCACAAATACAATTACTATTGTTTGCAAATATTGTCAATTGAAAAAATAAACAAGGATTTATTTCAAAGGAAAAGAGCAATCTGCTACTGGACTACTGGAATTAATACATATAGATCTTTATGGTCTTACAAGGGTGAGAAGTCTTCAAGGTGATAGGAATTTCATTATTTTGATTAATGATTATTCTAGAATGACTTGGGTTACTTTTCTTAGAGAAAAATTTGAAGCTCTAGATAAATTTAAAGCATTTAAAGTTGTATAGGCATGAATTTTCACCCCTAGCGCAAATTCCCCTTTATCTGCCTTACACTTTAGAAAACCTAAGGTGGAGGCTTAATTCCACTTAAGCTCAATGCTCACATCCCATGTGGCACTTGCTTTGTGTGTCAATGGAGGAATTTCTGTCAGGGATGCCTGCGCGGCGTGCAGACGTCCACGTGGTGTGCTTATGTCCTTGGTAGATTCCTACCACTGGAGACTACAAGAATGTTACACTTCCCATTGGGAGTCAAAGTGTAACACCTTTCTTTGGGTAGCTGACCCGAATATGGCCATTTTCATCCTCTTCCTTCATATTCTTCACTCTCTCATCCATTCTAAAGTTTGAAAGAAGTTTTGCAAGATCTTGAGTTCATCTCTTCACATTTTCTCCACTCTTTCAAACATCCACAAGCTTGGTAGCAACACTTCACACTTCATAGCAGAAATCTACCATTCCATCACTTCGATAGTGCAAGCACAAGACAAACACCATTGCAGCAGAGGCTTGAGTTCCTCTCATCTTCTCCTCCACTAGCCTTGAGTGCTTTGGACGGACGTGGTAAGCTCCTCTTATCTTCTCTATCATTTTGGTTGAGTCAACACATACTATTTTGCAGTGTATTTTGTTTACATAGCTTTTTTTCTCTTCTTTATCATATTATTCCTATTGTTGAAAAATTGGCTATCTGTGGAGGTGGGAACACCAAAATGGGGGCCCGATTGAGGCAGACCCCTATACAACCCCCAACATTTTCCGTATTTATTGTGTGTAGGTGAAGAGATCTTTGAGAAAGCTAGCGAGAAGATTATTGTGCAAAATCGTCTTCGTCACCCTTGTGGTAATCTATTTCCTTTATCACTTTTGTCTTTATGTCTCGCTCTTCTTGGTCTTATTCTTCACTTCTTGAAACTCTTAAACTAGATTGATAGTCCCTTTTTTAGAGTCTAGCCTCGTCTCTCTAATTTTCTTTCTGTACGGACTCCAACACACTTGTGAGACATCAGTGCACCGTGCTGTTGTCCCAGAACTATGATTTTGTCCTCCGATAAAGAGCTACCTAAGATGTAGAGTTGACTCTAAAGATTGACTCGCCTAGGCTCCCCTTGACTCTCAGGTATGTAGAGTGATCGAAGGACCTTATAGTCCTCATCATTCTCATCCCGCCTATCCTAAACTTCCTTTAAACTAAGGTAAGTTAGGGTAGCCATACTGCTCTTGGCCTTTCATGACCTGGGGCCTTGCAGTGGTTGGTCCCCCTCTCTTACATTTTTGGTGAACCCGACGTGAACCGTTTTGGTTCAATTTTGCGATGCTGGAAGTCCCTTTCCTCATGTCCTAAGAGAGTTGTAGGTGTGAGCATTGTGAGGAATTCACCTCGCATCCTGACCTGCGACCCCTAGTAGCTGTAGTTGGAAGGTCTTGATGGTGTTGTACAATGATACCTTATTTGGGTCACTACCTTGTCTCGTAAACCTTAGGAAGCTCTGTAGAAGTACTATTTGGTGTGCACGATGACCTCTTTCTTAAATCAACCTATTCCATCTATGCAATCTATGAGTAGTGGTACTAGCATAACCTTCACCTCATAGGACTTGCCAATGGCCTTCAATAGGGAACCATCTCCTCTCAACATTCTCGCGAGGATAAATGGGAATACTGTGGTAGGTGTTCTCATTGATCTGACATCCCAAGTGAATATCGTAACCAAGGAGATCATGTTAATTAACTTCCTACATAAGGATGGATATGATGCACCTGAAAGTACCGTCTACACCCAGGATGGAATTTTTGTACCTCCTATAGGGAGTATTGTCCCGTTGGTCCTCGTTGGACCTAAATTTGTGAGCCTTAAGTTTGAAATCATCCTAGGGTCCAAACTCTTTAGAGTGAAGCTAGGGATCCTTTGGCTGGTAGCCATGAATGCAGTTCCCTCGGTTGTGCACAAGTGTTTGAAATTTGTTCATGGAGGTTCAGTACATGTTGTCCATGACATCGGTTATAGACCTCCGGTTGCACGTGGCAACTATACCTTAGATTACTTTTGGCCTGCATCCCTTGGTCCTTTCTTGCCTAGGAAGGACCTCCTATATCACACATATCAAAACTATAAGAAAGGGTGTGCTAGGCTGAAAGTAAAATATCCTCCTTCGCCTTATGTTGTTTCACATAAAGCTTGCCTAAACATTGATAGTGATGCCACTAAGGCATGTAGAAGAGAAGAAGAGAAGCGGTCTCGAGATCCTCCTTCTTCCTCTTCTGTTGTTCAGTTCAATGCTTCCTCTCACCTTGTTGTGGTGCCATCTGCTTATGTATCATGTTTGCAAGAGAATCCCATGGTGCCCGCTCGGTGAAAGGCCAAATGTCCCATGTTTGAACTTACTATCTTACCCATGAAGCCTAGGCCCATTCTAGATGGAAGATAGAGAGCCCCCTGTGGAGAGTCTTCTCTATCTCGGCCTCCGCAACCTCCTACTATCACTGTTCCTAAGATAGTGAATAGGAAGAGGCCCACTGCTGAAGCACTAGAGTTGATTCCTCCTACCGCTTCTGAACCTGCTCCTTCTACTCCCACTCAGGAGTTGGTCCTCCCACTAGAAGCAGCCTTGGATGACAATCCCATTGTTGAGCAGGAATTCTCTGTCCCCTCACAAGCTCCAGATTTTGGTTCGAAGAGCCGTAGAAACTGCCTTGCACGTGAGCGTAAGAATCGGTGAAAGGATCTCCTAGCTGAGCAAGCTTCTTTACAAAAGGAGGAGGGGACAATCACACCTTCTAATATGTACTCCTCCCTCCTTCTGCCCCTGTCTAAACTAACTCTGAACCTCTTACGACTTTCACTGTAAGCGCACATGCACCTCGAAAGGTGCAGGTGTTTATCGCCCCTTCTGTGGAGCTAACCCTATTGAATTCCATCTCTGATGTCTCACCTTTCCCAAAGCCCATGGATATGGTTAATACTTTGGTTGTATCTACTACGGTTCTATCCTCCTCTCCCTCTATCTATCTTGCTCTGTCTATGGGAAGTTCACCTCCTTCAATGAAGAATAAAGTAGAATGTGGTCCCTCTAGCAACAAAGGGCATAAGAGGAATCCACCTTCTCCGAAAGGTGGCCGCATGCTAACTTGTTCTGTCCTAGTGACGGAACTAGTCTCGGCCTCCCCTGAGTTTGTCACCGCTCTCGAGTCTCTCGGTGAGCCTAGCAATGAACCTCAAGTGAAAACTCCTCTATCAACTGAGGTGAAATATGGTACTCCTATTAAGCGTATGTTTAACTCAGTGGATGAAGTTCTGACCTTGTCAGCGATCTTCACAAAGTCATTGACCTTAGACCCACAAGAGTTGAGCGACAAAGACCTAATAGGTCCCTTTGCCTTGGCCCTTGTTGTGGGAGGATTGGAAGTTCCCCCCCTTAACATTACCCCATTACAGGCCCATCATCCTTCCCCTTACAATGATCTAGAATGGGAAGCTGATGACCTCTTGGTTGACTAGTGTTAGGGGGAGACCCTCTTCTTGATCTTTAGATTAGATATGTGTGTGTGTTGTAATGTGATCTCCCCGTGATCATGCTATGTGTACCTGGATGACCCTCGCCACCCCTGTTGGTGCTTGGATAGAGGCATGGTGTTTGTGTTTTAAACCTTCTTCTATATGTATCATCTTTCTTCCATGTTTGTGATTGAATTTTGATAAATTGGGGATGATGCAAAGTGTTGAGAGAATTTAGGCTTCCTTCCATGTTGACCCAATTTTTAATTTTTAATTTGTCTTCCATGCATTCTTATTGATCTAGTTGGAGATTGAGGATCTTTTTCCTCAAACCATGGTCACCTATTATATATATACATAAAGGAAGATCTAACCCTCCAAAACCAGATCCCCTTGTGCCATTTGTTCATGTTCGTGTTCGATTCTCTTTTCTTTTGCTTCCCATTTATCTTTCTCTATTCTTTGCTTGAGTTGTCCCTTTCATGTGTGACAACGCCACTCTTGCATCGCTCAATCTTTAGGAAGTGCATTCGTTGCAAAGCGAATCCTTCCTCAAGACCCTTCACACATTTTTCCTTTAGAATTGTATTCTCGACTTGAAACCCTAACATAACATGTTTCCTTCATTATGGGTTTGTAAAGAAAGGACTTGGAAACCTTCCTCCAAAGCAAGAATAGTATTAATCTTCCCATCACATGGGGGAATGTCCTTCCTTTCAAATTCCTTGATGAAGTGAACATATTTCAAAAGGATTCCTTGATGATGAATCGATTCAAGAAAGAAGACATTAGATTTTGAACAGTGCGTCCCTTGAGTGGATCCCTTTCTTTTCACATTGGGTTCCCAAGGGACCCCTTCAAAAGCCTTCAATGAGTTCTATGGTGTCTAGCCCAAGAGCAGCCCAACTAGATCAATTTCACATCTTCACATCTAGCTTGGGTGTAGCCCGACTACACTTCACTTTTCAAACATCGCATCCCTTAAGTGGACCCTCCTTCCTTTTGAAGGGTTCCTGAGGGATCTCTTCGAAAGTCATGCAACTTAGTGATGGTCTATGTGACTGTCCGTTCACTGGCCTATGTGACCACTTCTTGACATGTTCTATATATGGGTAAAACATGTCATCATCTCTGACTCTACAAAGTCCCCTTCACTCGGTCTCCTTTGCTTGGTCTCCTTCATGTGAGAGTTCTTGAAGGATACCTCCCTTGCAAGACCGTGAGTGTGTGAGGCGCCTTCCTACTTCAGCTTTATAATTTTGTGGAGCTATGGAGTCCACTCTTGTACTTTCGAGTTTTCTAGACCGTACTCTACTTCCTCGTCGGTTCAAGTATACATCTCTTACTTTGATGCTTCCTTAATAATCTAATTTATCAAAGCACTCATCAGTACTCGTGCTCGCTAAAGTGGGGGAAAAATGTATAGGCATGAAATTTCACCCCTAGCACAAATTCCCCTTTACCCCCCTTACACTTTAGAAAACCTAAGGCAAAGGCTTAATTACACTTAAGCCTACTATCCACATCCCACTTTGCACCTGCTTTGTGTTTCAGTGGAGGTCTTTCTATCGGGGATGCCCGCACGACATGCAGACGTCTACACGGTGCGCTTACATCCTTGGAAAATTCCTACAGCTGGAGACTACAAAAACATTAAACTTTCCATTCACAGTCGAAGTGTAATGCCTCTCTTCGGTTGGCTGACCCAAATATGGTCATTTTCATCCTCTTCCTTCATATTCTTCACTCTCTCATCCATTCTGAAGTTTGAAATAGTTTTTACAAGATCTTGAGTTCATCTTTTCACATTTTCTCCACTCTTTCAAACATCCACAAACTTGGTAGCAGCACTTCACACTTCATAGTAGCAATCTACCATTCCATCACTTTGATAGTGTAAGCATAGGACAAAAACCATTGTAGTAGAGGCTTGTTTTCCTCTCATCTTCTCCTCCACTAGCCTTGAGCACTTTGGAAAAAGGTGGTAAAATCCTCTTATCTTCTCTATCATTTTGGTTAAGTAAGCATGTACTGTTTTGGAGTGTCTTTTGTTTACATAGCTTGTTTTCTCTTCTTTATCATATTATTCCTATTATTGCAAACTTGATTTTCCATGGAGGTGGGAATACCAAAATGGGGGTCTGACTAAGGTAGAACCCTATATAGCCCCCCAACATTTTCCCTATTTATTGTGTGTAGGTGGAGAGATCTTGGAGCAAGTTGGCGAGAAGATTATTGTGCGAAATTCTCTTTGTCACCCTTGTGGTAATCTATTTTCTTTATCCCTTTTGTCTTTATGTCTCACTCTTCTTGGTCTTATTCTTCACTTCCCAAAACTCTTAAACTAGGATGATAGTCCCCTTTTTAGAGTCTAGCCTCATCTCTCTAGTTTTCTGACCGTATGGATGCCAGCGCACCGTGCTATCATCTCAAAACCTCACTTCTATCCTCCGACAGAGAGCTACCTAAGACACAAAGTTGACTCTAAAGATTGACTTTCTTGGCATCCCCTTGACTCTCGGGTTTACAGACTGATCAAAGGACCTTATAGTCCTCATCATTCATCCTGCCTATCCTAACCTTCCTTTAAATTGAGGTAAGTTAGGGCAGCCATACTGCTCTTGGCCTTTCATGACCAGGGGCCTTGCAGTGGTTGGTCCCCCTCTTACAAAAGCTATGGTTGAGAATGAAATATATTTGAAAATAAAATGTTTGAGGTTTGAAAAAGGTGGAGAGTTCACCTCCAATTATTTTAAAATCTTTTATGAAGATCATGGAATAAAGAGGCACTTTTCTGACCCTAGAACTCCTCAGCAAAATAGAGTTGTTGAAAGGAAAAATAGAACTATTCAAGAAGCTGCAAGGACTATGATGAAAGAAGCTAAAATATGAGAAATATATTAGAGAGAAGCAATTGATACTAATGTTTACATACTTAATAGAGTTCAAGCCAAAGCTAACAACACAAAGACTCCCTATAAGTTGTGGTATGAAAGGATTCCTACTGTCAAGTACTTTAGAGTATTTGGAAGAAAATGCTATATCAAAAGAGATGAAGAAAACTTGAGAAAATTTGATGCAAGGTCTGATGAAGGTATCTTCCTTGGATATTCTACTAAAATCAAAGATTACAAATGTTACAACAAAAGGATAAGAAAGATTGTTGAGAGTGAAAATGTCAAGGTTGATGAAGATTTACATAATTCATTTGTTATAGATGGATATGTGCTAGATGAACTTGTTTGCGGAGAATAATAATAAGAAAAAAATAAGGAAAAAGAATTGCAAAGTGAAGAGGAAGAAGCTCTGGAAAAGACACCTAAGACCCCCAAGTATGTACAAAGAAATCATTCTCAAGAATAGATTATTGGAGATAAAAGAGAAGGTGTATTGACAAGAAGAAGAGTTGCTCAAGCTAACATAAATCTATGTTTAATTTCCAAAAATAAACCAAAAATAGTGAGTGAGGCATGTAGAGATGAATATTGGATGAAGGCAATGGAAGAAGAGTTGGAATAAATTGAGAAAAATTAGACTTGAAAATTGGTTCTTAGACTTGAAAATAAGAACATAATTTGGACTAAGTGGGTATTCAGAAACAAGTTGAATGAGAATGGAGAAGTGGTAAGAAATAAAGCAAGGTTTGTGTATAAAGGTTACTCACAAGTGGAAGGAATAGACTATGATGAAACATTTTGCCCCAATGGCTAGAATGGAAGCAATTAGAATGTTTTTTGGCATTTTTAGCACAAAAAAACTTTTTTAGATGGATATGAAGTTTGGTTTCCTGAATGGAGAATTGGAGGAAGAAGTTTACATGTAACAACCAAAAGGATTTCAGTAATCAGAGAAATCAGATATGGTTTGTAGATTGAAAAAGGCATTGTATGGATTAAAGAAAGCTCCTAGAGCTTGATATGTAAGATTGGAAATATATTTGATACAACAATGATTCAATAAGGGTATGATAGATAGTAATATTTAATTTAAAGTTGAGGAAGATATAATCTTGATAGTGGTTGTGTATGTAGATACTATTATCTTTGGAGGTAATGAAGGTATGTGTAAGAAATTTGCAGAAGAGATGCAAAAAGATTTTGAGATGTTAATGTTTGGGAGATGAATTTATTCCTTGGGCTAAAAATCAGTTAGATAGATAAAGGTATATTCATTTCACAATAAAAATGTGTTAAAGAGATGTTGAAGAAGTTTGGAATGAAAGAATCCAAACCGATATGTACTCCGATGGTGTCTCGTTGCAAACTGATCAAGGATGATGAATCCCCTAATGTTTATCAAAGCAAGTAAAAATATATGGTTGGTGGACTAATATATCTAACTACTACTAGACAAGATATCATGCATGCAGTTTGTCTTGTGGATAGATTTCAAGAAGATCGTAAAGAGTCACATGTTGTTGTAGTAAAGAGGATATTTAGATATTTAAAAGGCACTTTGGATTATTGCTTATGGTATCATAAGGATACTAATTTCACATTAAATGCATATAAAAATGTAGATTGGGTTGGACATGTTGATTAAATGAAAAGTGCAAGTGGTGGTGTATTCATTCTTGAATGCAGATTGGTGGCATGGCTAAGAAAGAAAGAAGATTTTGTTTCTTTATCTACTGCAAATTCTGAGTATATTGCAGCAACATCTTGTTGCACACAAGTATTATGGATGAGACATAGATTGAAGGATATCATAGTAGTTTATGATGAGCCTATTTCTATCTTTTGTGATAATAGAAGTGCAATTAACATTTCATAGTAGTGTATGATATAATAGATGAGCGGGAGTAGTACGCTAGATTCCTAACATACATTTTTTGCAGGAATAGGAGTGGTGTGAAGGATGATGGTCAAGATATTTCTCTGAAGGATGCTTTGCTGGCTAGTAAGGATGGGGCTGCATGGGTTGGATCTGATGGGGTTGTGCTAGTTGGGACTAACGAGGCTACATTGGGGGTTTCTCCTCATGGGGTTCCTCTGGTTTCAGTTGCATATGAGGAGGATGTGTTTCCCCTGAATGTTCAGTCTATTGCTAGGCAGGATGGTGGTTATGTTTCTTTTGGAGGTCATCATAAATAATTCTTTGATGAGGTTTTGAATGCTCGTTCCAAGATTCCTCTTGCTTCAGCTAGGGTTCAGCCTCTACCCTATGCCCGTGCATCACCTGCCATGGTCTATGGGTTTGAGGTTGTTGAGAATGAGGATTTATATTTGTGTCAAGTTGTGGTATGTAGGTTTAATGGCTTGTGGCCCTCCCTTCCTGATCTCCATGAGTGGGTTTTTGGTTCTTGGAAGCCTATTTTTTTTGGATGGATTGACCTCTACCCTAGTGCTAGAGGTTTTTTCTTTGCAAAATTTTCTTCCCTCAAGGATCGTGACTGTGTGTTGGACAGGGTGTTGATGTGGGGCCATCATTCATTGTTCATTCAGCATTGGTATCGCTCTTTCAATCCTCTTACGGAGCCTCTGAATATCCATCCAGTTTGGGTTTGACTACCGAATCTCCCTCTCCAATTTTGGGAGGATTCTTGTTTTGAAGCTATTGGAAATGCCATCGGTAGCTTTTTGAAGGTGGATTCGATGTATCGAGACCTTGAGCATACTATGGTGGCTCGTATTTTGATTGATTTAGACATCTCTAAACCTCTCTTTGGGGATGTGGTTTCGATGGTGGATAGACCTTGGAAGTAGCTCTTAGACTATGAGGGGCTCCATTTTTGGTGCAAGAGTTGTTTCTTTGTTGCTCATTTGGCCTCTGGCTGCCCTCTTTCTCATGATAAGAGTGTTGCTACTTGGTGGAAGGATTCTCTCATGGACCATCTCATGGTGGGCTATCCCACTTTAGATGTTTCTATGGAGGATGCCCCTTCTTTGGAGGTTGTGTCTTCCCTGGCTCCTCCTTTGGTTCCTTCTGTGGAACCAGTGCTACCCTGTTCTATTGTCATTGTACCGAAAGAGCCTGCTTGTCCTTTGATGACCACTTCTATTGTTCCTCTAACAAACACTTCTGATGTTCCTCTGAATGCTCAAAAATCCTCTTCTTTGTTACTGACTACACTGCGTAGTGACCTTTCCTTGGTGGTTGTTGAGCAACTTCTCCTCTCTCCTCACTCACTGGACTGTGCCTAAGTGCCTTCCTAGTCTGTTGTGCAAAGAAAAAAAAAGGGACTGCCCAAAATGTGGCCTTGAGTTTTGGGATTCAGGTCTGATCCCCAAGATTTTGGGGTTGTCCAGTCCTCTCGACATGCAATGTGTCTATTGTTTATGTCCTATTTCTATTGCCTAGTTCATGACCTATTTTAAACTAGTTTGTTTTTTACCCTTTGGACTCTTCATGTAAAGGGTACAACACCCTGTAAATGCTGCTTACTTTATCAAAAAAAATTCAAAGAATCCAATGATGCATTCAAGGACAAAGCATATAACACTTAGGTATCACTTTTTGAGATAAAAACTTGTGGAGAATGAGGTGAAGTTTGAATATGTACCTATAAAGGATCAAATTATTGACATATTCACTAAGGCTCTTCCTAAGGATACTTTTGGGTATCTTCGGGAGAAGTTATTGGTTATTGCCCCTCCTTTGAACTAGATGCCAATGGAGATGTTTTTAGGATTCGGTCACATCAGAGTAATAAAAATTAACAGTTATATGTAGATTAAATAACCCAAAAATAACAATGAAGAATAAAATAAAAGAGATCAATACAAAAATTTAATGATTCACCCAATATGGGCTACATCCATAAAAAATTATCCACCCAATGATTTTATTATCTAGTGCAAAACAAATTACAATCTCACAAATCACACACTGCAACATACATACCAACCGCTTATAACAAGCTTTTTGGAAGCTTCTAGAATTAGGATTTTACAAGGTCAATTTTCATTTGACATGTTAACGGAAAAACCTTGACATGTTAGTGGGAAAAATCTTGATGTTTTAGCGAGAAAATCCTTGACATGTTAGCGAGAAAAATCCTTGACGTGTCAACAAAATTTTTTTGGGGTGATGCCTCGAAACCCGATATCTTGTTACAAGTGTACAATATTTGCATGATCAATCACCACATACCAACAATCTTCCACTTGGAGACTGATCAAGCTCCACACAAAACAAATGCATCACTCCAGTGGATCTATGGATTCATTATTTGTCTGGATTGATGTTGGTGGCTACCTCTCAGGGGGAGTAGGTAGTAACATTGTTATAATATGAAGTTCATGTTGTCATGATACATAGGTTGCTGAGTTAATTTGTGTGTACTCATAATGGGGAGTATTCAAAGCAATTGTAAGTATCTTGGTTCTATTTCAAAGGGGGAGAACAATGCAAAATACATTATCCTTTTCCATTGATGTCAAAGGGGGAGAGAAAGAATCATGTTAAAAATTCTATCTACATAGGGGGAGAGAAATTCAAAGAAAATATTGGAAGAGAGAAAGTGTAATGAGATAGTTGTCAAAGGGGGAGAAAAAAGAAAATTAAATAAGTATGTTTAGAGCTAATGTGTCTTTGATGGATTTTCACATCTTGTGTTGCCATCAATGACAACGGGCAAGATTATTGCAAGTATGAAGGTGTTGTCATTTCAATGTCAACAAGCTTGTGTTGTCATTGATGATAGTAGTGTAGTGGTTGAGAAAAGATTGTTTCTTTGATTAAGTTGCATTATGTTTTCATTAGTTAAGTTGCTAATGTTAACATCTGGTGTTGCTTTGATAAGATTCTATTTATGGTTTTGTAAGGTAGGGGGACCAACCACACCAAGGCTCCAGGTCACAAAGAGCCGAGAGCAGAGGGCTGCCATAACTTACCTCAAGATAAGTGGGTGTTTTAGGCCAATGATAGAGAATGAAGAGAAATCTCAAGTGATTTTGTCACTCTACTGATCTAAATGCTTGAATGGGATTAGACGAGCAAATTTTTGGAATCTGAGCCATACCTTAGACAACTCTCTACCTGAGGAACACAACATGTGTCAAGGATGGCAGCACAATGTGTTGGCATCTCTCTAGGGCATTGGTGTTTGTATGGACAGAAAGTGAAAAGTACAATGCAGAGTTCAGAAAAACCTACTAATGGCCTAGTCAATGAGATTTAATGAACTAAATAGAATACAAAAATACAATAAATAATGATAGATATGATAAAGGAGCTAGAGAGAACATAGGTGACAAAGTCCAACTGATTGAGAGTCCATTTTTCTAGCAAGATCCACGTACACGTACACCTACACACAACCAAGAGAGGAAAAATGTTGGGCTTGTATAGGGGTTTTCCTTAGTTAAATTCTTGCTTTGGTGTTTCCAATTCCATGGACAACTAGGAAGGCCACGAGATAGAAAATGTGATGAAGAGGGCAATGGAAAAGAGTATTGAACAATCACAACAACATTATGCTACACAAATCAAGAAGTAATGCTATGGAAGTGGATAGATGAAACAAGATCACCTTTTCAATCAAAGTGCTTTGAAGCACATAAAGGAGGCTGCAAGCTTGGTAAGGTCTATGCTTCCACAACAATGAAGAATCAGTCCCATGGGACACCAAGTTATCAACTCCAATGGTGGAAAAAGTGCAGCAACATGTGAAGATGGATTGGAATTATCAAAGAAATCAAGATACTGTGTAGAGGATCAAGAGTTGCCAAAGAGATGAAGTGAATGAGAAAGATAGGAATTTAAAGATCAAAATGGGAGGGAAAGAGCTATTTTCGGGTTTGTTGGTTGACACAGAGGCATTAAATTTCATCCCCAATGAGGAGTGAACATCCCTGTGGACTCGAGAGGTAGGAATCTGTTAGGGATGGTAGCACATCGTACAAATGACCACACGCCATGGTCATATCCCTGACAAAAAATTCCCACACTGACATAAAAGACAAGTGCTAAGTGGATGCATTGTGGATGGGTGATGGGGAATTTATTATTCGGGTTTTATTTTCTAAGGTGGAGGGATACAAAAGGGGAATTTTCAAGAGGGCTGCAAATTCACTCCTATACATTTCTCCCCCACTTTAGCGAGCATTATTTTTAATGAGTATTTGGTAAAGTAGATCAAATAGTTTAGAAGTGTATACCTAAAATATCAAGGAAGCATATCACAATCTGGCAAGCTTGAAAGTGCAAGGCGGGAAAATTAATCCACAGGTACTCTCTCCTGAAGAGGTTTGAACAAAGGACTCCATAGATCCTTGGAACTACATATTTGAACAAAGTACACCGAATGCTCGCAAACCAATGATGGGAAAATCCCACAAGATGAACTCACTTCGCAAGCCCTTAGACCTACAAAGAAGGCACCCCCAAGTAATCTCTCTTGAAGGAAGCTCAGTGTAAGGGGACTCCGTAGAGTTAGACTAGAAAGCAACTTCACAAGCGCACCTGCAAAGCAACATGTTAATCTGTAGATAAAACATTTTAGAAAACAAAGAGAAGCCATGCAAGAAAACAAGCAGACAATCATGTAGATAGTAAAAAAATTGAAGGAAGAGCTTTCAAAGGGGTCCCTTGAGAACCCTTCAAAAGAAAAGGGGTCCACTCAAGGGATAGAATGTTTGAAACTGTAAGTGTATTTTTTGAAAATCAATTCAACATCAAGGAATCCTTTCAAAATATGTTCACTTCATCAAATAATTCTAAAGGATGAAAATACCCCCTTGTGAGGGGAAGGTCGAGGCTTCACCCATAGGAAAAGTTGCTCCCTCCTCGAAGGAAATTTTTTCAAGTTATTTTTTTACGAACCCATGATGAAAGCAACACATTCTACTAGGGGTCCTTGTTGAAAATGCAATTTTTGAAAAATGTTTTGGAAATATTACCGAGAAAAGATTCATTGGTGATCGAATGCATTTTTTAAAAGTTGAAGTAACATGATAGCCTCCCCTTAGGATGGTGTGTGCTGAACATAGAAGCATGTGACATCCTAAGGAGGGAAAATAAACAATGAAAAAGTGATGTAGTCCATGAAACATAGCGAGATATCACCATGGTAATGTTGTCACACATGCGAGGGACAACACATGAGCACCAAAACATCATGAAACAAGCACAAAATATAAGAGAGCAACAATGTGAAAAAAACATCACGAACAAGGGAAACATGGGAAATTTGATATTTTCGGGTCAAAGCTTCTCATAAATATATAAAAGTATAATAATAGTATATTAATGAACTTTCATCAACCCCCTACTATATCAGACCATATGAAGAAAGCACGAGAAGACAAAATAAAAATAAAAAATTGGGTCAACATGGAAGGGAATCCTAAATGCCCCCAACACTTTGCATCGTCCCCAATTGTCAAAAAACAATACACATAATAGAGGAAGAATGATGCCACAAATAGAGGAAGTTGTATGAGACATAAAAAATCCCATATCTAAGCACCTACGAGGGTGACAAGGGTCATCTAGGAACACATAATGCAAGCACAGGGGAACACAAACATACACACACATAATCTACACTATAGATAAAGAAGAGGCACCCCCTAGTCCTCATCAACCAAGAGGTCATCAGCCTCCCAATCTAGATAATTATACGGGGAAGGTGAAAGATACTACAAGGGTGGAATATCAATGGGGAACCCTATAACCCCTCCACAACAAGAGCCAAGGAAGAAGGCCCTACGAGGTCTTCTTCGCTCAGTTCTTGTGGGATAAAGGTCAATGAATTCACAATGATCACTAAAAGGGTTGAGACCTCATCCAGATAGTTAAACATTCACTTTAGAGGAGTGCCATGTGTTGCCTCAATGGATGAGGGAGGCAAAGCCTGAGATCCACTACTAGGCTCATCAAGTCACTCAGGAGTAGTGACAAACTCTAGAGACGCTGAAACTTCTTCCATCACTAGGAAGGCACACACTAACACAAAACCACCCTGTAAAGAAGGTGGACTCCTCTTTCACCCCCCATTTCTAGTGGGGCCATCCTCCATCTTCTACTTTTTCAGAGGATGCGAGATCCCCATAGATGAGGTAGAAGGCATGGAGGAGGAGGAGAAAATCATGGAGAACACCACTGAGGTGTTTGACATGTCCACGGGCTTTGGGAATGGTGGGATGTCTGGGAGGGACATCAAGAGATATGACTCAAATGAAGGAGCAATAAAGACCTGCACCTTTTTTGGGTGAGGAGCATTTATGCTCGCAACGAGAGCTAAAAGCAACACCAAGGCTAATTGAAAAAAAGAAGAGGGGACGGGAGAGGAGGAAACATAAAAAGGCTCTGAAATAGGGGTTGTCGACTCCCCTTTCTTCCTCTGCAGAGTAGCCTGCTCACCTGCTAGATTCTTTCACCGACGCTTGCATTCACACACAAGGCGGTTCCTATGACTCAGCTAGGAGCTAGAGGCCAGAAGCTGGGATGTAACAAAAGGCTCCTTCTCAACCATAGGAGTTTCCATCATGGTCATTTCCAATGGAGGGAGAGAGTTTTGGATGGGAGTAGGAGGGAGAGATTGAGAGGAGGTTGGAACAACAATAGGGGGAGTCGACTCTAACACCTTAGCGATGGGCCTCTTCCCATTCACTTCCTTGGGGGTAGGAGTGGTAGGAGGTTGCGGAGGTCGATATATAGAATAATCCCCATGGGGACCTTTCCTCTTGCCATACAGGTCGGGCCAAGGTCCCGGAGGCAAGGTAGGAAGGTTGGATATCAGAATCTTGGCTTTACGCTAAGCAGGTACCATCAAACTTCTTGCAAAAACTAGGGTAGTCACCCAAAGCTCCCCTTCAATAAGGGAGGTAGAAGTGGCACCTTAAGGATGGGTAGGATTCTCCTTTCCCTTTCTAGAGGAGGAGGTAGCTTGCCACTGCGCTATCGAAGGAGTCAATTTCGAATGTCCTTTGCCCCTAGTTTTGTACTTCACATAGTTTTGATAAAGTAGGTCCATTCTAGGAGGGAGAAGATCGATCAAAGTGGGCCAAAAATGATCCAAGGAATAAACCCCATGGGATACCAATGGTTGATATCCAGTGTCATGCACAATGTGCAAGACACCTTCATGAGAGAACTTAATTTTTTTTTGAATAACAAAAGCGATTCCATTCATGGAATCTAGCCATGGGATGCCCAACTTCACCCTGAATAGATCAAACTATAGAATGCCATTGAAAGTTGTATCCATAGCCCTAGGTCCAACTAGGATGAAAATAATTATAGAGCCATATGGGTTAAAAGAGAGACCATCATGCATACATATGATAGATTTTGTTTCCTTAGATTCCTCCCTCTTTAGTGAATTTAGCCATAACATCTCCTCTGTAATAACATTTACCTAGCTCATGGGGTCACTAAGACTTCCATCAAAATGTTTCCATTGAGGTGATCAAGAATATATAGAGGAGAGAGCTTATTCTCTAAGGGCAAGTCATACGAGGTGAAAGTCACATCTGGAAAACCAATCACAAGCTATGAGGGAGGAGTAATTGAAACCATATTAATATATGTAGAAGGTTGAGGAGAAGCATTAGAGGGGTCAATAATCAAGTTCATAGAATGAGACAGGAATGGGTCTGTGTAAGTCTTCAAATCGCTATTGGCCTTCGCTATCAACTTATTCATGTTTTATTTCTTCCCATCGAGTCAAATGGTACCATCATTGATGTGATCCTATATCTCATGATGCAGGTGCATACAATGCTCGGTATCATGCACGTTAACATGATGGTACTGAAAAAAATCATTCCCATCATACTAATCAAGACAAGGTTCCTTTAGAGGTTGGGGGTTTTTGAAAGTTATGATCCTATCCTTTAACAAATTTTGTAAAATAGAAGAATAATATTCTGCTATGATCGTTAGTCACAATGACTACATTCACAACAAATTTTATTTTTCTTGAGATGGACACAATAGAATTTCCTTCAAAATGGGAGCACGAGGAGGATCCCCCAAACTAAACTACCACTTGATGATACTATCACAACACGACAGACAAATGTGTAAAAGAAGGGTATTTCATTAGAGGAAACTTCTCTTGCCAAGATCACTACAGGTTGCCCATGAACACCTTTTGTACATCTTTATTAAGTAGTGGGTACAAGATCTATGAAAAGGGCACTTGGTATTGTACTATGAATTCAGTTATATTCTCATTGTCTCCCTACTTATATCGGATGAGATCTGAGAAGATCATCTTCAGATCGATGTTAGCTTGGAATTGACAGAGAAACTGATTGACAATCTAATCAAATGAAAATATAGAATTATCGAGCAAGGAATAGTACCACTTGAGTGTTGTGTCCTTGAGAGATTGAGGAAAGAGTTTGGCCATTAGAGCATCTTGATGAAATAAATCCGTACACATGTGTCTGTGGATCTTCTTTACCTCATACTTTTCAAACTTAGGAATCCCCATTCCTTGCGAGAAATGAGTACTCAAAATCACCACCAACAACGGACTATGTCAAGAAAAAAGGTTAGAGAATATGTTGGGTGGAGGCTTGGGAAAGCCTCACCAAATAGTTTTACATTCAACCTATGTTCTGAAGAAGAGCATTCAAAACAGGGTTAGAGGATGACAAAGGCCCGATGGAACCTCCCCTAGAACCACTACCACCAAAACCACCTCTGGAACCACCTCTAGAGCCACCTCCACTACCAAAGCCACCACCATGGCCTCCACTAGAGCCACCTCTACAAACACCACCTCCACTACCAAATCCACCATCACTCATTCAACTAGAGCCCCCACTACTAGGGGCAGTAGGAGGGGTGAAAATGAAACCAAGGGGTATTCAACTTGTCTTGATTGTAGGGGGCTTCTTAACAACAAAGGAAATGCTGATCGAGGGGCCTATTTTGGCCATGTATACAGATGTAGTAGGCATCGAGACACCTATTTTTCTCTCATAGGCATTGAGCACCTCTCCTCAGGTAGTGCTTGACCTATTGTTATAGAAAGGGATGTATGCTTCACTCGGATCAGTAAGGCCACATAAGAAATCTATACCTATTAGATCTTTACCTAGAATTTATCTCACCTTGCTAGCAAGTTTAGCAGCTCTTACCATGTTCGGTGCTTTCTCCAAATGGTTCACAAGGTCCAAAAACCTCCTATCTAATGCCAAAATATTTTTGTAGGAATATGAACAACATCATCCTCATCCACATACAAAGCTACAGGGGATGCCGAAGGAGTGGGTGCATGAGTGGACTCATCAATGAAACCCATCTTGTCTATAAAACCTCTGGAAAAACAAATAGTATAACTAGAAGTGACCTTCGTATTTTCCATTGGTAAGTGTCATAGGATTCTCCTAAAAATGCACCTGGAAGTCACAAACTATGTTGTGATTCTCATAAACCTTCACTACTGCCAAGTTTAGTTTGTCTACTGAGTGCGTGGGAAAAAGTTTTGACAGAAATAAATGGATAGACATTGTTCACATTAGATTCACCAAAATTTAAGGTAGGGGGACCAACCACACCAAGTCTCTAGGTCATGGAGATCCGAGAGTGAAGGAATACCCTAACTTACCTCAATCTAAGTGGGTGTTTTAGGCCAAGGATAGAGAATGAACAACACTTCTAAGTGCTTTTGTCACTCTACTGATCTGAATGGTTGAATGGGACTAAACGAGTCAGTTATTGGAATTTGAACCGTACCTCAGATAACTCTCTACCCAAGGAAAACAATGTGGGTCAAGGATGAAAGCACAACAGATTGGTGTCTCTCTAGGGAACTAGCATATGTATGGCTAGAAAGTGAAAAGTATAGTGTGGAGTTTGAGAAAACCTACTAAGGGCCTAATCAATGAGATTTAACGAACTAAATAGAATAACAAAATATAATAAATAATTATAGAGATGATAAAGAATATAGAGAAAATAGAGGTGACAAATTCCAACTCACTAAGATTCTAGTTTGCTAGCAAGCTCCACCCACACGTACGCCTATACACAACCAAGAGAGGAAAAGTTTTGGGGCTGTATAGGGGTTTGCCTTAGTCAAACCCGTACTTTGGTGTTTCCACCTCCATGGACAACTAGGAAATCCATGAGATAGAAAATGTGATGAAGGGACCAATGGAAAAGAGTATTGAACAATCACAACAATATTCTGCTACACAAATCAAGAAGAAATGCTATGGAAGTGGATAGATGAAACAATATCACCTTCTCAATCAAGGTTCTCTCAAGCATGTAAAGGAGGCTATAAGCTTGGAAAAGGTCTACGTTGCCACAACAACAATGAAACAGTCTGTCGAGACACCAAGTTATCAAGTCCAATGGTGGAAAAAGTGTATAAAGATGGATTGGAATGCTCAAATAAACCAAGCTAGTGTGTAGAGGATCAAGAATTGCCAAAGAGATGAAGCAAATGAGAAAGATGGGGATTTGAAGATCAAAATGGGAGGGAAAGAGTGGTTTTTAGGTCGGCTGGTTGACACAAAGGCATTACATTTCATCCCCAATAAGGAGTGTAATGTCCCTGCAGACTCTAGAGGCAAGAATCTATTAGGGATGGCAGCGGACCACGTAGACATTTGTGTACCGCACTCTCATCCCCAACAAAAATTCCCCCACCGACACAAAAGACAAGTGTTAAGTTGATGCATTGCAGATGGGTGATGTGGAATTTCTTGGTCAAGTTTGATTTTTTAAGGTGGAGGGATGCAAAAGGGAATTTTCAAGAGGGGTGAAAATTCACTCCTATACAAGTTTAGATGTAAAGAATACTGATAAATTTGATAAAATAAGGAAATAGGGTGTTGCAGAGGTTTTTTGGTTTGTAGAAGTGTTTTGGTTTTTCTTCGCATTTCTTCAGGGTTGAAGATCTAATTTTGTGGTTCATATATACTGGTTAGAGATATTTAGAGTTTCTATATCCAAAATTTTGGCTTTTGGATCGTTGGTCAGAGGAAGTTGTGTTCACCAGTGTGTGAACTAGTTTTGTAGTATCGTGTACAGAGATGTCTAGGAGAAATATATTTTCTATGCATTTCTTCCCAATTATTTTTTAGGACTTGTGGTTCTGAAGGAGAGTTGATGGTGTTGTTCTCTTGTCCATGTTAAGAGGATTCATGGTTAGGTGTATCGAAAAAAGATCTTTTGAGTTACAGAGTATTGCAGTGTTGTTTAGATAAATAGTATGTTTATAATCCTCAAGTGAGATTTGTTGTCAAGGATTTTTTTTTTTTCTAGGATTTTCTTGGATTATGTTCAAGTAAATTTTGTTGTCCAACAGTTTTGGATTGATCAAAAGAAGCATGTAATTCAAATTTAATGTGTTTTCATGGGTAATGGCTGATTTGGTGTTTACACTACATTTAGATATGTTCAAGTGTTAATGAAGGTGTAGTCTGTCCTATGAGATTTAATTTGGGTCCTAGTTAAGTGTTGCATTGGACCATTTTTGTTCCTATCCACCACAGGAATGTTTAGTGCTAACCTAATTTGAAATTGCAAAGTGTGAAGTGTGTATTTCCGACCTTGGAGAAATTTTTCAAGGTTGAGGATGGTATGAGTATGAGTGGAGATGTTGAAGGTTTAAAAGATAGAAAGGATATATGTGTGTGATGCAAGTGATGTGAATTTTTTAAGAGTAGAGTGTGAGTTTGACAAGAGTAGTGTGAACTTCAAAGTGTTGGACTTCTGAATGTAGTAAGCTAAAGGTGTTTGTAATCATTCAAAAAATACTATGAAGATGTTGGAGCTATTGTGTTGGACTCTCTATTTCATTGAGGAGTTGTTCTTTTTGTAAAATTTCTCTTCTATGTTATTTTTATTTATGTGGTAGTGAGCCTTGGTTGTGAGTCTTTTTTGTATAGTGCATCCTATTTTGGAAGTAAGCCCTTGTATTGGTTTTGCAATTAATTATATTGTGAGCTAATCCTCATTGTGTTTTTTCCATGTAAATTTTGTGTTCTCTTGTGTATGGTGTTGGTTGTTTTAGTTAATGTTATGTGCTTTTCATGTTTAATTATTTTAACAAAATAAGGGTTTAATGAATGCTTGTGGATCTGATTATTGTTGAGGGTTTTGATGTTTTAATTTGGTACAACTGATCCCCCCCCCCTCTTAGTTGTCTTGTTCATTTAACATTTCCTTGTAAAATAAAATAGAAAAACCAAACAAAAGTAGAGAATTGTGGGCCTATATCATGGGTCAACTAGATTTTTTATCATTTTTGGAAAAGGCCATTTGGTGCTCACCAAATTTGATGTTCACCAATTTTTTTGAGTGAAAAATGTGTTGTCTACAATCTATGCAATTTAACGAGCACCAAATATGTTGTATAGAGGTTCTATAATTTGGTGATTGCCAAATTAGCTCTATAGATAATTTAAAGGTATGAAGGCCTCAAACCTACAAAGGGGAGAGAGAAGAGTGGGATAGACCTAGAGTAGGAAGGATGGAGGGAGAGGTTTAATGAGCTTTACTAATAATAAAGAGGATAATAGAGAAGAGTGGGAGAGACATAGAGGAGTAGTAATGATAAAAAGAGTGAGAGACCTAGATATGGCTAAGGAGGGATGGAGAGGAAGACAAGGAGTGACTAAGATACCCAGAGAGGGGAGAGGTAGAGAGGTGAGGTAGAGAGAGGTGAGAGATAGAAGAGAGAGAGAGAGAGAAAGTGAAGTATTGGTAGAGTAAGAAGGGATGGAGAGAGAGGTAGAAATGGAGGGAGTGAGGTACATAGGGACAAAAGAGTTGGAGAGGTGATGACATAGAGAGGGGAGGGAAAAAGCATAGGAGAAAGAGTAGAATGAAGAGAAAGAGATGGCTTGCAAGGATTGATTCAGACACTTAGAGAGGGGAGAGAGAGAAGAAAATGAGAGAGAAGTTCACAAAGAGGGAAAGAGGGGTAAGGAGGAGGGAGAGAGTTGGAGAGGGAGGGAAATAACTAGAGAGCCCAAAGAGATATAGAGGTGATAGACCCGTAGACTAGGGAGAGGGGTGAGAAACATAGGGGAGAGATAGGTGTGAAAGAGATAGAGGGGGAAGAGGGTGAGTAATGATACAAGGAGTGATAAGTATATATGTCTAAGGAGGGATGGAGAGGAAAACATGGAGTGACTGAGAGACCTAGAGAGGTGAGAGGTAGAGAGGTGAGAGATAGAATATAGGAAGAAAGGGAAGTATTGGTAGAGAAGTAATAAGGGATGGATGGAGAGGTAGACATGGAGGGTGTGAGAGGCATAGGGAAAGAAGAGTTATAGAGGGGATGATGTATAGATGAAAGGTATAGAGAATAGGAGAGAAGAACATAGAGAAAGAGATGGCTAAGAAGGGATATTGAGGTTGGAAAGGAGTGAATCATATACTTTGAGAGGGGAGAAGTAGAGAGGTGAGGGGAGAGAGAGAAAATGAGAGAGAGAAGATCACAAAGAGTGAATGAGGGGTAAGGAGGATGGAGAGAGGTGGAGACGGAGGGAAATAACTAGAGATCCTAGAGGATATATAGGTGATAGACCTATAGACTAGGGAGAAAGGGGTGAGAGACATAGGGGAGAGATAGGGGTGAGAGAGATAGAGGGGGGAGAGGGGTCGATAATGAGACAAGGAGTGAGAAGTAGAGATGGCGAAAGAGGGATGGAGAGGAAAACAAGGAGTGATTGAGATACATAGAGAGGCGAGAGGTAGAGAGGTGAGGGGGAGAGAGAGGTGAGAGATAAAAGAGAGGGAGA